>CM056051.1:384644313-385044491 GCA_029574335.1 Rana kukunoris
GCAATATATTACATTGTTCATTTTGGGTTTACTGCCACTCACTTTTGGTACAAACTCATGGTACACCTGAAAACCTTTTAGTTTTTTTCTTGCTATGTAAACAATTTACATTCTTGGAGGAGGTTAAATTCCTATCCATCCCAAAAGTACAGATATCTTTGAGATTTATTTAAACATTTATTTCTGTTTGAACACACACAAGTGTATTCATAAAACTAAAACACAGGACCAAGCTTTAAGTCATTTGGAAAATGTTCAGCATGATTCTCTTGTATTCTCGACGGAAGTTCTTATTCAATGCCCCATAGACCACAGCATTGAGACAACTGTTAAAATATGCCATAAAGTAGCTGGCTACAAAGAACCATTGTGGGATTGAGTCTCCTAGGTTTGGGTTCAAGGCCACCAAGAGTCCAATGATGTTCAAAGGTCCCCAGCACACTGCAAACAACACAAAGACTATAAACATGGTGATAAAACTGTGTATACTATACGGCCATGTCTGCACCTGAATGTTTCTTGATGGTTTGACCCTGTGGCGAATATTAAGGACTGTCATCCATATCCGTAGGTAGCAAAAGCTGACCACGCTGATTGGTAAAAAGAAATGGAAGATTACAATGGCAAGGGTGTAAAAAGAACTAACAGACTGTGAAAACGTGCAAGAAAATACACGTGGGTCATAGCGCAGTGATCCCACAAAGAGATTTGGCAAGATGGCTGCTAGGGCCAATGTCCATAACAGTATTACATAGATTACAGTGCTGGTGTTTGAGAAGAGGCGAGAATAGCAGCTGTGGTGGCAGATGTAGCAGTAACGGTTGACAGCAATTCCGGTGATGTTAAAGACTGAGCTTATTACACTGAGTCCCATAAAGAAGCCGCTCAGTTGACAGTGAATGTGGCCCATTCTCCAGCCTCCGTTGAAGATTGCAAGAAGAACCAATGGATAGGGATAACATGCAACCAGCAGGTCTGCCACAGCAAGGCTGACCACAAAAGCATTTCCTGCAATGAAAAAATATCAACAAGTTATAATTGGCATATTGGACAAAACTACCTAATAGTATAAAGTGGTTCTAAAGGCTGCATTATCTGCCTTAAGGTAAAAAAAACTGAGTGCAGCCCCCCCCTTAACCTCTTGATGCCGGCGGCACGCAAATATGCAAACTCTTGGCGCCAAGTGGCCACATATTTGCATGCATTAGTGCACATACAGCTATGCTTTGCATGCTTCTGGCACAGTTACCGCCTGCTAACCAAAAGCTCCCAATCGCTTCTCGCAATCGAGAGCTTTCTGATCATGTGACAGCCAATTATGGCGGTCATATAATCATAAACCCCACCTGGCATCCAGCAATTTGCACAAGAGCAGGGGCTCTCTTGGCTCTCTCCCCCCTTATTTGCTCCCCCTGCTTGTCAATCACAGCCAGGGAGGAGGGAGCTGGGGGGCGGAGTAGAGCTATGCTCTATGTGAGTCTGCATGCATACCCCATAGCAAGTGACGTGTTATAGAGGCCAATCAGCGGGGGGAGGAGCCAGGAGTGCCAAGAAGAGGATGAGTGGGGCTGTTCTTCTGCAAAACCATTGCTGTTCACTTTTGCACTTTTGAATTTCTCCTTCACTTTCTAAATAGACTTTAGTAGATAGACTTCCATCATCCAATCATGCTGTTTTTTTTTTTATCCTGCATGTGATTGGGTATTGTTCACAAACTACATTTTCACCATTTTCACTAAACTGAAAAAATATTCCACTGCAAATTGAACAACCTACAGTATTTACCTTCAGTAAATGATCCCCGCTGTGTTGTCAACCCAAGCAGGAAGTTATAAACTAACTGAATTTCTGGCAGGGTCAACAGGTATTAATATATATTTTTTTGTACTTTAGGCATTATATATTATAAATTGGCAAATATTCAGCAGCTGTACTTGATGTTTTATATTTTACCCAGACATACACTTAGATGCCTAGAAACCACTGAAAAACAGCTTCCACTTTTCATTGAAAATTGGGAAAATCTGCTGCACTCCAATTAGCTCTTCTTACAGTATTCTTAATAATCATACAGTAATATATCTAACCCAAACCAACCTTCCTTGACACGTTTCACCACTTCTGTCCTCTATCCTTGTGAGCACCCAGGAGTGGTAAAACCAGTCAATACGGCTAATTTTGGGTTGGATACATTACTGTATGCAGTCGATGCACTAATTATTAAAAACATTACTTAAAGAGATAATTGGAGTGCAGCTGACTTTTTTATATTTTCAATGATGAGTGGAGGCACCTGGGTTGTACATGTGCAAAAGAAGCCAGTTTTGAGCATAGCTATGGATTTGTGTGTGTTTCTACTAATAGCTATCACTAGTGAGAACAGTGACATATTATTTCTAATTGGTCCTTACTTTTACAGATCTCTCCTCAGTAGTCAGTAAAATACAGAAAGAAGATTTTTTTTTTAGAACACAGTACACAGGTTTTGCTGATTTAAAAAATTGATCTAGTAAATGATTATTTTAACTGGCAGATTAAAGCGGAGCTCCACTCAAAAGGGGAAGTTCTGCTTGTTTCCACCACACCCCCTCCCCTCCACTGCCACATTTGCCACTTTTTGGTGAGAGGGGGAAACAGGTACCTGGCTTTGACAGGTACCCGCTCCCACTTCTGGCTCAGATCATTGCAGCGATCTGATTCGGAAGTTGGGTACTCCTTCCCCCGCAGTCTCTGGGACACATCACAGGTCCCAGAAGACTATGGCGCCATTCACAAGGCACAGCGCGATAATCAGTGGTAACACTATCTTTTCATTAATGCTCATTGCAACACTATGATACCAAAAGAACAATACTCAATGGTATAAAATCAATTGGTCTTACATTTGAGGAGATATACGGAGTGGTAGTTTGTTTTGAAAATCAGTGAAAGTTAAAAGCTCAGGCAGTTGATCATGTGATCTCTGTTAAAGGGGAGGATCAGCCAATCTGAACTCTGTTTCTGGCCAGCAAAGATCATAAATGACTTGATGCCTATGTTTTTGGTCACATGACTGACTGGCATAAAAAGTCCAGAGGACCTTTTGGACCCTTTCTTGAAAAAATAATAAATACAATTATCCCTTCTATTACTCTTTATCTATCTCAGCTATACTACTTTTCCGTCAATGTTCACTGACCTCATTCCTCACCCGTGGATTACAGCAGGAAGATTTTTAAGTTTATAGTTCTGCATCTTTACCATGGCATTACAAAGGTGACTTTTTTTTTTTTTCTATTTTGTTTCTACATTATAAAGTATGCATAAATAATACAACTCTGTTACAAGTGACTTAACTCAGAGACCCTGACAAAAGATGCTTCAGTTGTCCCTACTTGAATTCATCACTTGGTATACTGGTTGTTAAAGTCTATTTTTCCACAGCTTGAAGATCTTTTCTGACAGATAGATTAACATTGCCTTCTGTTTTCAGACACCAAAATCACTCAGTGTCCCATGGTTACCTGCTATATTCCCAGAAAGCTGTGTTTTATTATCCTTGGCGGACAGCATTTTGAGAATGCATGCTGAGTGTTGGTTGTTAGTCAGCGAACCATACAGAGTATGTCGTTCTGTGTAAACTCTGCACACTGAAGGAAACTAGAACTGCATAGCAGTTATAAAAGATGGGATCATTTTCTATGTATTTCAAGAAAACCCATTTCTATAATGGGGTAGCAGGAAAAGATGGCAGGGAGCAAGGCCAGGTGGTGTTTACTGGCTTTAGTGCAGACCTTTTTTATTGGGAGAAAGCCAAGTTATTCTGGTACAAAGTTTACAGAACTATTTTGTAGTCCTTGTAGATTCTTGTAGACAGTATTTATGATTTTCTCACGTTTAATTCATCATTGGCAATGGGTTGTGTTACAATCCTGAGGAGTCTTTTTACATTCGCTACCTTTCTTGTGGATCTTTGGGGTTGCTAGAAAGCTTGTGCAAAACCTGAAAAACAAGATCCCCTACTGAACATTTTTGGGGTGAGCATTCACCCACTTCCACAGCTGTCCTCACTTTCTCTCTCTTGCCAAGATACCTGTGTAACCTGCCAAACAAGGGGTTCAGCTTTACCCTCAAAGAGATGAGCCAAGCAACATATCACTTTGGTGACCCTTACATGAGATCTTTTAAACAACACCTCCAAGCTTTATGAAAAAGAGAAATCACTGCTCTAGGATGCTAATTAGAAAGTCTCCTCACCTGATCCAAAGCCACGGGTGCTGGCAATGCATGGAATGATGCAAAATGAAGGAAAAATGTTCTGGACAGCCGCACTCCAAAAATATTTTGTAATAACACTAAAACTGACGCGTTTCACACCAAACTTTAGTGCTTATTCATAAGCTATAAACAAGCAATAAAGTTTGGTGTGAAACGCATCAGCTTTTTGCCCGTCTGCTGTGGCATGCTTTTTGTGTGTTTTTTTTATTTTAAAATTAAAGCAATTTATTTTTGTAGTGCGGCTGTCCTGAACATTTTTCCTTCATTTTGCACCTCCAAGCTTTGCTTCCCTCGTGTCCCCATGCCTCAAGTACCACTTCAGACTCCACCTTTTCAGCCTTCTGCCACATGCTAGTATGAATTCCTGTGGAACAGCTGATATGATCCCAGATTCAGTGGTTGCTTGTTTAGTTTTTCACAAGGAAACCATTGAAGGATTTTTATTCTAGTACTGTAAAAAAAAGTGCATCTAATAAACCTAAGAACAAAGATGTAATATATTGCAGCTTACTAGCCCTTAGATTTAAGGACTCATTTATCTTTATTTTTCACTTGGTGATGCTGCTATTAACACTCTTCCTGTCGTTAGTGACAACATTCACTCACTGTACTGCATCTGTGCAGGAGCCGTGTTGTCACCCTGGGGCAGAAAGTGTGAAGTTTTTATTACTGCCTCTGTACCCATTAGGGAGATTCACCCTCTCTTTATTTGTCCTGTTTATCATTATCATTGAAAGTAAAAGAAAATCCCAAATTTTGGGTTGTCCCCAGAAAAGTATTAGAGGTGAAATCGTTTAATTGGGACACTAGTTCTGGGGACCTGGGTCCCCAAGGAATTCCACAAATTTGCAGGGATTTCCTCTCAGTTCCTGTTTCGATATGGGACAGGGAGTCAATTGAGATCCCTGCAATGAAACACAGATGGCAATCTTACAGGGGTTATAACCCTCCCTTGCTGTATCCAAAATGAAAAAAAAGTTTTGCCTATAGTCCTACTTTAAGTACGAGGGTTAGTCCCTGTAGAGATGAGATTAAATTGAACTGTATTTTAGGGTCTGCTATCTTGAAGCCAACTATGTTATTTATTAGAACTTTGTGCTAAGAATGTTCAAAGCCACCTTATGTAATCTGGATGATTAAAAGTATTAAACGTGTTTCTGTCCCATAAATGTTTAATTGTGATTTGTAATATATTTATATTATCATGAGGCCTTGGTTTCCGTGGGGTCCCTTAGGAATTTAGCAACACAATAAACCCAATTTAGACAACAAGGTGAATTTAAGGCTGGGTTCACACTATTGCGAATTGGATGTGGCCTTCTCCGCATCCAATTCGCATAGCAGGAGATTGTGACTGGCTTTCTATGGAGTGCGAATTGTACAGGAGTCCTGTGTGTATTTTGGTGCAATTTAGGTCCAAATGCAGCCCAAAATACCGTCTGAAATCGGAGCTAAAATGGTGAATGAAGACACACTGGACTCCCGCTGCATTCTCAAGTGTGAACCCAGCCGAAAAACACCAAAATGCAAGCCTCCTTTTATTAAATAGCCCACCTACCCAAAAATAGATTACATTTGGCTTCTACAAAGAAGAGGGTGACATCACGATTTTTCCATTGAGACATTAGAAACATTGAGTATCCCAAATTTCATGAGAATATGCGCCAGTACAGTGATTCTTGTAAAATTTGGGATGCTCAGCATTTGCAGGATCTTGCCAGGAGAATATTGACATTACAAATGAAAACCGGTTGTAAGGTATATTTATTAATTTCTCTCCACGGATGTTTTTGTTATTTTGGAGTACATAATTTTTAGATGGGCAGAATGAGCCACTTTTTAATAAACAGAGCTTGCATTTTGGTGCTTTACGATTAACATGTTATCTATGTTGAGCTAGGTTGTGGCTAAATTCCTTTGGGACCTCATGCAAACCAAGGCCTTGTGATATTACCAGTGACACCCAGTGACAATTTAAATACCCCACACAATATGTCATAGTTTTAAATATTAATCAATTGCATGGATACTTAAGTCCGCTTTGAATAGAGTAAGCTTGCATTTTATATTGGTAACCTGTAAACCATGTTACACAGAAATTGTCTGACTGAAGACACTAGAATTGTATAAGAATGACCTGCATTATCGTGATTTTTATGTCCTGAACTTGGGAAACGAAGATAATCTGAATGTCAAACGAAGCACTTGAGCAAATCCTCTCTTTTGAAGTTTTAATGCACCATCAGTGGAACATAACGGACTGTCAGCAGTGGACTTCTTCTATGTGTCCATCAAGTGATCGATAACTTGGATCTCAGCAGCAAATTAATTCTAATCCCTTGTTCTTGTTGTGTCACTCTGCTTTAAGATGAGAAGTTGAACAATGTTCATGTTTATTCATTGCAGATGTGTCATATAAGCACAACTGATATCAAATGGATGTTTCTGTTGTATGCCTTATTGTATAGACATGGAAATTTCAACAACAGGACTTGGTGAAGACTACCGCCTCTTTAAATCTCACAGGTATTTATCACAATGTTTCAATATTCCTACTTGTAACAACTAAGCTGATTTGTTATACCACGTTGCTCTGTAAACATGGAATGTGGTTGCTGTGGGTAACAAGTACATTTCAATTTTCCGTAATTTTAATAAATCAAAGTCCAAATCCTGGTTCTAAAGATAAATACCTTCACAGCTGCTTTTGCTGCAATTCCTACCTGCTGCCCCCACTCCAGCGCTTTCTTTTGCAGATACTTCAGTTAGTTCAGCAGCTGCCACCCCATTTCCATATCGAATGATGTTCAGCCTCACTCAACCCAGAAGTCTGTTTACAGGGAGCCTTTATGGATTATGAAGCCATGCGTTTCTTCCCCTTCACATGCAGCACCATTTTCAGATGGGTGTGGCGTGAATTGTCTAGGGCCCATGACCTAAGAAATGCTTTTGCTATAGCCTATGCTGGCTCTAAGTAAATGGCTGGGGGACAGACTGGCGTATTTTATGCTGGATGTTCTATATTCCACAAAACTTGTCACCACCATTATGTGGAACTTTCCATGTAAAGCTCATCTTCTGCCAGCTTTGTTTTTTAGTGGGTCCTGAGAAAGTGGATTTAGCCTGAACAGTGCGTAGACCTTGGCATATTGGAGGTTGTACTGGCCCACTATTATTAAAGTGTAAATGTTGGGGGCTGTTGCTGTGATACACATATCTCCATTTGTTTTTAATTGATAAGAGTCCATTATATTCTTTGTTACCTTTATATACGAGATATATTTTCATATAAAATAAATTAATATATCTTATATATGTTTTTCATGTATGATGTAAAAAAAATTTGAGTTCTGAAATTTAAAGTCTGATGTGTTTGATGGATGTAAGATCACCCATAGATTTACCAATTAGCGTATATGCAGTCAGGCAAGCCCTTCCACAAGATAATTGTTGGTAAATCTAAAGTACAGTCAAATTATGGTGTATGGTCATCTTAAGACATAGATACTGTACACAGATAGAATACAGATAAATACTCTACATAGATAATATACAGACAAAAAGATACTTTGTTTTCCGAGTAAACAAAGTTAGAATTGTTTTTGAACTGTAAACTAATTATTTCACAAGAGCCTAACAATTATAGTAATATTTGTAAAATTTTGTTTTTACCCGCTTTGCGCAGTTTCTTGTTCCGGAAGACTGATGTGATGACCAAAAGATTGCCAAATATGTCACCGCTGATAGTAACAACCAGGATGGTGGTGAGAGAACTGATCATCCAAGTAGGGTAGTTATCATCTTCTTCCTGCACGTCCCCTGTTAAGTTGTTCTGAGTAGGGGCCCCTGGTTCCATTCCCCTGACCCCAATGCATGCTCTCCCTTACACCTATTTAATCCGTAGGGCTGCTACATAGTGTGGATGGAGCAGGTGCTTCTCTGTCATCTTACTGACAGCACGAGCGATGCAGTTCAGGAATGTGTAAAATATCCCCCCCCCCCCCTCTATCAGGCATCACAGTATGGGTGGGATTATTCTATGCTCTATTCAACAGCCCACACTCCTTATGAATAAAAAGCTATGTTGTGTGTATGTGTGTGAGCTTTCATCAAAATGGTCATTCCCTGCTCAGTACTCAACACTGTGCCAATGTAAACGTTCTACACACAGAAAATAATCTTACCTAGAACTACATTCTAAGCTTACTTTATTCCAGGTCTATGCAGCCAGCAAGCAGTTTACATCTATCGCCTGAAAAGTATGGAGATATCATTGCTGGCCTCCTTATGAAAATGTTGATTTTCTGCCTGTGCCTGGCTTCAGTACTTTTTTGAATCACAGACCTGGAATAAGCATCATGTAAAAAAAAAAAAAAAAGTCTCATAAAAGTCAGAGAATTCTTCATAGCTAAGCTGTGCTAGGTCAGGGCCTTAAAAAGCAATGCAGCAGAAGCATAAGCATGTCAGCAAGGGAACAAGCATTCTCAAAAGGAGAGATCAGCAAGGGCAGGTGACAATTCTTTCATGACAGGTGCATTTTAAAAGTATATACACCTCACATTAACTGTGTTTTCAGGTGTTTTTACATCTGCAGCTGTCATTAAAATAATATGGGGGGGGGCTGCAGCTGTAGATGGCGGAAGCCTAGCCTTGCAGCTTCTGAATTTAGCCATCCATAGCTGAATACACCTAAAAACGAGGACCTGGCTGCCCGAAGCTCCTAGCTACCTTGCTATAACAAAGGGGAAGCCAAAGCCTTCACATGCAAAGCTGCCGGAGGAACACACACAGGCTGCCAATCCAGCTCCCGCAGCCTTCAAACAACCTCCTGGCTCAACATGCTTATGAGAACACCATGGATTCGGATGAGCCCATTACTACCCACTCTATACCACCTGTGTACTGTGAAGGGGATTCCCTTCAATCCACAGGCTCCTCTTTAGACAGCGCCATGGGGGAAATTGTGACCAGCCAAAGATGCTTCCAGGCTTCTCCTCAGATCCTCTCCACACACTCCCAACCACTGCAACCTGAGTACTCAGGGGATCCCATTATCTTAGCCCCTTTTTCAACACACTATTGAAACAGGCCATTGAAAAGGGGAGTTAAAATATCACTGCATAGCTGAAAGTATTGGGAAGGTGCATCCACGCGATAGACAACAAACTAGACCCAACCGTGAACAGAACAAACCAAAACACCAATCGTAACTGCAACCAAAAGCTTTATCCAAAATCAAAGACCTAGAAAACAGGTCCTACAGATACAGTTTTTACATTTGGGCACTTCCTGAAACATTCACTGATTTACAAGCTGCTGTTTGCCTGAACACAAATTGGAATTGGATAGAGCGTTGGTGGTAATTGAGGCCGCGGCTTTGCGGACTTGTGAAGTCCCAAGCTTCCTTCTGTGACCTGGCGCCATCTGGTTGTGGCCGTTGGCATTACAAGTAAAACAGCAGTTCTAATGTGTAATTTTCACTGCCATCTCCTTCCCTCTAATTCAGGGGTCCTCAAACTACGGCCCGCGGAGGACTTGTAACCGGCCCACCTGACCCTGACAGGCAACGCCGGTTACACTGCAGATTGTAACGCAGCAATCCCGCTGTGTCACGGAGATGACAGTGTTAAGGGCGCGCTGTGATAAATGTCCCGTCCTCCTCCTCCTAGACTAGCTCGTGTGATAGAGCCGGTGTTATGTCTATCACACAAGCTGGTCTAGGAGGAGGAGGGCGGGACATTTATCACAGCGCGCCAGAACTGTTACCTTCGTGACACAGCGGGATCGTCACGGCAGTTGAGTGAGCAGTGTGGCACGGTAAGGAGAAAGTGCTGCGCAGGGCTTACAATGGTGAGGGAGGGAGGGGGCATGCGATGGTGAGGGGGGCTGATGTTGATGTAATAATGATGGTGGAGGGCTGATGATAAAATTATGATGATGATGATGGTGGGTGGGGGGGGGGGCTTGCAATGAAGGGCTGATGATGTTATGATGAAGGTGGGGGGGCTTGCAATCAGGGGCTTGCAATGGTGAGGGGGGGTTGCAATGAGGGGCTGATTATGGTGAGGGGGGCTTGCAAAGGTGAGGGGAGTTGCAATGAGGGACTGATGATAATGATGATGATGATGTAATGATGATTTGGGGGGCTTGCAATGATCTTGATCGACTTGCAATTATGATTGTGAGGGGGGCTTGTAATGAGGGGCTTACAATTATAATGGTGAGGGGGGGCTTGCAATGAGGGGATGATGATGATGGTGATGTAATGATGGTGAGGTGGGGGGGGGGCTTGCAATGATCATGATCAGTTTGCAATTAATGATTGCGAGGGGGGCTTGCAATGAGGGGCTTATAATGATGAAGGGGGGCTTGCAATGGTGAGGGGAGGCTTGAAATGATGGCTTGAATTTGAAATGGTGGTGGTGGGGGGCTTGCAATGATGGTCTGAATGACAGTGATGGTGGGCTTGCAATGATGGCTTGAAATGACGGTGAGGGGGGTTTTCAATGATGATTGGGCTGGACGGGCGAGCATTGATGGTCAAAGAGCGTTATTGCTGGTATATTTGTTTTGTAGCGCTGTGTGTGTGTGTATATACTTCAAAATAACATATGTGCAGTGTGCATAGGAAATTGTTCATAGTTTTTTTTTATAGTCCGGCCCTCTAACGGTCTGAGGGACAGTGAACTGGCCCCTGGTTTAAAAAGTTTGAGGACGCCTGCTCTAATTAGAACCCCCAAACATTATATATATTTTTATTCTAACACCCTAGAGAATAAAATGACGATCATTGCAATACTTTCTGTCACGCCGTATTTGCGCAGCGGTCTTACAAGCGCACTTTTTTTGGGAAAAAATACACTTGTTTAGCCACTTAAGGACCGCCTTCTGCACATATACGTTGGCAGAATGGAACGACTGGGCACAAGCACGTACAGGTACGTCCGCTTTAAGTGCCCAGCCGTGCGGTCACGGTCCGAAGCTCCGTGACCGCAGGACCCACGGACCCGATCGCCGCTGGAGTCCCGCGATCGGTCCTCGGAGCTGAAGAACTGGGAGAGCTGTGTGTAAGCACAGCTTCCCTGTTCTTCACATTGGCGCTGTCATTGATCGTGTGTTCCCTTATATAGGGAACCACCATCAATGATGTCACACCTACAGCCACACCCCCTACAGTTAGAAACACAGATGAGGTCACACATAACCCCTTCAGCGCCCCCTTGTGGTTAACTACCAAACTGCAATTGCTTTTTTACAGTAAACAATGCATTTTAAATGCATTTTTTGCTGTGAAAATGACAATGGTCCCAAAAATGTGTCAAAATTGTCCGAAGTGTCGCAGTCACAAAAAAAATCTCTGATTTAAAAAAAAATTATAAAAATGCAATAAAACTATCCCCTATATTGTAAACACTATAAATTTTGCGCAAACCAACCGATAAATGCTTATTGCGATTTTTTTTTAACCAAAAATAGGTAGAAGAGTACGTATTTGCCTAAACTGAGGGAAAAAATATTTTTTTTATAGATTTTTGGGGGATATTTATTATAGCAAAAAGTAAAAAATATTGCATTTTTTTTTTTAAATTGACGCTCTATTTTTATTTATAGCGCAAAAAATAAAAACCGCAGAGGTGATCAAATACTACCAAAAGAAAGCTCTATTTGTGGGGAAAAAAAGACGCCAATTTTGTTTGTGAGCCACGTCGCACGGCCGCTCTATTGTCAGTTAAAGCGACGCAGTGCCGAATCGCAAAAACTGGCTGGGTCCTTTAGCTGCCTAAAGGTCCGGGTCTTAAGTGGTTAAGTCAAAAATAAGACAACAGTAAAGTTACCCCAATTTTTTTTATATTGTGAAAGATGTGTTATGCCGAGTAAATTGATACCCAACATGTCACGCTTCAAAACAAACTTTTATCCTTTAAAATCTCCATAGACGACGTTTAAAAAATTCTACAGGTTGCATGTTTTGAGTTACAGAGGAGGTCCAGAGCTAGAATTATTGCTCTCGTTCTAACGATCGTGGTGATACCTTACATGTGTGGTTTGAATACCGTTTACATATGCGGGGCGCTACTCACGTACGTGTTCGCTTCTGCGTGCGAGCTCGTCGAGACGGGGCGCGTTTTCTGGCTCCTAACTTTTTTAGCTGGCTCCTAGATTCCAAGGAAATTTGTCAAACCCTGCAGTAATGCAAAGCTTTCTCCCTGGTGTGGAGTGTCATGCTCACCCCCTGCCTTGGACTACGGGAGAGTCAGGACGCTCTCTACGTTGCAGATAGAGAAAAGAGCTGTGTGTTAGTGGGCGTCCTGACTCTCCTGTAGTCCAAGGGAGGGGGCGAGCACAACACTCCACACCAGGGAGAAAGCCTTGAATTACTGTGCGGAGGTTTCTCATAAGAAATAAGGACATTTAAAAGCAAAATGAAAGGATGAGGTAAGTGAAGGAGGACTGCACTAAGGTAAAGGTAGCTATTTAAGAAAAAAAATTGTACCTTTACAACCCCTTTAAATACAAGTAGTTGTTCCCTTTTTGTTGTTTTTCACTTACAAGGGCAAATCCCACTCCTCTTCATTTCCAGAGGGAAAAACCCATCCTCCCAGCAACTGCGTCTCATTTCCCCATCACTTCTGCTTCCCAGAGGACCTCTTCCTCTCCAAATAAAGGAAATTTATGGACAGCACACCCGGTCTCCCACCTCGCTGCTCCAGGCAACAAACTCAACCACCTTGACCCAATCTGATGTTTTACACTACTGTATTAATGTTGGCACTGCTCTGAATTACTGATAAGTTGAAACTTTCAGGTCCCCCCTTAAGTTAGCTTTCTGATATGCTTGTTCAGATCTGTCTGAAAAAGCGTTTCTCTTTTTTTTCCCAATTCCTACTACAGTACCTTGAAAAAGTATTCATACCCCTTTAAATTGACACATTTTGTCATGTTACAACCAAAAACATAAATGTATTTTTTGGGATTTTATGTGATAGACCAACACAAAGTTCCACATAATTGTGAAGCAAAAGGAAAATGATAAATGGTTTCCGAAATATTTTACAAATAGATATGCGAAAAGTGTCAATACTTTGTAGAACCACCTTTCACTGCAAGTCTTTTTTGTGATGTCAGCTGCGAGTCTTTTTTGGGATGTCTCTATTAGCTTTGCATATTTAGAGAGTGACATTTTTGCCGATTCTTTTTTGCAAACTATCTCAAGCTCTGTCAGATTAGATGGAGAACATCTGTGAACAGCAATTTTCAAGTCTTGCCACAAATTTTCAGTTGGATTTAGGTCTGGACTTTGGGCCATTCTAACACATGTAATATGCTTTGATCTAAAACATTCCATTGTAGCTCTGGCTGTATGTTTAGGGTGGTTGTCCTACTGGAAGGTGAAAATCTGCTCCAGTCTCAAATCTTATGCAGATTATAACAGGTTTTCTTCTAAGATTGCCCTGTATTTGGCTCCCTCCATCTTCCAATCAACTCTGACCAGCTTCCCTGTTCCTGCTGAAAAGAGGCATCCCCACAACATATTGCTGCCACCACCATGTTTCACGGTGGGAATAGTGTGTTCAGGGTGATGTGCAGTGTCAGATTTCTGCCACGCATAGTATTTTTCTTTTAGGCCAAAAAGTAAAATTTTGGTCTCATCTGACCAGAGCACTTTTTTTCACGTGTTTGCTGTGTCCCCCACATGGCTTCTTACAAACTGAAAAACAGGACTTCGTATGATTTTCTTTCAATAATGGCTTTCTCCTTGCCACTCTTTCATAAAGGCCAGATTTGTGGAGTGCACGACTAATAGTTGTCCTGTGGACAGATTCTCCCACCTGAGATGTGGATATCTGCAGCTCCTCCAAAGTTTCCATGGGCCTCTTGCCTGTTTCTCTCCTTGCCTGTCAGTTTAGGTTGGACGGCCATGTCTTGGTAGGTTTGCAGTTGTGTCATACACTCCATTTTCGGATGATGAATTGAACAATGCTCCGTAAGATGTTCAAAGCTTGGGATATTTTTTCATAACCTAGCCCCGCTTTAAACTTCTGCAAAACGTTATACCTGACCTGTCTGGTGTGTTCCTTAGCCTTCATAATGCGGTTTGTTCACTAAGGGTCTCTAACAAACCTCTGAGGGCTTCACAGAACAGCTGTATTTATACTGAGATTAAATTACACTGCACTCTATTTACTAATTTGGTGACTTCTGAATGCAATCGGTTCCACTAGATTTTAGTTAGGGGTATCAGAGTAAAGGGGGCTGAATACAAATGGAAAAATGAAAGATGGAAAAATCTCCAAAAGGCATCAAATTACAGATTAGACATTCTTATAATATGTCAAAAAGTTAGATTTTGTTTCCATCATTTACACTTTCAAAATTACAGAAAACAAAAAAATGGCATCTGCAAAAGTTTGGGCATCCTGCAGAATTTATAGCATGCACTGCCCCCTTTGCAATGCTGAGACCTGCCAGTGTCATGGATTGTTCTCAATCATCGTCTGGGAAGACCAGGTGATGTCAATCTCAAAGGTTTTAAATGCCCAGACTCATCTGACCTTGCCCCAACAATCAGCACCATGGGTTCTTCTAAGCAGTTGTCTAGAAAAGTGAGACTGAAAATAGTTGACGCTCACAAAGCTGGAGAAATCTATTAGAAGATAGCAAAGCGTTTTCAGATGTCAATATCCTCTGTTCGGAATGTAATTAAGAAATAGTAGTCATCAGGAACAGTGGAAGTTAAAGCAAGATCTGGAAGACCAAGAAAAATATCAGACAGAACAGCTCGTAGGATTGTGAGAAAAGCAATTCAAAACCCACGTTTGACTGCACGATCCCTCCAGAAAGATCTGACAGACACTGGAGTTGTGGTACACTATTCAACTATAAAGAGATACTTGTACAAATATGGTCTTCATGGAAGAGTCATCAGAAGAAAACCTCTTCTACGTCCTCACCACAAAAATCAGTGTTTAAACTTTGCAAATGAACATATAGACAAGCCTGATGCATTTTGGAAACAAGTTCTGTGGACCGATGAGGTTAAAATATAACTTTTTTGCCGGAATGAGCAAAGGTACGTTTGAAGAAGAAAAGACACATAATTTAATGAAAAGAACTTCTGTCCAACTGTTAAGCATGGGGGTGGATCAACCATGCTTTGGGGTTGCATTGCAGCCAGTGGCACAGGGAAAATTTCATGAGTAGAAGGAGAAATGGATTCAATAAAATTTCAGCAAATTTTGGATGGTAACTTGATGCCATCTGTGAAAAAGCTGAAGTTAAAGAGAGGATGGCTTCTACAAATGGATAATCTACATAATGAAATAATGATCCTAAACACACCTTAAAATCCACAGGGGAATTACATCAAGAGGCATAAACTGAAGGTTTTGCCATGGCATTCACAATCTCCTGACCTCAACATAATTGAAAATCTATGGATAGACCTTAAAAGAGCAGTGCATGACAGACAGCCCAGAAATCTCAAAGAACTGGAAGACTTTTGTAAGGAAGAATGAGCAAAGATACCTCAAACAAGAATTGAAAGACTATTGGCTGGCTACAAAAAGCATTTACAAGCTGTGATACTTGCCAAAGGGGGCAGTACAAGATATTAACTCTGCAGGGTGCCCAAACTTTTGCAGACACCATTTTTTTGTTTTCTGTAACTTTGAAAGTGTAAATGATGCAAAAAAAATCTAACTTTTTTTGACATATTATAAGAATGTCTAATCTGTAATTTGATGCCTTTTGGAGATTTTTCCATCTTTCCTTGGCTTTGTTATGCACATTAATACACATTTTTACCTGGGATGCCCAAACTTTCAATCCCCACTGTATGTGCCACTTTGTGTTGGTCTATCACATAAAATCCCAATAAAATACATTTACGTTTTTGGTTGCAATATGACAAAATGTGGAAAATTTCAAGAGGAATGAATACTTTTTCAAGACACTGTATAACAGATTTTTTTAAATGAAATACTTACTGTAATTATCCTTTCCTGATGGACTCCATGGCAGTCTAACTAGCCAAACCACACGGATGGGTATGTTAATCAAAAATAACGTTAATTTGCCCAACCGACGGGATTCTTAAACCAAAGTTCACAGGTGATATAGAAGCAGGTTCTATGCAATTATGTGACAAAAAGGTATTAATGGAGGCTCACTAGGCCATTTTGCAGATGACATCTGGAGCCACATGCCAAGCTGCTGCCCAGGAAGCCACCATACCCCTGGTGGAATGTGCCAACACTGTCTCTGGAGGAGCCAAGCCCTTAGCCCTATAAGCCTGCTGGATGATTCAGGCGGCAATCATTCTGGTCGAAGCTCGTTTCCCTTTGTTATTCCCGAAGTGTAGAATAAACAGGTAGTCTGAACATCTAAAAGCAGGAAGTAACTTGCAGGTATTCCTTCATTATTTCCCCTACATCCAGAGGGTGAGATTCAGTGGACCCTGGGGCCCTGAATTTAGGTAGGACAATTTTGGTTCTCATGGAAAACTGATGTAACTTTCGAGTTTGAGACAAGCTTAGGGATGTGGACCACCCGGTCCGGGAAGAAAGTTATGAATATTTCTTTATGACCTAAAGACCCGATCTCAGAGACCCTTTTGGCCGAAGTGATTGCACGAGCAAGGCGACTTTTGCAGAAAGGTCTTTGATAGAAACAGGAACAGTTCCTGTGGTACTGAGTCCAGCCAGTGAGTCGAGAACAAGGGGAAGTGCCGCCCCCCAGAATAACTGCCAGATTATAGGGTGAATGGCCTATAATGTTCCAGAAAAGGCCAGCAGGCCTGAGACTTGGACCCTGAGGGAGCTGATGGACAGAGACAAATCTAGGCCAGTTTGTAGGAACTCCAGGATGTCTTGAATTCCTGGATTTCAGAATGATCTTCCCGTAGAGGATAAAAACTCAACATACTTGGCCCATATTTTATATGTGCTAGTCTTTCTCGAGCTCATGAGGGTGGAAATTTACACCTGATGCGCATCCGAGGGACTCCAGCCAGGTCCTGGAAGCTGAGCTTTGTCAGGAAGGAAAACCATGGCCTGTTTGGCTAGTAAGGAGCTATCATTAATATTTTGACTGCTTCCGCTCTCAGTCTCTGCAAAAACCTGAGGATGATCAGGAACAGGGGAAAGACAAATGCCCTGCTGAAGTTCTATCGATCTGTTCGAGAATCTACTCCGAAGGCCTGGCTGCAATGGCCCCGAGTGTAATACTTCCTCATCTTGAAGATGCAGGGGGATGCAAATAGGTCTACTTCGGGATCGACTCCCAAGGACAGGATCCACTCAAACATCTGCGCATGAAGAGACCATTCATTGTTGTCTAATTGTACGTGGGATAGGAAGTCCGCTTGGATGTTCTGGGCTATGGGAACAAAGACCGCTGAGATATTGGCCAGGTTTTTCTGGGCCCAGGACATGATGGGCTCGAGCAAGGTGGAGCTCCGAGTGCCCCCTTGTCTTTTCACATAGGAGACTGCTGTGGTCTTGCCCATTCTCAATGAAACCGATACCCCTTTCAGGAAGTGACTGAAAGCCTGAAGGGCACACTAAGTTGCCCGCAGTTCCACGACATTCACCACTGGCATCAGTCATGACCGTGACCCATGAGACAGGGGTGATGGAGTGGCACGTGAGCCAATTTCTGTGTTGAAGCCATCAAAAGAGGCTGTTTCTTATTACTGTTGTTATGTAAATGAGTTGGTTGCCTTCACTCTAGTTTCATTGCTGGAGAAACCCTATCTGAAAAGGCCATAGCCCCCACAGAGATCATTTTGACCATTGAGGTTTGTAGAAAGCACTGTGCCGATAATTTTTAGGCATTTTTTGGTTGCATCCTGGAGTCATCCCCCTGTGTTGTTCTAGAGTTGCTGTCTATCACTGTGGGTGGTCTCTCAAGATCGCCCCTCGATATTGCCAAGTAAAATTGACAAAGCAAACAATTATAACAAGGCTCTTCCAGTGTTCCCTGGTGTATTCGGTCCTTACTAGGTATGCCACGTGACGTGGCTACATCCTCTGATGAAGCCACACAACGTGGCGTAACTAGGAAGGGCCTTGAAGGGGTATAATCTGGAGGTTTTGCTTGACGAAGAGGGTTTTCTTATCTACTTTGCTTTATTCTTCATCAATGATATGCTTCAACTCTGAAAGGAGAGGGAAATTGGAGTGCTCCTTCCCAGATGCTTAAAGAATTTCCTTTGTTTAGCCAGGGGAGTGGAAAGATCTTCCCACCTAAGGGCCTCTTGGACTGCTTTAATTAGTGGTAAAACTAGGATGACCCCACTCCTTCAGGGATTGCTGCACCACACGCTTAGCTAGTGACTCCATATGTCGGCTTTCAGTCTCTTTTTTCCCCGACCGCCTGGGCATAGCATGAGGCGCACAAGGCTAATAAGAGAAGGGTAGGAAAAAGCATGACATTAAGGCATATGTCCATCCAACCGTGGACCTGGCCCCCTCCTTACACCCCCACGTACCTAGAGCATGAGGGCTGGACGCACGGAAGCAGTGATCTGTCCAAGGCACCCTGGAGGACGTATAGGTGATAATCTTGCAGTCTTGTAGGAACACCCCACGTCCTAGGAGAAAGGAGTAAAAGTTCCAGTACAGAGAAAATACTTCCCTTTCAGATCCATCTCTCCCCCCTGCCCACTCCTGCACCATAGTCCTGGGCTGGAGCTTACATTGTCCTGAGTGCCTGGTGCCTAGGGGAGCTGCCACAGACTGCCCACAGGAATACCCAATACTACAGTGGCTAGCAGGGATTTAAATTCCCTGCCGTAATGATGTCACCACCGTGCCCCATCCATGCATGTGCAGTGGTAAGCCACCATAGAGCGCCTGTGCAGCCACTGGGGCGCACTGCTGAACTGCGCATGAGACCCGGAAGAAGGAGATGCATCCTAGAACGCAGAAGCATTCCAGGCGCTATAAGGGGAAAAAGGAGCTAAAAAAAAGAAGAAAACAGGACCAGGAACAGCGTGATGGGGAACAATGACAAAAAAAACCAGACAGAGATGTACACAAAAACTGCTGCCATGGAATTTTGAAGCTTTAGACCTTGCCAGCTGAACCTTCACTGCTGGGCATGTGCAGGCCATCCCCACCAGTGGACACAGAGGCCTGAAGCCACGCACCTGTCCACGGATGGGCCCAACGCCAACCTTGATCGGTTTTTGGACATCCGTAAATGTAAGTGCGATGCTTGTAGGTCCAGTGAGGACAAAAAAAGAACGCAGTCTCTGGTTGTAAGCTTAAATTTATGGGAATGGGGTCCTATTGCATTGGAGAGGGGGCGGGGTTAACCCCACACACGTAGACTGCCATAGAGTCTGTCAGGAAAATGGTTTATGTTGCTTTGTTCTCTTTTGGATTGGAATTTGATTTCTGTACTGAATATAAGGTTCTGTATAATTGTTATATTCTCAACTGATGTTTGGCACAGACTGGTTACATGTGTCTTGCACCCCACTCTGTCTCCATGCCTTATGGGTTATTATTTTTTTTGGAAGGACATGGATACAGACACTTTGTGTGAATTTATTCTTTACAATTGTGTTGGAGTTCCCCCCTTACCATGCTTACGCTGCTCCTCTTTGCCCATCTGGGGCCTGCTCTGGTCTCGCCACTATGCCCACCTACGTTATTCAGCTACAACCTAATGGCTTGGGTAAGTGTTCATCTCTATTCTACTGTATTTACTTATGGCTACACCACCCACATTGAGGCCCATCACCATAATTTACTAGAACGTTCAGGGGGTAAATTCACCTGTTAAGCACTGCAAGACCACCCCAAATTTTCATTCAGTAGGGGTGGAGATTCCTACACCAGACCCATTTTCCAGATTTGTATAATTCCACTGTTATACATAAAACAAGGTCCCCAATTTTTTTTGCCAATGCTCAGGACAAAACGAGAGGCATTTCCATTTGCTTTTGCATATCTAAGTGGCTGTCCTTCACACCTTTCCCAGATGATCAGAGAGCCTGAGGGTAGATATCTCTACTTTACTCACATATTACACCTCCAACAATGACCAATTGTCTTATTTTAAGGTCCTCCTCCAAACTCTTTCTTCCTATTTTGAAGGCACGCTTCTGATGGGAGGATACTCTAATATACCACTAGACCCGGTGATAATTAAAACACGGCCCTTGAGATCCCAAATGTAAAAATACATGAGATTGGGTAGCAAATTTGCTAAATTGCTCCGCCATTATGACCTGGGTGTTTGAAAGGAATTTATACTTACTACATGCGATTACACATTTTACTCCAGTGTCCTTGTCACATATTCATGGATTGACTATATTTTCACTCCATCTACCACTGTACACCTGTTATCCGAAGACCAACGCTGTATCCTGCCCTAGGCCAACGGGGCCCAGGCCTAGGGCAGCACTTTGCAGGGGGGCAGTACAGAAAGAGTCCCTGCTGGCTTGTGCTACACTGTTAGTGTAACGCAAGCTACTTCTAATTTTTACTATTCTATCAGCCTGGACCACAAACCTTCCTTACTGTTCTCTATGTTTCTGCTGTTGGAATGGTTATATCTTCTTAGTCCACTCCATAAAATTATCAGAAATTTGTGCTTAAAGTAGAACTATAGGCACCACTTTTTTTTCCAGTTTGGATAGAGTAAGGGAGGGTTTTGGCCCCTGTCAGTTAATTTTTTTACCATCCATGTCCCATTGCAGAGATTTTCCTTCACTTCCTGCCCCATAGCCAAACAGGAAGTGAGGGGAAATCTATACAAATTCAGGGAATCCATTGCCGCCCCCCCCCCCCCCCCCCAGGCCCTAAAAACTAGTGTCCTCACTCGGAAGTTTCAGGGTGGGTCCTAAACAAAAAGGGGTGTGGTCTTGACAGGAAGGGGTGGGTCATATTGAAATTAGGGGGTGCATGAGTTTAGTCAGGCCTAGGACAGCACAAACTCTAAATACACTACTGCCGAAGACCACAAAGCTATGTTAGAAAATAAATATTACCTTGAAGGAAGTTCTTTTAACTATTAAACAAGCCCCTTCTGTATATGTAAAAGTGTCATGAATACAGCCCTGTAAGAAGCTGGCTATGAAGTGTTTTCTAGTTGGTACTTGGTCCCTGAACAGTTGTAAAAAAATTATTCTGGAACATCTTCTTTGTGCTTTTGAAGATGTGGCCAAATGTAAACTTACTTGCATCATGCTTAATGAAATAATAATGTGCTCAGAGATAAACAATCATTCTTTGATAAAGCCTGGCTCTCATACTTGCAACTGTTACCAGACTAGGGGAGTGTGTGTGGCTGGATGGGGGCAGACTCCCGGATGGTTGAGTTTCTTTTTTTTCTTTTCTCTCTCTATATTCCTCCTTCTTTTCCAATCCTCGGACTCCCCTTTACCTCTACTTCACCTCTTCCTTTCTCTTACATTTAACTGAACCCCTATTAATAATATAAGGTAGTGGAGCACGAAGCTCACATTCTTAGATTTTTTAATGGTTGGGTATGTCAATTTTACTGTTACTTTGCATACTAGTGTAGCGCTTCCCCCGAAGGAGCCACTGATTGATTGTTGGGATCGGCAAATTAAGTTACCCTAGGGGTGTGATGCAGGAACAAAGTAGTGAGCGAAGGTCCAGACAGTCAATAAAGATTTTTCCAATGCTTTATTTCTATGCCAACACAGCCAACATCAACTTCAGTTAGGAAGGAAAGACAGGTTGATAAAAGGAGAGGAGAACTTGCAGTGTGAGGCCTGGACATGAACGGGCAAGCCTGACCTTAGCAGTACCAATTTGTAAACTCGTCGCCACTCCTGCTTGAGTGGGTGAAGTGCCCACGAACAGGTTTTCTTTCACTAACCTGGCAGCCGAGGTGTCACTTTGGATGTCTGGGAGGAACAGGTCTTTCACACAGACCTGGCTCTAGGGCCTCTGCCACAGGCCAATTACTTTAGATGAGATAGGTGAATGAACAGAGCGAATCCTCCCAGTAAATTCTAGTACAGGTCACCGGGAGACAGTAAAGCGTACCTGTCAGCATCCTGGTCACCAGATCCCCGATTGGTTCGTTCGGGCCCTGTGGACAACCTGCCTCCGGGTTCCCCTCGAGCCGATTCCCCAATCGCACGGCATCCAGCCTGGGGTTCATTCAATAGGACTGGGAACCCAGTAAGTCACTGGGGTCCCCTTTTGCTTCCGGCTGAGGCTCGGTGAAGCCTGTAAGCTTGGCCAGGTGGGCCACGCCAGCGGGGTCCATGGATGCGCGCACCCTGAAGGTGGATGCCGCACCTGGAACCGGGACCCCGCGAAGATTTTAGAACACATGACACCTGTCACAGATATACACTTCCCCAGCATGCCCTGCGAGGGAGGAACTCCTCCAATTGGCTGCTGGGAAGACTTGCTCTGCCAGAAACCCCTTTGGCGCCAACTGCCGGCTAGAGATGATACCACATCCCTAGAATGCAGCCTGACCCAGTGGACCTTTTCCGGAATAACAGAGGTCACGATTTAGGTAAATCATGACTGGGAGCAATGTAACTCTCCCAGTCCAACTAACTTTAGCGTAGTGCCCATGCTGAAAGCAAGGGGGCGCTACACTAGCACATGAAACTTACCTGAAAACTAAGCCCTCCAGCAATGCAATGTAATCACTGGAAGCAGCGTCTATCTTCACCTCGTTTTATCTGTGTCTGTAAGGTTTGGAATTTCCTATCTCTTTCTATCCTACAGTAGTGCTTACCAGCACAAATAAAGAAGGCACATTCACCAGTGGGGAATCAGACAACAAAACAACTTGGCAGGCATTATAACCCTCCTCTACTCTATCCCAAAACATGTTTGGGCTTTGAAGTGTATCCAAACCCAAGAACAAACATTTTATATATTGCAGCTTACTAGTCCTTAGATGTGATGGCTGCATTTGTTTTCTTTTTTTTAAGATTTTCTCCCCTTTCGTTTGATCTGGTGATCCTCCAGTAAGACACTTTTTTTCATTTTGGATAAATTTAGGGAGGGTTATAACCCTTGTCAGATTTTTTTTGTGCCATCAGTGTCCTATTGGAGCGATATCCCTTCACTTCCTGCCCCGTAGTCAAAACAGGAAGTGAGAGGAAATCCCTGCAAATTAAGGGAATTTCTAATCCATCTCAACTCTCTCCACTATCCAAAATCAAAATAAGTTTTGTCTTTAGTTATCCCAAAAAATTACAGATCGCTTCCTCACTACCTGTGAAATGCCCTCTATGAGAATAGTTCATAACAGCTTCACCATGTTTTCTTTTGTAATTTGAAATGATTGCACTAATTACCACAAGTAATTTCAGTCTACTCATCCCAATCATTTTTATTTACATGGTGTCCACAGGTCATTGAGGATCCTAATGCCGCGTACACACGATCATTTTTTGTGATGAAAAAAACGCAGTTTTTTGTGAAGTAAAAAACTACGTTTTTGAAACGTCACTTTTCAAAGATGATGTTGCATACACACCATCGTTTTTTCACAAAAAGCGAGGTTACGTTCACCACTCTTTTCCATTGAAGCTCGCTTCATAACTAGCTTCTGGGCATGCGCGGGTTGAAAAACTTTGTTTTAAACGACGTTTTTGCTACACACGGTGACTTTTTGTGAAACAAAAAACGACGTTTTGAAAAACGACACAAAAAATTCAAGCATGTTGGAGTTTTTTTTGGTCGTTTTTTTGAAGACAAAAAACGACGTTTTGCCCACACACGATCAATTTAAATGACCTTTTAAAAAACGACGTTTTTTTTCATCGCAAAAAACGACCGTGTGTACGCGGCATAATTCTTGACATTCTTGGTCTTGATCACACAAGGCCATAATCAATGCAATCAAACTGATGAAAGATGACAAAAAATGATAGGTGGTTCCTTTTTAGCATTACAAGGCTGCACCTGCTGTGTATTCCCAACTTCAAAGTGTGAAATAATTACTGGGCCTAAATTACAACTGGTGACCAACACTTCCAAGTGACTTCATTTCTTTGAACATTAGGCATGTAGGCTGTAAATTTTGACACGCCAACGTCAATTATATTCTTTGGTAAAACTTAAATGCCCTCCCAGGAGTTTTGTTATTCAAAAGGATAGTCCACTGGAGGAGTGTAATTCTAATAAGATTATGGTGCTTAGGGAAAAATCAGGTTTGAAAGTCGCTAAAATTATGTAAATTTAATTGTTGGATAATTATCATCATGTTTCTTGTAATGAGAATATTAACCACTTAAGACCCGGACCAAATTTCCCAAGGGGTTTTTGCGATTCGGCACTGCGTCGCTTTAACAGACAATTGCGCGTCCTTTTCTTCCCACAAATAGAGCTTTCTTTTGGTGGTATTTGATCGCCTCTGTGATTTTAATTTTTTGCGCTATATACAAAAATAGAGCGACATTTTTGAAAAAAAAACAATATTTTTTACTTTTTGTTATAAGAAAAATCAATAAACTAAATTTTAGTCAAACATTTAGGCCAAAATGTACGGGGGCTACCCAGGACCTAACACTAACTGACTGTCACACTGCCTGTCACACTGACACTAAATACAGTAATCATACCAGTATGATTACTGCATTCAGTGACACTGTGACAGGGGGGAGGGGGGGGCGATCGGGGGGGGGGTAATGTGACTATGTGTAGTGTTAGTGCAGTGTAGTGTTGTGCAGGACTTACTGTGTTGTGATCTCTCCTCAGCGGTGGTTGAAAAAACCACCAAGGGAGAGATCACATCGCTTCCTCCTTCCTGTGTTTACACAGGAGGAGGAAGTGACAGGGCGGGCGCGCGCATTGGCTGGGAGCGATCCGGAGGGGGCAGACAAAAACGAATAGCCGCCCCCTCTTGTCGGATCGCTCCTACAGCCCCGCGGACCGCCGCATGTACGGGTCCTTAAGTGGTTAAGCATTTTTAGTGGTGAATAAAAAAAGCAGAAGGCTGTTGTAATTTTTGGTAAATTTTTGGTAAACCTGTGCAAATAACCTCCCAATGCAGCTCACACTGGCATATGTTCCCAAACCATCAATGAAATATATACAGTATCTCACAAAATTGAGTACACCCCTCACATTTTTGTAAATATTTTATTATATCTTTCATGTGACAACACTGAAGAAATGACACTTTGCTACAATGTAAAGTAGTGAGTGTACAGCTTGTATAACAGTGTAAATTTGCCGTCCCCTCAAAATAACTCAACACACAGCCAATAATGTCGAAACTGCTGGCAACAAAAGTGAGTACACCCCTTAGTGAAAAATTTACAAATTGGGCCCAATTAGCCATTTCCCCTTCCCAGTGTCATGTGACTCGTAATGCCGCGTACACACGGTCGTTTTTTGTGATGAAATAAAACAACGTTTTAAAAAACGTCATTTAAAATGATTGTGTGTGGGCAAAACTTCGTTTTATGTCTTCAAAAAAACGACCAAAAAAAAATTCAAACATGCTTGAATTTTTTATGTCGTTTTTCAGAATATTGTCTTTTGTTTCACAAAAAGTGATGGTGTGTGGGAAAAAACTACGTTTAAATCGACGTTTTTAAACCCGCGCATGCTCAGAAGCAAGTTATGAGATGGGAGCTTCAATGGAACAGAGTGCCGTCGAAAGTGTCTTACGTAACCGCGCTTTGCAAGAGCATTTTCAGAAAACGATGGTGTGTATGCAACGTCGTTTTTTAAAATGATGTTTGAAAAACGTTGTTTTGTTTCGTGAGATAAAACGACATTTTTTACATCACAAAAAGTGATCGTGTGTACACGGCATTAGTGTTACAAGGTCTCAGGTGTGAATGGGGAGCAGGTGTGTTAAATTTGGTGTTATCGCTCTCAATCTCTCATACTGGTCACTGGAAGTTCAACATGGCACCTCATGGCAAAGAACTCTCTGAGGATCTGAAAAAAATAATTCTTGCACTTAGGGCTGTGCAAATTAACTTTTAATTAATCGATTAATCTTTAATTTTTTTGATCGATCAAAATCTTTTTGACCGATTAAAATTCTTTTGATTGGTACCCACCTCTCTGCCGGCTTCTGGGCCTACAGGGAGTTCCGTCAGAGATTCGGTAACGTCACGGACACACGGCGGGGCTTGCTGTGTCCATCTGAAGGGCTCCTTAGCTGTGCCTTCATATCTGCATGCCGGCGGGACCTTACTATCTGCCACACGCAAGGGCTGTTACACTTCCCTCTATCATCATTTCCCTCTATCACTTCCCTCTATCAACCTGGGATTCTACAACCATCCACTGGGAGTTCCCTTCATGGGACATCTACATGCCGACGGACTGATGTTAACCACTCCTCATCTGAATTCAGCAGTGGTATCGTTGTACGCATTTTTAAAATTCTTTTGATTGGTACCCACCTCTCTGCCGGCTTCTGGGCCTACAGGGAGTTCCGTCAGAGATTCGGTAACGTCACGGACACACGGCGGGGCTTGCTGTGTCCATCTGAAGGGCTCCTTAGCTGTGCCTTCATATCTGCATGCCGGCGGGACCTTACTATCTGCCACACGCAAGGGCTGTTACACTTCCCTCTATCATCATTTCCCTCTATCACTTCCCTCTATCAACCTGGGATTCTACAACCATCCACTGGGAGTTCCCTTCATGGGACATCTACATGCCGACGGACTGATGTTAACCACTCCTCATCTGAATTCAGCAGTGGTATCGTTGTACGCATTTTTATACCAGTATCATACTTAGCTACATGTTTTTAGGACTGCTTTTGCTACCGTTTGGCATTACTCACACCAGTTTTACAGTTTATGTAGCAACGTTGATTTTATCTCCAGTACAATATTTTTTTTTTTACCTACTTGAAGACTATAAAAGTTTTAATGCTATTCCCACCGAGTGCTGCCTTTGTGTGTTTTTTTTTGTATCCTGCTATACATTTTTCCAGTGGTTGGTAGCTGCACTGGGAATCGGCCTGCAAGGAGATCAGCTTAAAGTACCTGTAGTTGGATCTGTTTGTGCATTATAATTAATCGAATTAGTCGATTAATCGATTAAAAGAAAAACGATTAATCGACTAATAAAGATGGCATAGGCTATAAGACGATTGCCAAGACCCTGAAACTGAGCTGCAGCATGGTGGCCAAGACCATACAGCGGTTTAACAGGACAGGTTCCATTCAGAACAGGCTTCGCCATGGTCCACCAAAGAAGTTGAATGCACATGCTCAGCATTATATTCAGAGGTTGTCTTTGGGAAATAGAGGTATGAGTGCTGCCAGCATTACTGCAGAGCTCTAAGTGGTCAGCCTGTCACGGCTCAGACCATATGGCGCATATTGCAAATTGATCTGCATGGCTGTCATTAGGGGTGTACTCAGTTTTGTTGCCAGTAGTTTAGACATTGATGGCTGTGTGTTGAGTTATTTTGAGGGGCCAGCAAATTTATACAAGCTCTACACTCACTACCTTACATTGTTGTCACATGAAAAGATATGATAAAATATATACAAAAATGTGAGGGGTGTACTCACTTTAGAAAGATCCTGCATATTTTAAGTGCAGTAAGTAGCAGTTCAAAAGTATTTATATACCACCTTTTATATGAATACTATTTATACCCAACTGAATACAAAATAAATCCAAAACCACTATATTATTGATCCAAATGTAGATGTCCACCAATAATCAATAAGTGTCTACAGTGTAACAATTTCAAGAAAACAAGGGCGTTTTATTGGATTTTTTTATATCCTCTCGTCATGTTTCGATTTGAATCCGGATTCCTGAGGAGAATCCACTACAACAGAACAAACCCTTCATGTATTGGTTTCACCTGATCGCTCGCTCGCTGTCTTTAGTGAGTGTGCACCTTTAGCGCATTCAGTAATGAATAAGCACTGCCGTGTGAAACGTGTTTACTGGCTGTCCATGGACTGTGTGTATGTCTTTTTGTTTTCTGCATTTTAATGGCATGATTTAAAAAGCTGTTTTATTCTTGGAGTGCTGCCACTCTCACTTTTATCGGTTTTGGATGCGGACCTGGCGGGGCCCCCAGGCATGCACAGCAGCTGTGGAAATCCTTGAGTGGTGTGTACCCTGTGTGTTTGTCAGTATATATCATGTGCACAAATGTGGAGAAAGATGAATTAAGAAGAGTCCATGGATCCACACAGCCACCTCTGCACACAGCAAGCCTCAGGCGGTATATGAAAAATCCTTCACATGCATTCAGAAGGGCCCACATTCTCCAGCTGAAAGCATGTGAAGGCTTTTTCCATTTGGCTTTTTTGGTCATGACTTATTGTACGTAATACTGCTGCTGCTCCACTTTTTGTGAGGTCCGCCATACAAATGGTTCATCCAGTTACATTTTAGAACATTTTAAATTGCTCCGTGTGCTTCTCCTGTGGCCTATATATGCCGCCTGGGGCTCACTGTGTGCAGGGGTAGCTGTGTGGATATGTGGGCTCTTGTACTCTTGTATTCTTTCTCCATATTGGTGAATACATTTATTGCTTGTATGTTATAGAGCAGGGGTCTGTAAACTGCGGCCCGAGTGCCAGATGCGGCCCTTTGCTAGGCTTTATCCGGCCCTTAGGGCTTTATTCCTCCAACTGATATGAGGCACTATTCTTGCCACTGACTCCAACAAGGGGGCGCTTTTTCTTCCACTGATACCAATGATGAGATACAATTACTCCTACTAATAGGGGCACTACTCTTTATCCTACTGATCGAAAACTATGAGGCCATATTTATTCTCACCAATGCTGGGCCGGGATTTTTCTGCCACCGCTGACCACAATCTGGCCCGCCTAAAAGCTGAAGAACAATAAACTGGCCCTTTGTTTGAAAAGTTTGGAGACCCCTGTTATAGTGTATTCGTCTGGGGAAGCTATATTCAAGGTGAAACATGTCGAGATGCACTTCAGAGATGATAATCCTTACTTGACATACCTGTATATCTCTAGAGTTGTAGAGGATCCTGGACACCCCTTATACTGATGGGTCATCCTTGAACACCCATTCTTCCTTTTGAATTTATGTTCTTATAACAAAAATGAAATAAAGAAAATAATTTTCAGTTGAATAATGGAATAATTCCTTCTGCTGCACCATACTGGAGGATTCATCGAGGGAGGATTCCTGATAGTAAATCCAGAGATATCCACAGGATTATTAATACGGATAAACACAGGATACCGGATTTTTTTTTTATATGCACTGATAATCAAAGGACATTTAATTTATGCAAAATTGTTACACTGTGGACATTTATTGATTATTGATGGACACCTAAATTTGGATCAATAATATGGTGGTTTTGGATTTATTTCGTATTTAGGTATATATGCATATAATAGGTTGTATATAAATATTTGTTGTGCTGCACTTAATATATATATATAATTCCTGTACTTTTTGGTACCTATATAAAGCTGTCCATACATGGTTAGATTTTCATTCATAAAACGTTCATATAGAACTTAGAATGTTATTTCTTGCTATCATTAAGTCAACTAATTTTATTTGAAAGCCCTTAAAATTCTGTCCAGTCCTGCTATTTGAATTTATTTCCAGGTGTTAAATAGGTTTACTTTGAATATATATACATTTTTTTCCCAACCAAGGCTGCATCCACAGAATTTGGTTAGTGCGAAAAAAAATGTTTCAATCTGCTCCTTCAAATTTGTGTCACTACAGTCAAAAATGAAGATTGATTTGACCTCGCTGACCTTTAGAAAATGGATTTATTTATTTTTATTTCTTTCAGATACTTATATAGCGCCATTCATTTTCGCAGCGCTTTACACATATATATAGTCTATAGTACATTCACATCAGTCCCTTACACTCAAGCAGCTTACAATCTAAGGTCCCTTAGGCCACATTCACGCTGAGGCTCTTTACAGGCACTATAGCGCTAAAAATAGCACCTGCCTGTAAAGCGCCTCTCCTGTTACTCCAGTGAGAAAGAAAAAGAAAAGAAGGAGGGCGCACCGACCTAGTGCATTAGCAATATACAAGTTTTATGAAAAATATATAAATCGAACTGCATCCCTTGGCACCTGCGGACAGGACCTGATGACGGGAGGATCAGATGGTACCCCAAACAGCCGTTCCGCCGTTTGGGGTACCATCTGATCCTGCCATCATCCGGTCCTGTCCGCAGGTGCCAAGGGATGCAGCTTGACTGATAGAAAAGCCTTTATATATGCTCATTTGTGAGTAGTACCATTGCTTTTATATATTTTTCATAAAACTTGTATATTGCTAATTCACTAGGTCGGTGCGCCCTCCTTCTTTTCTTTTTCTTTCACACTGGAGTAACAGGAGAGGCGCTTTACAGGCAGGTGCTATTTTTAGCGCTATAGCGCCTGTAAAGTGCTTCAGTGTGAATGTGGCCTAAGGGACCTTAGATTGTACCATTGCTTTTATATGTTTTTAATAAAAGTTTTATATTGCTAATGCACTAGGTCGGTGCACCCTCCTTTTCTTTTTCTTTCTAGTTGTATGAATACCCATTGTTCTGAGGAGGGCTGCAAGATTCTAGACTTTGCCTTAAGGCCCCTTTCACATTGAGGCGTTTTTCATGCGGTACAGCGCTAAAAATAGCGCTGCTATACCGCATGAAAAATCATGCCCTGTAGTGTTCAATGTGAAAGCCCGAAGGCTTTCACACTGAAGCGGTGCGCTAGCAGGAACGCTCCAAAAGTCCTGCTAGCCGCATCTTTACCGCGGTATAGGAGCGGTGTGTTCACCGCTCCTATAGCGCGCCTTCCCATTGGAATCAATGGGAAACCGCGGTAATAGCGCGGTAATACCGCCCGCAACGCGGGCGGTATTAACCCTTTTTCGGCCGCTAGCGGGGGTTAAAACCTCACCGCTAGCGCCCGAATATCGCGGTAAACACGACGGTATAGCGGCGCTACAAATAGCGCGGCTATACCGTCACCGCGGCTCCACGCCTCAATGTGAAAGGGGCCTAAGACAAAGAGTGGATCACACCACTTGTGTCTAGCGAAACACTGGAGCACAGGAGATTATTGTTTTGTACTCCGGTTCTCCAGAGGGCTTTCACACAGGAGCAGTGCGCTTGCAGGACGGAAAAAAAGTCCTGCAAGCAGCATCTTTGCAGCGCTTTAACGCTCCTAAAGCACCCCTGCCCATTTTTGTTATGTAAACAAGAGCCAATAATATAAATTATATTGGCACTGCCGCCAAAGCGCCATGGCAGTGGCGCTTTGCGGGTGCTTTTAACCCTTTTACGGCCGTTTGCGGGGGTTAAAACCCCCCAGTAGCGGCCAAAAGCACAGCTAAAATTACAGTAAAAATAGCGGCATTTTACTGCCGACCTCCCCAATGCCCCAGTGTGAAAGTGGTATAACTCACATTCATACACATACTAGGGGAGGAGACAATTAACCTACTAGCATGTCTTTGAGTATTGGACACATGTTCCAAAAATGAACAACTCTACTGGTGTATGGCCAGAGTAAGCTATATGTAGTTACACCAATCACCCACAGGCTTCTTTACTGTAGCGATAACAGCAACCCAGATGAGCAGTATTTATTAATTTATTACTGGCATTTATTTAGCACCATAAAATGACATAACAATTTACATACCACTCATTCACATCTGTTCCTGCCCTCAAAGGAGTTTACAATGTAAGGTCCTATCTTACATACACATACATGCCAGGGCCAAATGAGACAGGAGCACATCTTTTGAGTGTGGGAAGAAACCCATGCAAGCACAGGGAGAACATGCAAACTCCATGCAAGCAGTGTCTTGGTTTGGATTCAAAACAAGGACCCCAATGCTGCATGAAGATGATGTACTAAACTACTGTGAAGCTCCAGACATGAGCTATATTTAACCACTTAGCAACCAGCTGCCGCCGTATAACGGCGGCAAGGTGGTTGCTTAACTCTGGGATCACGTTATATAACGTGATCCCAGAGAATCGTTCCTGCGCGCCCTCTCGGGCGCGCACACAGAAACATTTGTGCACGCCGGGTCTATGAGACCCGGCGCAACACAAATCGCGGTGACTGGCCAATGACAGCGGCCTTTTACCACGTGATCGCGCCGTCCAATGACGGCGCGATCACAATGTAAACAAAGAAGGTCAGGGAAAGTTCATCTCTCTCCTCTCCTCAAACAGTATCAGCGTGAGAGGAGAGGAGAGATCTGTGAGTTTTCCCTGGCAATTGCCTTGCCCTAAAGTGAATATTAGTGCCCCATCTGTGCCCATAGTGCCCCATCTGTGCCCATAGTGCCACATCTGTGCCCAACAGTGCCACATCTGTGCCCAACAGTGCCACATCTGTGCCACCTGTGCCACCCCACTGTCACCAGAGCCGCACCAGTGTCACCAGAGCCGCACCAGTGTCACCAGAGCCGCACCAGTGTCACCAGAGCCGCACCAGTGCCACAACAGTGCCGTACCAGAGCCACAACAGTGCCACCTGTGCCCATCAGTCCTTATCTGCGCCACTGCAGTGCCGCCTGTGCCCACCAGTGCCGCCTGTGCCCACCAGTGCCGCTGGTGTCCACCCCAGCCATCTGTGCCGCCTGTGCCCACCAGTGCCGCCTGTGCCCACCAGTGCCGCCTCTGCCCACCAGTGCCGCCTGTTCCGCTTGTGTGCTTATCAGTGCACACCAGAGCCACACCAGAGCCACCTGTGCCCACCAGAGCCGCCTGTGCCCACCAGAGCCACCTGTGCCCACCAGTGCCACTACAGTGCACATAAGTGCCACCTGTGTCCACCAGTGCCACCACAGTGATCTGCACCGATGAGGAGATCTACCAGCATCTAATCATGAGCGATGAGAGCAGCGGGGAGTCTCTGTACGATTCAAATTCGGCCTATGAACCCGTTACAGACAGTGGGTCTGATTCAGAATCTGAAGGGGAACGTGTGCCCGTGAAAAAAAGGGGTGCTGGCGTGGAGAAGCGGCCTACTCCCAGAAGCGCAGGGGCACCCACCTCAAGCGCAGGGCCGCCCACCTCAAGCGCAGGGCCGCCCACCTCAAGCGCAGGGCCGTCCACCTCAAGCGCAGGGCCGCCCACCTCAAGCGCAGGGCCGTCCACCTCAAGCGCAGGGCCGTCCACCTCAAGCGCGGGGCCGTCCACCTCAAGCGCAGGGCCACTGCAACAAAGGCCAGGCACCAGTAGGGTGTCATCTCAGCCCCAAAGGGATAGGGGCCATGCCAGCCTTCCCTATGGCCTTCAAAACCCCCTGTGGCTTCCCCCTAATTCCGGAGCAGCAAATATCCCCCCTTTCACTGCCCAGCCAGGTGTCCAGGTGAACACCGACAATTTTTCCATGCTCGATTTTTTTAATTTACTTTTCAACGAAGACTTGCTATCCTTCATTGTGGCCCAGTGCAATCTCTACGCACAGCAGTACATAGAAAGCAACCCTGGTTCTAGTTATGCCCGTCCCTTTGAGTGGAGAGAACTAACCGTGGAGGAATTCAACATTTTCTTAGGCCTAACTTTTACTATGGGACTTTAAAAAAAAAAACAATTGTACTCCTACTGGTCTACCAAACCCATCCACCACATGCCACTCTTCTCCTCCCTTATGACAAGATCCCGATACCTAATAATTATGCGGTTCCTCCACTTTAACAACAATGCCCAGTGCCCTCCCCGAAATGACCCTGCTTTTGACAAACTTTATAAAATTCGGCCACTCCTAAATTTTTTCTCGCAAAAATTTCCCCAGTTATATACCCCTGAACAGAACATATCCATGGATGAGTCCCTTGTAAAATTCTCAGGCAGGCTGGGCATCAAACAGTTCATCCCCAGCAAAAGGGCCCGATATGGGGTCAAAATGTACAAACTATGCGACAGAGCCACAGGGTACATTTACTCCTTCATGGTGTACGAAGGGAAGGACTCCCAACTGCATCCTCCTGAATGCCCAGAGTATATCGGAGTCAGCGGAAAAGTGGTCTGGGATCTGATCTATCCTCTATTTGGAAAGGGATACCACCTTTATGTGGATAATTTTTACACCAGCTTGCCCCTGTTTAGAAATCTGTACCTTAGGAATACCCCAGCATGTGGCACAATAAGGGCCAATAGAAAAGGCTTCCCACAAAAATTGGTGAATGAAAAGCTCAAACGAGGGGAGTCGGCATCATTGAGGAACCAGGAGATATTGGCTGTCAGGTGGAGGGACAAACGGAACGTCCACATGCTTACATCAATCCACAACGACACCTACGTGGAAGTCCCCAAAAGAAATGGCTCAATCCAAAAACCAGCATGCATCTATGACTATAACTTGTTTATGGGGGGAGTGGACTTCAACGACCAGATGATCGAACCCTACCTTCCCACAAGAAAATCCCGTCACTGGTATAAAAAAGTGTCCATTTATTTTTTCAGTCTGGCCTTTTATAACTCTTATGTTATATACAAAAAATCATCAGAGAACCCCGTATCCTATCTGTCCTATCAAGAAGAAGTCATCACCGCCCTTTTGTACCCTGAAAACCCACCAGAGAATATTCGCTCTGATTCTGTGAGCAGACTACACGAGCGTCACTTTCCTGAGAAAGCCGTCGCCCGTGAAACAGGCTACAGACACCAGAAAAGATGCCGAGTGTGCTCCAGAGAAGGAATTCGAAGAGACACCGTTTATTATTGTCCCGAATGCCCTTCCCAACCAGGCCTCTGTATAGGTGCATGTTTCCGCCGTTACCATACGTTTCTACATTATTAGGGAAGTATGGTAAACGCAATTCTCATTTCCTGTAATTTCCCTCCACATCCCTTATGCCACTGCACTGAACTGTTCATACCTCTGCCTTCTCCGGAACCGACCATGGCCTGTTATACGACCACTCTTTTGCCTACCCTTAAACATACCTCTGCCTTCTCCGGAACCGACCATGGCCTGTTATACGACCACTCTTTTGCCTAACCCTAAACATACCTCTGCCTTCTCTGGAACTGACCCTGGCTTGTTATACGACTACGCTTCTGCCCAACCCTAAACTGTACCTACCTCTGCCTGCTCTGGAACTGACCCTGGACTGTTTGACCACGTTTTTTGCCTGCCCCTTGGATTCATCTTTTACCCTGCTATACTAGTGGGAACACAGGGGTCTCGCGTATGTGAGGGGCTCCAGAATTGTTTTTCTGGATGAAAAAACTAATTTTTTAGTTTTCTCATTCCCGGATTAGGGTCTGGTTGCCCGGAGGCTTCAAAGAGATTTGGGTGGGAGAAGCCTCTTCCCCTGTCCCCATTCTTTTCTGGCCCACTACTTGGACCATGTTCCTGCTTATTACTACCAGGACGATTATTTTGGCACTGCTGGCAATGTCTCTACTTGCACTGGCCCTGGACTGTATATGGACAGTATCCCTGTACTGACTATGGACAATATTCTTGCCTGCTGCCTGGACAATTCCATTCACTGTCGCTGACCAGTGATCACGTCTCTGCCTGCTGCCTGGATCAGGGCTCTCCTCCTGTGGACAATTGCACTACTAAAACCACAGGTAATCTTTTTTTTTTTTACCCATTACTCAGCAGAATGTATTTTAGGGTGTAGTCAAAAGACTCATTATGCCTCATAGATTATACGTTGGAGTGTTAGCTTTCCAAAATGGGGTCACTTTGTGGGTGTTTCCATTGTCCTGGTGCTCCAGGGCCTTCAAAAGTGTAATAGGTGGTTGAGAGATTAGATGTGTAATTTATGCTTCTAGAATGCTAGAAGTTGTTACTTCAGTGTTGGGCCTCTGTATGTGGCCAGGTTGTGTAAAAGTCTCACACATGTGATATCGCCATACTCAGGAGGAGCAGCAGAACATATTTTGGGGTGTCATTTGTGGAATATACATGCCATGTGAGAGAAATAACCTGTTATAATGACAATATGGTGTGAAAAAAAAAAAAATCTTAATTTTGCAAAGAATTGTGGGAAAAAATTACAACTTCAAAAAACTAACTATGCCTCTTATTAACTACCTTGGAATGTCTACTTTCCAAAAATGGGTCATTTTGGGGGTATTTGTACTTTACTGGCTTTTTAGGGTCTCAAGAAATGAGAGAGGCTGTCAGTACATCAGGTATGATCAAATTGATACATTTTCAGTAATTGGTACCATAGCTTGTAGACCCTATAACTTCCACCCAGACTAAATAATATCCCAATTTTTTTTTTTATTATTACCAAAGACATGTAGCAGTATACATTTTAGGCCAAATTTATGAAAAAATTAACATTTGTGCTAAATGTTATAATAGAAATGAAGAAAAAAACATTTTTTTACAAAATTTTCATTCTTTTTACATTTATAGCGGAAAAAAATAAAAATCGCAGGGGTGATCAAATACCACCAAAAGAAAGCTCTATTTGTGGGAAAAAAAAGGACAAAAATTTAATTTGGTTATAGTGTTGTATGACTGAGTTATTGTCATTCAAAACGAGAGAGCACCGAAAACTGAAAATTGGTCTGGTTATTAAGGGTGTTTAAGTGCCCAGTAGTCAAGTGGTTAAATAAGAGACTATTATCATTTACTTGTCTGAAGCTGAAGTTTCATCTGTTTAGATTTTGACTTATTTGGTTCTTCCTTTCCACCCTCATACACACGCTAATGAATGTTTTAAACAAAACCTTTCCATTTTTTTAAAAACCTTATTGTTTGGGACAATACTGCACAATGCAGCATCAACAGGTTTTTTCTTTTGCTCTTATTTTTAAAAATACATGAGCACCATATGTTATTACATGGTATACATAACATCTTAATGTAATAGGATGGACTGGCCCTTTAAATATTTATATTATCGGCCTTTGTTTACATAACAATAAAATAGATTGTGATATACATTGTATATATATATATATATATATATATATACTGTGTGTGTATATATATATATATATATATAAAATCTCAAATTCAACTAACTGTACAAACAAGGGAAAAACCACCTCAATCTATAACTAACCTTTGCTGTAAGGTAAGGTGCATGTGGAAGGGTAACACACATTACGAACAAACAAAATATTTCCAGCATTAAAAACCCTCTGTTTTTAATGCTGGAAATATTTTGTTTGTTCGTAGCTTGCATGCATTAGCAAATACACTATATTGTCAAAAGTATTGGGACACCTGCCTTTACACACACATAACGTTTAATGGCATCCCAGTCTTAGTCTGTAGGATTCAATATTAAGTTGGCCCTCCCTTTGCAGCCATAACAACTTCAACTCTTCTGGGAAGGCTGTCCACAGGGTTTAGGAGTGTGTCTATGGGAATGTTTGACCATTCTTCCAGAAGCGGATTTGAGAGGTCAGGCACTGATGTTGGACGAGAAGGCCTGGCTCGAAGTCTCCCTCTAATTCATCCCAAAGGTGTTCTATCGGTTTGAGGTCAGGACTCTATGCAGGACAGTCATGCTCCTCAACCCCAAACTCGCTCATCCATGTCTTTATAAACCTTGTTTGTGCACTGGTGTGCAGTCATGTTGGAACAGGAAGGGGCCATCCCCAAACTGTTCCCACAAAGTTGAGAGCATTCAATTTTACAAAATTGCTTGCTATGCTGACGTCTTAGCTCAACCCCTGAAAAATAACCTCACACCATAATCCCCCCTCCACCAAATGATTTGGACCAATGCACAAAGCAAGGTCCATAAAGACATGGGTGAGCGAGTTTGGGGGTGGAGGAACTTAACCCCCCTGCCGGTATCCCCGAGCGCGACTCGGGTTGGATTTCTCATGTAAATATCGATATCCCGGAGTCGCGCTCGGGGTCAATATGCAGAGCCTGCAGCGCGCGCTGGCTTACCTTGGATCCAGGCGGGGTACTGTACTTACCTTGTCCCTGGATCCAGCGATGCATCCACGCTGTGTGAGCGAGTGGCGTCCTCCATTCGACTCACACAGTGCCCGCGCGCCGCCGATCTCCGTTCCCTGCGACGTAACGGCGCACGGGGGCGGAGACCGGCGGCAAATTCAAAAAAGTAAACAAACACATTACATACAGAATACTGTAATCTTATAGATTACAGTACTGTATGTAAAAAGTACACACCCCCCCTGTCCCTAGTGGTCTGCCCAGTGCCCTGCATGTTCTTTTACATAATAAAAACATTTTTTTTGTGCCTGCAAACTGTAGATTGTCCATAGCAACTAAAAGTGTCCCTTTATGTCAAAAGTGATTTTAGAGCAGCTAGAAAACAGCGATAATAAATTATAATCATTTGCAGAATTGAGCGATAGCGATTGGGGGGGAAATTCGTCATAAAAAAATAAAAGTAATGACAGCGACAATTCTGCAACTGAGCAAATTTCAGTGATTTTGATTGATTACATTAGTGAATAATTTTTATTATAATTACATTATTATTTGTTATAATTATTTATAGTTATTTATTATATTATAATTTTATGATTTTGTGTTTCAAACTTTATCATACCCGGGATGTCTACTAGACTCTGGTTTGGACAAATTTAAGTGAGTTATTCCTAAAAATTGCAGGCCTACAGTATAAAACGCAGAATTTCCATGCAAAATAATTGTACCGCTTTTGGTATGTAATTCCAGACAATATCATACCGCCAGGGAGGTTAACTGGCCTGCACAAAGTCCTAAACTCAACCCGACAGAACACCATTTGGGATGAATTGGAGCGGAGACTTCGAGCCAGGCCTCATCCAACATCAGTGCCTGACCTCACAAATGCTTCTGGAAGAATGGTCAAACATTACCATAGACACACTCCAAACCCTTGTGGACAGCCTTTTCAGAAGAGTTAAAGCTGTTAAAGGTGCAAAGGGCGGGCCGACTCAATATTCAACCCTACAGACTAAGACTTGGGATGCCTCTAAATTAATTTGTGTGTAAAGTCCCAATACTTTTGACAATATAGGGCCAGATTCAGGAAAGGTTACGCTGGCGGATCGAGTGATCCGCCAGCCTAACTGTGGCTTTGAGCCGGCGTTTCTGTTTTCTGTAACCAGAAAACAAGAAACGCCGGGTTGAAGTTCCGATGCGAGCAGCGTAACTGAGTTTCGCCATCGCATCGTTACTTCAACTTAAAAATGGCGCCGGGGGCGTTCCCGCCGATTTACGCTCAAAAAATATGTTAATGAGCGGAAATCGGCAATTCACGATCGAAATCCGGCGCGACGCAATGACGATACGACGTTTCCGGACGGGATACGCGGCGCATAGATATACCTACATGGGGTTGGAGTATCCTATGTTAGGTATAGGCGTCGTCATCGCGTCGGGAAAAAAAAAAAAAACGTCGCTTGCGTAAAACGGTCATGAATGGGAATGTGACGTCATTGACGTTCATTCACAGATTTTGGAGCATGCGCACGGGGATGTTTTGACACTCGACGCATGCGCAGTACGTTGGCGGCGGGATCGCGCGTAGTTAGCATACTACACGCCCCGTACCCGCTACATTTGAATTCCGCCGGCTCATTTGTGATGCGCTGCCGCAACTTTAGGAGCAAGTGCTTCGTGAATGACAGCACTTGCTCCTAAAATTTCGGCAGCGCAACGCAAATCAGAAGCGTTACTCCAGAGCAAAGATGCTCTGGAATACGTGAATCTGGCCCATAGTGTATATGTGTAAGTCACAGTGATTGCATCAAGGCACCTCTGTGTACTGCAATCCTAACTATAATTTTGAGAGTCTCCAAGTGGAGTTTATATGTCAGAGAATAGTTTAAGGGTATGTTTGCCTTGAGGGACCCCCACCCCTTGTTAGGAACTTAGGCAGCAGAGATGCCTTGATGCAGGCACTGCAGCTTACACATATATTTGAGAATATGTGCCAACTAAACCCTCTATTTTTAATGTTAGACAGTGAATTTTTTTTACATTTTTCTTTTTTAAGCTGGCTGGTAAGTGGGCTGGAAAATGTGTGTTTGTTCATTATGTGCACTGCCCTTCCATGTGCACCTTACTGCAAAGGCTAGTTATAGGTTGTGGTTAGGGCCATATTCCCAACAAGGCCACCAAGGTCAATCGCCGGTTGTAACACACAGTCGGAGACTGCTGTGTCATGGAGTTCACTGTAAAAAGTTTGGGCGCCCTGTGATAAAAGTCCCACCCTCCTCCTAGACCAGCTCGTGAGATAGAGGCAGTGTTCTGTCTATCACACAAGCTGGTCTAGGAGGAGGGCAGGACTTTTATCACAGCACACCCAAACTTTTCAGAGTGAGCTCTGTGACACAGCAGGAGATGCCTGATGTGAGTAATGCACACACTGACTGGTGAGGCTACAATGTTTGGCACAGTGAGGCTGCAATGATGGTTAGAGGGGCTGCAATGATGGTGAGGGGGGCTGTAATGATGGCACAGTAAAGCAGCAATGATGGTGAGGGAGGCTGCAATGAGAGCACAGTAAGGCGGCAGTGATGGTGAGGCTGCAATGAGGGCATGGTACGGCTGCAATGATGGTGAGGCGGCAATGATGGGCATGGGTTGGGGGACTTTCAGTATTTTTTTGGCAGGGGGGGCGGCATTGAAGGACCCGGCCTTGGTGTGGCAAAGGGAGTAAATCTTTTCTTGGACGCATAGGGCACCATCCGACTCTGCCGCTACGGTGGTTTTTGGGATATTCATATCTGCACTGGGATAAATGCAGGAGTGTTGTGTAGAAAGGGTGAGTCCTTTTCTTTTCTTTTAAGATCATTTTTCTCCTTTCTCCCCCAGACCCCCTGCTCATTTTTTGGCCTCTTGTTTCTCATGCATGCATCCACAGTGTACTGATCTGTATCCATATGTACAATTATGTTACTTTTTTATTTTTATTTTTGCTTTCGTTTAGCTTATGTAATTTGCTCTCGTTTAGCTTACTTGTTTCTATACTTAATTGTGTGTTTTGTTGTTATAGAGAAAATAACTGTACAACTTTCCCTGATGAAGATAATTTTGAAACGCGTTGGAATAACCGTCCCTGCCCTTAGCCTTGTCCTGGGGCTTGGGATGATGTACAGCATTTCTCTACAAGCATGGTTTTAAATATAATTTTTTGATATTGTTTAAAGTACATTATTTAGTTTATGTAATTATTTTTGTAATAAATTTGTATTTTTCTATGACCTAGTTGTCACCCCTTATTATTGTTGCCCTGAAAATCCCACTCTTATAGAGGTATTCACATTTTTATGAATCAAGGGATGATGGCAACATCATACCGCCACACATGAGCCAACTGTTTTCAAGGGAGTAAATCTGTGCCTGGCTGTGGTGGTTGCCACTTGTTTGTACAGTTTGTTGAATTAGATGTCTGCAGATGCCATTGTGCTGGGCACCTCGTTAGTCCTTGTGTCTTCAAGGAGAGGTGGGGTCCCTCCAGGCAAACCTTCCCCTAATCTATCCACTGCTATATGTGCTCTACTTGGGGACTCAGAATTAGAACCATAGTATACAGCGGTTCCTTGAAGCAGGCACTGTGGCTTACACTTATATTTGCAAATAAGTGCTAACTAAACACTCTGGGCCAGATTCAGATACACTTAATTTTGCGCTGCGTAATCGAAATACTCTACGCTGCCGTATTTTACCAGGCTCTACATCGAATTCTGGTAGATTTTTGCCCGTACGCTACGGCGGCGTAGTCTATTTCTCGGCGCGTAATCGAAATACGCGGTTAGGGGGCGTGAAGCATTTAAATTAAGCGCGTCCCCGCGGCGATCGAACTGCGCATGCTCCGTTCAGAAATTTCCCGCCGTGCATTGCGCGAAATCACGTCGTTACGTCATTCGTCGTTTGAGTAGCGTCGTTCACAGACATTCCTATTCCCGAGCGTTTTACGTAAAAAATAATTAAAGAAGTCGGAAAACGTAGAAATTCGACGCGGGAACGACGGCCATACTTAACATGGGCTGTCTAATATTAGAGCAGCAAAAAGCTGGTATAGTGTTACGCAAAAAAAAAGAAGACTAAAGATGCCATAAGAGATTGCGATTGAAGATCGTAATTTCGGGGATCGCCGGCAAAAGCTCATTAGCATACCCCGACGCGGAAAACGATGGGAAGTCCGCCCAGTGGCCGCAATTTTATTGCAGCGTAGATCCGAAGGCGTACGAACACGTAATCCAGTCGAATTGAAGCCCGCAGCCGTCTATTCATGGTTTGAGGTTTCCGACTAGCTAAAAAACGCGCGTAATTTGAAATTACTCCAGTCTAACACCAGTTAGACAGGAGTTACGGCTCTCTGAATCTGGCCCTCTGATTTTATTGTTAGACAGTGATTTTTTTTTGCAGGCTAGCTGCTAAGTGGGCTGGGAAATAATAGTTTATATATAATCTCAATAGGATTGAAAAACAGATTTTTCACCAAAAAATATATTTTACCCACTAATATATTACATATTTATAAAAATTATACTTTATTGGTTTTACAAATTTTGTATATATACAAAAGAAAAACAATATTAAACATCTTTTTGGAAGGAATAAACAGACTGGATGGACGTCTAAGTAATAACTCACATGATATACATACGTACATACATACACATCTCTGTTTTTTACAGTGTTATTTAACAGTGTGTAAATTTCCTGGCCCACTTTTAAGGTGGCAGTGGCAGCATCAAATTGCTCAGTGGGTAGGATACCATTTCTACTGCAAATACCATAATAAGCCATAACTGCCAACCCCAGCTCATTAGATTGAAAAATGAAGACAAGATCAGTAGTTTAACATTCTCTGATCTGTTATGTTTGCTCATATACTGATTTCAAATTGTCCAACAGAAGCCTGTGTACAATTGTCTTGTTGAACTGTGATATGTTACTTGTCTGGCACTCAATCCATACATTCTATTTTCTAGTGATATTGCATAATGATAATGTGTCACAAAAGTTTTTATATCCTGAAAAAATGTACAGTGCTGTCCATTAGGTTTGTTGATTCCTCTTAGGAGCTCACAACCAAATTCCCTGCCAGAAGTAATACTGTGTGCTATACAGCTCTTTAGGGTCACTAGGACTTGGCCAAATTTATCATGCCCAGCATGGTTTAAAAATATGCAACTTTGCACTCTCGATTATCTCTTGGACCTGAGTTCTTCCATGTCAGGAACTGCAACGGCGAACACATGTCCAACATCAAGTTGGCAGGATCCCAACAATACTCTCTGAGACATTTTTCCTCTTTGGCTGCTTGTAAGCCTGAAGGAGGGAGCCCATGGCTGTTCCCAATTCTTAGTGTTCCAGCTTTCTCCTTCAGGTATGCTAACCCCTTCCAATGAAAGTTCTTGAAACACAATGTTTAAAACATAACTTCCTCGCAGCTACCATAGTCACTTTCTGCCAGGTCTGGTGCCTGAAAGTTTGAATTGGTCATTGGTGGAAGCCCACAGTCTGCATAAGAAGGCTGGGCTATGCTCAGTCTCACACTTAAACGCCTGAATCCTTCATCAGATGGGTAGGGCATACCCTCTGGCTGCATTAGAGGTGAGGGATAGTAGCTAATTGCAGTGTACTGGTCTTGGCAGTGAGAAGGTGCTGGGAGAAAGTCATCCAGGTTTCGGTTGTTGTAACAAGATGGAAGAGGAGCTCTTTTGTTTTTGGGCTGCAATGGAAATGGGAATCCACCAAATAAGGGCTGTTGCTCTGGTTCTCTTGGGAGAGGTGGGACTGGTGGTACTGAAGACAAGGGCTTGGACTGAGGGTATCTTTGAATTTCCACAGGATTGTTGCCGGTTGGCCAGTATGATGAGTCCCCCGTATACACTGAAACCAAGAAAAAAGAGGTGTACTATTAGAGTAAAATACAATTATATAATTTATTAACCATGGTGGCAATTTTGTCTCACCCCATAATGCTTTCACAGGTGGTTATAGGTTTAAAAGCATTGTAATGTTATTATTTATTTATTACATGCATATATTATTCTGAGCTTTATAGAGAATATTAAACCAACCATCATATCAGTACTAATATCCCTGATTGTAAATACTTATTTTACAAAATAAACAGTGTAGAGCTTAAAGGGGTTGTAAAGGTTAATTTTTTATTTTCTAAATAGGTTCCTTTAAGCTAGTGCATTGTTGGTTCACTTACCTTTTCCTTCAATTTCCCTTCTAAATGTTTTTTTTCTTTGTCTGAATTTCTCACTTCCTGTTTCTCCTCAGTAAGCTTGCCCCCATCATCTATGGGGGTTAGTCAGCCAGAACAGCTTACTGAGGAGGAACAGGAAGTGAGAAATTCAGACAAAGAAAACAAAGAAAAAAAAACATTTAGAGGGGAAATCGAAGGAAAAAGGTAAGTGAACCAACAATGCACTAACTTAAAGGAACCTATTTAGAAAAAAAAACTGAACCTTTACAGCCACTTTAATTTTGTGGTGTGTGCTGGGTAGTCCAATCAGAAAGCCCAGCACTAACTTCCTCTTGTTTCCTGAACCTCCAGATCTACAAAGCACTATCTCTATTTGGAGATGAGGAGAGGATCCCTCCAATGATTCAGTGTAAACTGAGTTCCTTCTATTATCACAGGCCTACACAACAGAGCAGTAAGCCAGCCATATATAACCTTGGAGTAGCAAACTTGTAATCACCACAAGGTTCACATTTTATGTTTTCCTAATTAATTTATATTTTCTTCAGTAAAAATAAAAAATATATAAAAACATAATGGAACTCCCCTCAGTTTTGTCTTTGAAATATACAATTGAAAACATTTTGTTGCTGCAGAATGGAGGTATGTCCACACTTCTCTTTTATGGATGAGCTGATTAGAGGTTTTCTGCAGACATAGCCCTGTATCTTGGACTAGTTCTTGCATTACCTTTGTGTTCTCTATCACGGCTCTTCACCCATTTCATACTTTATAGCGTAACTTTTTAACAATATCTTTTCTGTGTGTGGGTTACTAATGAGGTTTGAAATCTGAAAAGTACTAGTAAGTTTTGTTTTAAGACTTGGAGCAAAAGGACTACATTTAAAGTGGATGTAAACCCGAAAAAAAAATTTTTTTTTGTTTTGATGTCACAATGTACAGTATAAGATTTCCTATCATCTGTGCCCAGTCTTGCCACACAGAGTTAATCCAGCTCTGAGCAATCCTTATTTATTGTTTAGTGAAATAAAACGGACTTACAGAGAAAAACCTTAGTCCGTTCCGCCCCCTTGCTGTGAGTCACAGGTTATTTACATATCTCATGGACTAGCTTCAGACAGGCATTATTTTTTTAATTCCCACCCCCACTCCTTTTGTGAAGTCATGTGGTTACTTTTCTGGATTTTGACTGGATGTTAGTGATCATAGCAAAGTTTAGTGTAAGGGGAGTGTAGAGGTGGGCGGGGAGTCTGCTGAAATGATGACTCCACCCATCGAGCTCCAGACTACAGACCCACCCACAGAATCTGCACTTTTTCAGTTCTTATAACAGACAGAGGGGAGACATTTGACAGGTAAGGATACATGCAGGAGGCATGTATATCCTTATAGATCAGCACTATGGCAGTAGTTTAGAAAGGATGAGAGTGGGTTTACATCCACTCTAACCCAAGGAGAGCATACAACCTCAATTTAGTTATTTGGCCTAGAATATTAATATTTTAATACTTGGATCTGTTACAAGTTGGTACAGGTTGATCTGACACCTATTAAACCTTTGTACATCCAATCTCCTTACACAAGGACATAGAGATAATATAATGGAATAGATATGGGATCCCACCCTAGATAATCACACTTCACTGTGACTTCAGGCACTGGAAGAAATGTGAGTTTACATTTTATACAAGCCATAACTTGTTCTTGTACTCCTGAGTCATGCAGGACACGTCAAACATTGTATAGATTTATTTTCTTACTTTAAACTGAAAATATCGTTCTAAGACCCAACATACACTATTTGTAGATATTTTCTACATCTAGGCTACATAAAAAAGAAAAAAAATTGCTAAACTTTACGACTTATTTAGAGCTTTACTAGTTATTGTTTGTATTTATGTAGCCACATAACTTAAATTCTGTATGATTTTATTAGTGTAAAGATATGAGCCGGGTAAAAAAAAAAAAAAAAAAACAAGAATTGCCTCCATTGTGGCAATTGGTACTTTGGTCCACTGCACAGAAGCAGTGAGCTCAATCTACATGACATAATGGAGAGACTGACTGATGTATATGATGTCCATTTTGAGCTAAATTATAATTGGGTAAATGTTGAAATTGGTTGTTTTTAGTGATTTTGGTGGATCCCCTTTTGAAAACAGTCATCAGATTTTTTTTAAATGAAGCCAGATATCTATTTTAACAACTTATGCCCCTATCCTGGCGTCCTTTGATAGGGCCCTGTACACCCTGGAGGTGGGACGGGTCGGTGATCATGTGACCACTGTGATTGGCTGTCACAGTGGTCATATGATTGAGAGCTGGTCTTGCAAGCTACCGATCAATACTGGAGACTGACAGAGGTAGATAAAAAAAAGCACCATGATTTTCAAGTGCAGTAAGATTCATCCTTTGAAGGAAAACTATCACTATATTTAGTGCAAAACTCATTAAAAGGTAGTTTACGCATTGTGGTTGGAGCTCAGTGTGATTGTACGTGCAGTTTAACTGCAGTTTTAGGTACTCTCCCATTGACTTATTTTAGAACATTTGTTGTACAGGATTTTGATTCACTTTCATGTAATAGAAGTCAATGGGAATACACCTAAAACTGTGGGTAAATCACACATAAAATCACGCTTTGCCCAAACCAGAGTGCACAGGTGTGAACGTACTCTGAGGCCTCGTACACACGATCAAATCTGTCCGCTAGAAACGGTCTGCTGGACCGTTTCAGCAGACAGATTCGATCGTGTGTACGGCCGAGCCGACGGATTTGGCCACCCGACAGATTTCAAAGCACGCCCGACATGTCTGCTGGTTAGTACACTTACCAGCAGACATGTCGTCCCGCACCGCCGCCGAATGGATTCGGCGCATGCGCGGAAGTGTTTTACTTTCTGGTGCGGTGACGTGGCGGCGTCAACGTCACCGCCACGTCACCGACACGTCAGCGCGCCGTCTGCTGGCGGGGATTTTGGTTTGCTTGTGTGTACACGCGAGCAAACCAAAATCCCAGCAGACAGATTTGTTCAAATCTGTCGGACAGACAGATTTGAACAAATCTGTCTGCTCGTGTGTACGAGGCCTGACAGTAAACCTACAATGGCACTAAACCTAAAGGCTTATGCCCTGTACACACGATCGGATATCTGATGGAATCTAATCCAATGTTTTTTTCATCGATATCCGATGAAGCTGACTTTCATCAGTCTTGCCTACACACCATCGGGTCCAACGCAGAGACGTAAAACACTATGACGTGCTGAGAAAAATTAAGTTCAATGCTTCCGAGCATGCATTGACTTGATTCTGAGCATGCCTGGATTTTTGACCGATGGATTTCCCCATAAGAAAAATTTAAAACAGGTTCTATTTATTTTTACAGATGGATTAAAAAAAAGATGGGGCCCACACACGATCAGTTCATCCACTGAAAACGGTCCATCGGGCGGTTTTAATCAAACGAACCGATCGCGTGTACAGGTCTTTTGTACACTTTTAAGACCACATTTAATGTAAGAATATTTAGAATGTAATTTAACTAATGGTCACATTCCGCCCACTGCTGAAAACTGCTCCCCCACTCCACACACTTACCTGAATTGGTAGGGTTCATGTCCCACAGCCTTCTATTTTTGTTTAAATTCCATCTGTACAACCAGATCATCCATTCACGGGTATCCGTGAATGGGAAAACTACGTGTCTCATCTCCCACTGTGGCAGAGCCACTCACAGATATCAATAAAGCCCAAGTTCAGTAAAGTTACTGCTTTTGTAGTCCAATGCTTACTTTCTCCATCCCTATAACTGAAAGTTTGTTCCTCCTTATATACCTAAGCTGGGAGTAACTAATGCAGGAGCGGGTGCATTGCACCTACATTGCAATAATCATGGTTGCAATGAAAAAATATAATATAATACATGCTCATTTGTGCTTTAAATTAATATGGGTGCATTTATAAAATTGTTTTGCAAAGGTGAACTATCCTTGAGGAAAGGACAGCAGACACCAGCAGGTTACACCCATGTCCAGGAGGGGTTCTGTCCACTGATCCACTGCTGAGATGAGTGGAGCCGCTGGAGGACAGATCCGGTCTGCTTATGCAGTATGGACACAGCCCGCTCTGTTCTTTGGGCAATCAGATTTAAATAGATCCGATGTCCGTTTATACCTGTTTATACCTATATCTGATCCGGCCAGACGGAGTTAGCTGGGTGTAAACGGATACATGTCTATTTACATCTCACTGCCCATAGAGCAGAATGGAGGGTCCCATTGGGTCCGCCCTGAAAAACTAACAGGTGGACCCAATCGGACGGCACGTATAACAGGGGTCTAAGCCTCCAATGCAAACATCAACTAACTCACAGACTTGGTTTGAGAGCAAGCAGCACTAAAGCACAACCACTGTGCAGTGCTGTGCAGAAAGCAAACATGGCTCCCCTAAATATATTTGAAAATTAGGTTTCTATTTCTAAATCAGTAACATGGATCCATAAGATCATTCTAAGTAAAGTGATTATTTTTTGTAAAATGACATGCAAACCTGTGTAGAAAACATTGCGATACATTAGTGCTGAGTGATCAGCGCTCTTGTTTTTGGTGCAGAGAGTGCCATTATAAAGGACCCTATCACACTAACCCTACCCATAACACGAACACCAAACCCTCCCTGTAACCTGAAGTCTCACCAGCAAAAGAAAGAATCAGTGTGACACGACTCTAAATATGCCTTGCTAAAAGTGTAAGTAAACCCCAACGATGAACTTCACCTATCTGCTCACTTTTGGTCTAATAAATATACCACTTTTCTTGTTTTAAAAAAAAGATATATTATATATATATACTACTGAATGTGGTCTGCGTTATCTCTTCAATTTGTGCAAAAAAAAAAAAAAAAACGATTGAAACTGACAAAAATCCAGTGGACTTGTACGTTCCAGCTGCAGTTATATCAGCTTACTTCTGTGAACTCCAAACATCCCCCAATGTTATGGAGACGAGGAGTGGATTGGCCTTCGTTAGTCCTAACACACTTGACAACACTGCTCCTCCATACAGTACAGTGATCAGTGAGTAAAGCCCTGTACACACGATCGGATATCTGATGGATTTTTTCGTCGGATATCCGATTAAGCTGACTCTCATCAGTCTTGCCTACACACCATTGGTCAAAAATCTGACCGTGTCCAACGCTGTGACGTAAAACTACTACGACGTGCTGACAAAAATGAAGTTCAATGCTTCCGAGCATGCGTCGACTTGATTCTGAGCATGCATGGATCTTTGACCGATGGACTTCCACATAGACGATCGTTTTTTTCTATTGTCTTTTTATCCATACGAAAAAATGTAAAACATGTTCTATTTTTTCCGATGGAAAACAAACCCATGGGGCCCACACACGATCGGTTTGTCCGATGAACAGTCCATTGGTCTGTTTTCATCAGACAAACCGATTGTGTGTACATGGCTTTAGTGTTGTCACCTTAGGAAGGGTAATAAATTACTGGCAGGATCACCAGGTGAAAAACAAAATCGCGAGGGTGTCGATGCTTGTGACCAACGGTAGCGATGACCGCCGGCCACGAGCAATCCTGGGCACGAGAGACAGAACAGGGCTGTGTGTGTGTGTAAACACACACACAGCCCTGTTCTGAGAAGAATGACAGATTGTGAGTTCCTGTGAGTTCCTAATAGCTACCCTCCCCCTACAGTTAGAAACGCCTAGGGAGCACAATCAACCCCTTGATCGCCCCCTAGTGTTAACCCCTTCCCTGCCAGTCACATTTATACAGTAAACAGTGCATTTTGTGTCTCCTTGTGTCCGCCATAATGTCATAGTCCTGATTAAAAATTGCAGATTGCCACCATTAGTAGTAAAAATAATAATAATAAAAATGCTATAAATCTATCGCCTATTTTGTAGGCGCAATAACTTTTGCGCAAACCAATCAATATACACTTATTGTGATTTTTATTACCAAAAATATGTAGAAGAATACATATCTGCCTAAACTGAGAAAAAAAATGGGGATATTTATTATAGCAAAAAAGTACAAAATATTGGGCCAGATTCAGATACATATCAGAGATACACTACGCTGCCGTATTTTACCAGGCTGTACGACGAATCCTGGTAGATTTTGTCCCTTACGGTACGGCGGCGTAGTGTATTTCTCGCCGCGTAATCGAAATACGCGATTAGGGGGCGTGAAGCATTTAAATTAGGCGCGTCCCCGTGGCGATCGAACTGCGCATGCTCCGTTCAGAAATTTCCCGCCGTGCATTGCGCGAAATAACATTGATACGTCATTCGTTGTTTGAGTAGCGTCGTTTACGGACATTCCTATTCTCGGACGTTTTACGTCAAAAATAAAAAAAGACGTTGGAAAACGTTGATATTCGACGCGGGAACGACGGCCATACTTAACATGGGCTGTCTAATATTAAACATGGGCTGTCTAATATTAAACCAGCAAAAAGCTGGTATAGTTTTACGCAGCAAAAAGATGACTAAAGATGCCGTAAGAGATTGCGATTGACGTTCGTAATTTCGTGGATCGTCGGCAAAAGCTAATTTGCATACCCCGACGCGGAAAACGACGGGAACTCCACCCAGCGGCCGCAAATTTATTGCAGCGTAGATCCGAAGGCATACGAACACGTAAGCCAGTCGGATTGAAGCCCGCAGCTGTATTTTCATGCTTTGAGGTTTCAGAGTAGTGAAAAAACGCGCGTAATTTGAAAGTACTCCAGTCTAACGCGAGTTAGACAGGAGTAAGGGCTCTGTGAATCTGGCCCATTGTGTTTTTTTTCTAAATTGTCCCTTTTTTTTGTTTATAGTGCTAAAAATAAAAACCGCAGAGATGATCAAATACCACCAAAAGAAAGCTCTATTTGTGGGAAAAAAAGGATGTAAATTTTGTTTGGGCAAAATTAAAGCAACGCAGTGCCAAATCGCAAAAAATGGCCTGGTCATTCAGCAGCCAAATCTTCTGGGCTGAAGTGGTTAAACCATCAGCCGTAAAAATTGCACTCAATTTGTCAAAGCCCAGGCAACTTGTCAATGAAATCACCATTTCCCCTTTATTATATTGAGAGCCTAATGTCAGCCCATAACTATCTACTACATGGCAACACAAATTTTCCTGCCCGGAGGAAAAAATAGAATTCAGATGTTTGTTAGAGTACTTGTCAGTGAACATGGCACTGAAATGTGTGATAATTACACAATCCCCCACCGCCGGGAGTTGCTAACAAAAGTGGCAAAGTCACCCCTTGCATTCCAGGGCTTTACAAAGAGCAAATACTGTCAATCACAAGCATGTAAGTACACCGCTGTGGATTCCAAGGTTTTCAGCAAGTGAGGACAGGAAATCTTTGCTGCTGTCGCTCACATCAGCCAACAGATGTCAGCAAACCCTCAACCCTGCATAGTGTCCCCACAATGCTGTATGTTACACATAAATGTGTTACCTGTCTGTATTATACAATAAACGTACAGTCTATCAGAAGAAACGTTTTAGAATTTTCTGTATAAATAGAAGCTTTTTTTTTCCCCTCTAAAGCATGCATCTTTTAAAGGGATACCGATATTAAAAATGTTTGCTGCTTAAAGTTGAACTCCAGCCTTACCTTCAGTTTGTCACAGTTTTTCAGGTGGCCCACCGCCTATCAGACACTAGAGGGCAACAGAGAGGCAGTGGGCTTCCAGGCACTGGAATGCTTTCTGCATTCTAGCACCCAGAATAGAGAGAAAGATTTTACTGTCTTGGCCTTGGGAGGAGAGAGATTGACTTTTCCATAGGAAATTCCGACCATGTGTATGCCCCATCGGAAAAATTCCATCTGAATTCTGATGAATTCCATCGGAGTTTAAATATAGCACACGTTCTATTTTACTCCGATGGAATTCCGTCAGAATTCCAATGTGCTTTTGGCCGGGCAAAAGCCTGATCGTGTGTATGCGCCATTACTTGAAGCAATGCACCTTGAGGCCTGGTTCACACCTATGCATTTTTCGTGCATTTCAGTTTTACAGAAACACACTATGGTCCATTTAACATGGTTTCCTTTGGGTCACATTGACATCTGTGCATTTTATGCAAAGGCCCAGGGACCAGCAGGTTGTGTTTTTGGTTCCATAGACTTCAATGGATCAAAAATGTATATTGAAAACCGCAAAATGCACCTGGTATTGGCATCAACTGAATCCTGCATGGTTGTGAACCAGGTCTAATGCCAGAAAATGCACTGCCATTGTGCAGTCCTCTGTGTAGGGGCCTTCACATAGAGCTTTCTTTTGGTGGTATTTGATCACCTCTGCGGTTTTTAGTTTTTGCGCTATAAACAAAAATAGAGCGACAATATTGAAAAAAAAAAATTTTTTTTACTTTTTACCATAATAAATTTCCCTTAAAATATATAAAAATAAAAATTTCCTCAGTTTAGGCTGATACGTATTCTTCGACATATTTTTCGTAAAAAAAAAAAAATCACAATAAGCGTTTATTGATTGGTTTGCGCAAAAGTTATTGCGTTTACAAAATAGGGGGTAGTTTTATGGCATTTTTATTAATATTTTTTCTTTACTAGTAATTGCGGCGATCAGAGTTTTTTTTTCAGTACTGCGACATTATGGCGGACACTTCGGACACTTTTGACACATTTTTGGGACCATTGCCATTTTTATCGCGATCAGTGCTATACAAATGCATTGATTACTATAAAAATGCCACTGGCAGTGAAGGGGTTAACACTAGGGGGCGGGGAAGGGGTTAAGTATGTTCCCTGGGTGTAGGGGGGGTGGCCTCACTAGGGGAAATGACTGATCGTTGTTCCGACATTTTATGAACAGACGGTCAGGTATTTCTCTCCAGAACCGGGAGCTGTTTGTTTAAACACACAGCTCCCAGTCCCCGCTCTGTAACGAGCAATCGCGGGTGCCCGGCTGCGATTGCGCCTGCTGAGCACACGCACGGGAGTCAGGGACGAGCGGGGGCATGCGCCACTGGCGGCGTGCGTGCCCCTAGTGGCTGTTGGGTGAGGTGACGTAGAGCTACGGGCTCTCGCCCAGCAGAGCCGACCTGCCGCTGTAAAACTGTGGCGGCTGGTCGGCAATCAGTTAAGGCCCCTTTAAGATCCTTCCACTGTTAGTAAAATTTAACCACACCCACTATTTGATGTGGTTCGGAGGGGGTGTTTTTGGGGGGCCATGGTTGAGTTCCTGTACCTATTTTCTGAGAACAAAGGCCCCACTTTCTGTTCTGGAGATAGTGGTCAATAGGACAAACTGGAACAGCCAATATCCCTAGCCCTAGCAGATACAGTACACTGCAATAAAAGCATATAAAAAGACAGAAGAAGTACTTACTGTTCTCCTCACAGTCCCAGTTGTTCTTGGCGATGGACTCATTGTCGGAACTGGACGGAGGTGCAGGAGGTAGATTTGGAGCCACGCTGCACACGACTGGTCTTGCCTGGGGCTTGCAGAAGGTAAGGAGCTCTGGGACCGGGTTCCTACGTGACTGTCCCTCAGCGTCCAGCTGAATCCGAGCAGCAGGACTAAGGATATTCAGTTCCATGCATGTTCCTTGAGTTCCCACACCTATGTCTCTGGATATATAGTTCTTCAGGTCTGGATCCTCCTGTGCAGCTGGCTTGTGGGTACCAGTTCGTTGGCACAGGCGTTTTCTGAAGATGACAAACACCCCCACTAGCACCAAGACAGCAAGGACTCCTCCTAGGATCTCTGCTATCTCCTGGGGACCAGATATGAGGAATCTCTTATCAGGAGCGGGCATGTTCCCTTCTAGACATAGCTGACCACTGTTAGCGTCACTGCAGTTACATGTGCTGCTGGGGATGCAGAGGTCAGTGGCATGTACACATGGGCCATCCAGACAGCTTCTCACTGCAATCTGGCATCTGCAAAGAGGTAAATTAGTAAAATTACTTATATGGTACTAATTTCAATATACTCTATATTACTTTTATATTACTGTTTCGCTACTGAGTAGAGTCAACCTTTCCCTTGTCATGGTGACCATTATATTAGCAGCTGGAAGTGACCGGGAAGACTACCCTGCAGTAGACCATTCTCAGAGCGAGTCTTGAAGCGCTTGTGGAGTGCAGAGTGGAAGAGATGGCGTTGATGGCAGTGCATATTTAGATGTGCCTATTTTAATCATCAACCATATGATTTGCTAAATGTTGTACCTTCATTAAATGTAACCATATTGCTACACTAAGGCGGCGTACACACGATCGGACATATCCGATGAAAACGGTCCGCGGACCATTTCCATCGGATATGTCCGATCGGGAGTTTGATCCGATGGCGTGTACACACCATCGGATCAAATTTACCGCCGCTGGACGGCGCGGTGACGTGGCGGTGACGCGGCGGTGACGTTGACGCCGCCGCGTCACCGCCACGTCACCGCACCAGGAAGTAAAACACTTCCGCGCATGCGCCGAATCCATTCGGCAGCGGCGTGGCGGCGGTGGGGGCCGACATGTCTGCTGGTAAGTGTACTAACCAGCAGACATGTCGGGCGGACAGATTCCCACCGGATAGATTTCAAAGCTTGCTTTGAAATCTGTCGGGTGGAGAAATCTGTCCGCTAGCCCATACACACGAGCGGAGATGTCTGCTGAAACGGTCCATCGGACCGTTTTCAGCGGACATATCCCCTCGTGTGTACGCCGCCTAAGGCCGCGTACACACGATCGAATCTATCTGCTGAAAATGGTCCGACGGACCGTTTCAGCAGACAAATTCGATCGTGTGTAGGGGCGGACAGACAGATTTTTCCAGCAGACAGATTTTAAAGCATGCTTTAAAATCTGTTGGCTGGGAACCCGTCCGTCCGACATGTCTGCTGGTTAGTACGCTAACCAGCAGACATATCTGCCCGCACATGCGTCGAATGGATTTGACGCATGCACGGAAGTGTTTTACTTCCTGGTGACGGTGATGTGGCGGCGTCAACGTCACCGCCACGTCACCGCGCTGTCTGCTGGCGGGGATTTTGGTTTGATCGTGTGTACACGATCAAACCAATCTATCCCAGCAGACAAATCCGATCAAATCGGTCTGTCAGACAGATTTGATCGGATTTATTTCATGGTGTGTACGCGGCCTTAGAGGCACCTCTCTTCTCTTTTATACTAAGTTATGACATGAAGCTACTTGTATATCTAGACATCACTTGTATATAAAGTCAAAATCTATTTAAAAATTTAGATTGTCTTGCAAAACGATCTCAAACCAAGGTTTTACTGTGTGTGTATATATATATATATATATATATATATATATATATATATATCAGAGACCCTAGAGAATAAAATGGTGGTTTTTGCAATTTTTTTATGCCACACGGTATTTGCACAGTAGTTTTTTTAAATGCAATTTTTTTGAAAAAATACACTTGAATGAATGAATTTGAATGCAAAAAAAAAAATGAAAAATATAACCCAATTGTTTGGTAAAATATAAAAGATGATGTTACACCGAGTAAATAGATACCTAACATATCAAGCTTTAAAATGGTGAACGCTTGTGGAATGGCGCCAAACTACAGTACTTCAAAATCTCCCTTATTAGCTCAATAAACTACATAAACTATATACATGTCCTAGTGCTTTGTGAGATACATATTGCAATTCAAAAGTACACTCTTAGTTACATCAGTATTAACCACTTAAGGACCGCCTCCTGCACATTTATGTCGGCAGAATGGCACGGCTAGGCACAAGCACGTACAGGTACGTCCTCTTTAAGTGCCCAGCCGTGGGTCGCAGGTGCGCACCCGCGACCCGGTCCGAAGCTCCGTGACTGTGACCGCGGACCCGATCGCCGTTGGAGTCCTGCAATGGTCCCCGGAGCTGAAGAACGGGGAGAGCCGTGTGTAAACACAGCTTCCACGTTCTTCACTGTGGCGCCATGATCGATCGTGTGTTCCCTTTTATAGGGAAACACAATCAATGACATCACACCTACAGCCACACCCCCTACAGTTAGAAACACGGATGGGTCATACATAACCCCTTTAGTGCCCCCTTGTGTATAACTCCAAAAACTGCAATTGTCATTTTCACAGTAAACAATGCATTTTAAATGGTCCCAAAAATGTATCACAATTGTCCGAAGTGTCTGCCATAATGTCGCAGTCACAAAAAAAAAATCGCTGAATGCCGCCATTAGTAGTAAAAAAATTTTTTTTTTATAAAAATGCAATAAAACTACGCATCGTATCGGCCTAAACTGAGGAAAAAAATAGTTTTTATATATTTTTGGGGGATATTTATTATAGCAAAAAGAAAAAAATATTGATTTTTTTTTTCAAAATTGTCACTCTAGTTTTGTTTATAGCGCAAAAACTAAAAACCGCAGAGGTGATCAAATACCACCAAAAAAAAGCTCTATTTGTGGGGAAAAAAAGGCCGCCAATTTTGTTTGAAAGCCATGTCGCACGACCGCGCAATTGTCAGTTAAAGCGACGCAGTGCCGAATCGCAAAAACTGGCCGGGTCCTTTAGCTGCCTAAAGGTCCGGGTCTTAAGTGGTTAAACATCATATAGGTAACATATCAAGAAATGGGGAACAGCAATCAGTGGAAAAAACAAAAAGTTGTTTGTTTTTCATGTGTATGTCTGCATATAATTGATAAGGAGTAGCTATGATTATTACATGATATACTTTTTTGTACTACATTCCAGACAAGTTGTCTAGACCCCAGCATGTTGCCCTTTGGTACTTAATGTGTGCCCTTCGGACCACAGCAGCCTGCCTTACTGCTTCATCAGCATGTGTCCTAGATAAGAATGTGCTGCTCATTTATTTTTCTCTTTTTTTTTTCTTTTCTCTGATCTTTGATAGTGGTGCTTGCTTTTGGGGAATCTCAAAGTTGGTGATAGCATTGTTTGGGGAAACTACAGGTAGCAAAAATGTAATGCCGTGTACACATGACCATTTTTCATGACGAGAAAAATTCAATTTTTTAAATTTGTTTATTAAAAACTACCGTGTGTAGGCTCCAGAGCGTATTTCTCGTAGTGAAAAATGGGCATTAAAAATTTAGAACATGCTCTAATTTTTCACGTCGTAATTTTTTTTTTAACGTTGTGAAAAACATTTGTGTGTAGACTTTAACAACGGGAAAAAAACGTGCATGCTCAGAAGCAAGTTATGAGACGGAAGCACTCCTTCTGGTAAAACTAGCGTTTTTAATGGAGACAGACTGAAAAGCATGAAAACTGAAAAGCGCGAATTGTCTATAACCAAACTTTTACTAACACGAAATCAGCAAAAGCAGCGCAAAGGGTGGAGCCATCTGAATGGAACTTCCCCTTTATAGTGCCGTCGTACGTGTTGTATGTTACCGCGCTTTGATCGATCATTTATTTTCACGATCGTGTGTATGCAAGGCAGGCTTGACAAGAATCATGACCATGACATTAAAAACGGTCGTAAGTATGCGGCATTAGAGAAATAAACTGAACTTTACATGTAGTGATCTTAAGCAGTCTTATGTAACTATGTGCCTAAAAGTCTTTTGTAGCATTACATAGATCAAATATTATGTGTAGTCCTATGCTAAAATCAGAGGCTGCACATAAAGCCCCCTATATCTAATCATTTGTCAACCAAAGGTCTAAAGTTTGCAGGGTTTCTATCCACTGAAACCAACCTTTCTAGATTTTTTTGGGCAACCCCTAGTATAATTTGTTAATTTGTACATTGGTATAGATAACTTCATTAGTTTATTCCGGTCAACTAATTTTAGGGGTTAGTTATTCACTTTATTACTATTATTTTCCTAGCATAGAACTTCCCCAAATAAAACCTCAAAAGGCATATAGCAGGGTAACCAATATTTTCTGAGGAAAGCTCAGACGCTTGTAATTTGTTACCAACTGGAGTTCGGCTTAAAATTTTTGTTTAAGGGTTTTAGATATGCTTTAAGCTACTCTGGCTTACTGTAAAGCAGGTAGTGGTTGGCTTGGTATGGGGAGGCTACCAGACTGGTGTGCATGTTTACACAATCGGCTTAGTTTTACAAAATTTTATTTGGAACTGGTTTGCTTACGAAGGTAAACTTCAAGAATTATTTTGCCATGTCTGGCTGATCAGCACTGATTTATTTTCCCATGCATTCATGCATGATTGTTTGACTGGTTCAAGTATTTGACTAGCTGTATGAGAATCTTTAAAAACAGGGTGCAGGATTCACAGAAATACAACCTTGGTCTCCTAAACAAAAACCCCCTGAAGCTCATCTTGTCCAAAAATGTGGAATGATTAGCTGTAGTTGAATCATACAAAGTAAAAAGTGCTGAAAGCTTGTAAGACAATCTTACCTGTCACCCTGATATCCTGGAGGGCAGCTACATGTAAAGCCATTGGACATGGGTAAGCAAATTCTGCCTTGTGAGCAAGAAGATGTGGCACAAGGGTTGGTATCCAGGACACAGTTGGGGCCCGGGAAGGGAGAATGGCATAGACAGGCATATGCTGGAGAAATAAATAATATAAATGTTAGCAACTTGACAGCTAATAATCTAAAGCAACCAACTCTATAGAGCAGCCATGCCTCTTACCTCCATTGGGCATTTCTGCACACATTCTCTCACTGGGACATGGGTTGTGTCTACAAGCATGGTTATGATCACAGCATGGTGATGTGCCCTTCTGCTGAATAGACTGCCCCAGGCTTTCCACTGCTTGACCGTTGATGCTGATGTCATCCAGACAGCCCTGGAATCCTTCAGACACATAGTCTGATTCCTGTATCAAAGCCCCAATAAACAGGTGAGAAGGATGACCTGAGCAGTCTGGCAGGGGCAGCTCAGATTCTATGCTGTCCACATGGAACTTGGCAGTTTTGGCGGTCACCTCGAGGATAATACTATGCAGAGTTCCATCATTTACCATCGTCTCCAAATGGAGGTTCTTGGTCATAATTCCTTGGCACTGATATTTATATTGCAAATACCCATTATCAAGCTGTAAACCAGAAACAAACCAAGATTAAGAGGAGAACACCACTATGCTCTGCTTATTAAAGCCAAATGGCAAACATCATTGACAGTGCAAAGGGCAGTAATATGCAGTAGTAACAACCAACAGGATTTAACATTCCAACATGTTAGAACGATTAGCATGATTAAATATCATTTATTAAAAGCAATGTGATTGGATATTTTTTCCATTAATTTGCAAACACTAACTGAAACCTCTTTACCTCTTTAATTTACTAACACGATGTATAAAGCCATGGTGTGCAGTAACTCAAAGGTCAGATTAACTTTCATTGTCTTGTCTACACTGAACATGCCAGCACATGGCTAAGCATTTAATAACTTTGCCTTGGAGCACCAGGCTCATTCAGTTTCCAGCACAGGCATACAGTATCAGTATTGTGGTTGTACATTCTCCTTGTGTTTGTGCGGGGCTTCCTCATGAACATTTAGTATATACCATATATTTACACTATGCAGTTTTGAATAAGTGCCTCAACATATTAGACTATATTTGCACTATACGCCATCAATACTGGATTTACATTTGGCCATTGGGGCCTAAAAGAATAATTTGCATGGGTTTGTCCACTGTTCTAAATTGAGGAATAATCCTCTTTTTTATGATATGTGATGAAATGAGACGTGTTAATATCTTTGGTTCTAAGAAGGTTCTTCTGTGCTATCCACAGATTCAGTTGGAGGGCTTTTTATTTCTTTAGTCCCCTCTTACCATAACCTTAATGGTTATAATTGCTTCAACTGCATATTAAAAGAGAGCAAATATGATATAGACAATTGTCACCAGAGATGTCACCAGTGTTCCTCAACAGATATCAAGTGGGATCGGAAGATACAGAAGGCAGATATCCCTTGACTCAAATCTTATCTAATGAGGGCTCTTCACTTAGATCACATTACCATTACACATGGGTCCACCCAACACTGTATCCTGGCCTAGGCCAACAAGGCCCAGACCTAGGGTGGCACTTTGCAGGGGAGCAGCATGGAAAGTGTCCCCGCTGGCTTGCGCTACACTGTTAACGCAAGCTGCTTCTAATTTTGACTGTCCTATCATCCTGGACCACAAACCTCCCTCACTGTGCTATATGTTTTCTTCTGCACTATTGACATGGTTATATCTTCTTAGTCCTCTCCATAAAATTATCAGAAATGTGTGCTTAAAGTAGAACTATAGACAACACTTTTTTTTTTCATTTTGAATAGAGTAAGGGAGGGTTATAGCCCATGTCAGTTAAATGTTTACCATCCCTGTCCCATTGCAAAGATTTGCCCTATAGCAAAACAGGAAGTGAGGGGAATTCTATGCAAATTAAGGGGAATCTAATGCCCCCTGCCCTAAGAACTAGTGTCCCCACTCGAAAATTTCAGGGCAGGCATTAAACAGAAAGGGGTGTGGCCTTGACATGAAGGGGTGGGTCATATTTAAACTAGGGGGTGCACAAGTTTAGTCAGGCCTAGGGCAGCACAAAACCTAAATACACTACTGGGTCCACCACACCTGTTGGTCAGGTCACCTCCAACATAACAGCATTGTTTATAAATTAATCCATTAATAGTTTTTCTGATTACACTTTAATTTGGGGTGTCATACACAGAGGTGTTGCTAGGGGGGGTGCGGGGGGTGCGGTCCGCACCTGGGTGACACCCGCCATGTTTCAATGAACCTAATACCCCAGCCTACCAAAACGTCTGCTCACAACTTTCCTGCCCTGAGTTCTCTGACATTATTGGTGCCAGCTGTGTCATGTCTTAGTCGTAGTTCTCATTAATATTTGTTTTTGACATTGTCTTCAAAGTTTTCAACATCCTAATGTAGAGGTTATCAGCACAGTAGGACACGGAACAAGCAAACTGATATTCTCAGCAAGTCAGTTCTTTCCTGCGAAATCTATTCTTATCATTCATATTTCATGAATTACGAATTGCAAAAGAAAAATGTAACCTGTTTTTCTTCTACTGCATTTACAAGACAAGCCAAATAACTAATGATTAACGAACCTCTACAATTATATTTGACTTTTTGACTGCTGATCAGTACTAAATGCATCTGTACTTGTGACTGACATACTCAAATACTATTTTTTGTATGTGAGGGATAGGTTTCTTGCACAGCTCACATGCATTTTATGTGAAATGTACTGAAAAGAAAATATACCTTTTCCACCTACAAAATGTTGAAACAATCTGTACAAGCAGAAACTTGCTAAGATACCTTCAGGCAAGATTGCTTGATCATCTATCTACACATCCTGCCTTTAACTTTAATGAGACTTCAGTGCTTTAAGCATGACATACAGATATAAACTATTCTAAGTATTATTATACTAACAAATATTTAGCCAGTTCATTTACAAAATAACAAACCTGCACTACAGGAAATATTGTCTGATCACAGCACAGGAGCAAAAATCCAAGTTATACATATTCAAAAACAAGTGTAATGCTAGCCATGGGCATTAGATGACATTGATTGCATGTGTGTTACCAAAATATACAATTGTATAACCTGCACATATATGGTGGTTAAATAATTACATGGAGCAGATACCAGATATGTAATAGTAGCAGAGAAAAATTCAAACATAGGTGACTGACCATTTCCTCTGAAAACGATGTGCCATAGGTTTCTGCTGGTATATTAAAGCAAATCCATTCTACCCCCACTCCAGAAGTTGCATTAGAAAGCAAACAAGCTTTTCTGTAAGGCCGCGTACACACGAGCAGACAGATTTGTTTAAATCGGTCGGGCCGATGACGGTGACGTTGACGCCGCCACGTCACCGCACCAGGAAGTAAAACACTTCCGCGCATGCGTCGAAACCATTCGGCGCGTGTGCGAGAAGACATGTCTGCTGGTTAGCGTACTAACCAGCAGACATGTCGGGCGGACGGGTTCCCAGCCGACAGATTTCAAAGCATGCTTTGAAATCTGTCGGGTGGCCAAATCCGTCGGCTCGCCCGTACACACGGTCGAATCTGTCTGCTGGGATGGTCGGGCCGACCGTTTCCAGCAGATAGATTTGATCGTGTGTACGCGGCCTAAGTCCTTTTATAATAAATAGTGCAAGGTGCAAAGTCTATTAACTCAATCTATCCAATCAGAATTCACTTTGCTGAATTCAGAATTGAATTACGATGGGTATACACTGAGTTTTTTCTTTTTTCCATTCAACCAGCTGGTTGAAGTTAAAAAAGCTCACAGATATTTCCATCAACACAAACAATTTGGATGCAGGGATCTCTCCCACTGTCCTTTTGTATTTTGACAGTGGGGACACCTCGGGACTGCCCCCTCCCCCACTTCCGAATACACAGATTGACTACAAGCGCTGATTGAATGCTGTTTTTTTAGCATGACCGGTGAACAGAACTTAGGCAATAGACAGGCTTCTGTTGAACAGAGTGGAGTACATACATACCGAATGTCAGTCGATTTTTCCCATATAACGTGATAAAAAATTAAGAACATACATTCCACATTAATAATTATGCTACCAAAATGAGTGTGTGCTGTAAATTGTCTTTAGCATTGCTCCTGTTTCTTCTTGCCAGAGGCTTTTTGCCATTTTGCTAAAGCCCAGGACCTCTTGGCAGCAGTAAGGGCCCTTTCACACTTATGGATCCCGTGAGGATCCATTCCTTTAATATCTGCTTGCTCAGCGGGGATCGCTCCATTGATCCCCGCTGAGCCGGCAGATGACAGGACCGCCCTGTCAGATCTCCACTCTCCTCTATGGGGGGATCAGATGAACACGGACCGTCTGCAGATGGATGGATTATCCTCCGTCTGCAGAAACGGACCATAGCGGGTCCAATGAGATCGGGTGTCAGCGGATGTTCATGTATGTCCGTATTTCATCCGAAAACGGATGGATGAAATACGGACATTTGGTCCACACGTGTGAAAGGACCCAAAGGCAACCCATAGGCCCCGTACACACGACCGGTTTTCTCGGCATAATTCAGCAAGAAACTCGATGGGAGACGTATTCTGCCGAGAAAACCGGTCGTGTGTACACTGTTCGCCGAGAAAACTGTCGAGGAACTTGTCAAGCCAAAAAGAGAGCATGTTCTCTATTTCCTCAATGGGCAATGGGAAAATTTGGCTTGACGAGTTTTTTGACAGCCGAACAAGGAACTCGACGGGGAAAACGATGTGTTTCGCCCATCGATTTTCTTGGTCGTGTGTACGTGGCCATACACTGAGCAGTTCTGCAGTCTATAGCCTGCAGTGCTAATCAAGTGGCTAAAATGTGACAAGTAAATCAACTTCTGTTCAACCACAATTCCCATACATGGATAAAAACATGTCTGGTTTCAGCTGAACCCGACAAATTTTGATCCATGTATGGCCGGCTTAAATCTTTAGGCTGTCAGCAGATCGACCTCTGATTTGTTGAAAAGTGCTGAGAGTACAGAATAACTGAGGGTGTGCAGAGCAGGGTAGGACCATGCATTACTGAATTTTAAACAGTATAGGCACTTATTTTTAATGTTTTATGTTGGACGAAGTTGGAAGGATGAAACGTATCGGGGCGTGGCTACAAGCCAACCGGAAGTGACACGTTGGATGCAGCCTTACATTGCCTGATGTTACTTCTAGGATGAGCTTATATTTTGTTAACTTTTTGAGTGATATTTTACCCAATAAAAAAAAGAGTGTTATTTTACTACACTATTGGAGGTAATTTCTTTATTTTTCTTATATGATTTGGTAATGATTAAGCCAGATGAAGGAGTGATGCAATCGCGATTCATCCCAGGATATTTGGTTAACATACAAAAGCGCTTTATGTCAGTCATGAGAATAAATGGCAAAGGGTCAGATGAGTTTCTTATTGAAAGGGGAGGTGTCTAATGTGCACAAGTGGTAATCCTCGAAAATTCCTGGTGGATATTCTTATGTGAATTTATAAGGACTTTATTTGGACTTTCTTATGAATTGTTTGCACATCTTTGGCACTTCTGGATTATTAATTTGGTGATGATAACCTGACATACCACTACTCTTTATAAATAGATTTATTACACCTGTAAAAAATGAATAGTCACATATAGACTCTTACCTTAAAAGTAAGCTTTAAATCTTACCATCACTATTAAAAATATCCATATGTCTAAAATCAATTTTAGCACTAACGCTTATGGTTTAAAACTGTTACATTTATGTCTGTAATATATTAGTTAAACCGTCAATAAAGGTTTCAATTTGGCACCTATACAACATGGTAAAAACTGAAGGACCTGCACTGCAAGCTATATACCATAATGAAGTTATATGCTTTAACTGCCTAACCTGTATAGGACATCATCAGGTGTATTGTAGGTTGTTGCCAAAAAAAGGAACAAGTACACAAATCAGAGGACAGTGAGCGGCGCCAGTGTCAACCTGGCTATTATTCCCTATAAGTCAGAAGAGCACTTCCTCATCCTTTACTCTATATGTGTTGTTGGAAAATATAAGAACTGATCTAGACACTTATGCTGCGTACACATGATAGGTTAGTCTGATGAAAATGGTCTGATGGACGGTTTTCATCAGACCAAACCGATCGTGTGTGGGCCCCATCAGTTATTTATCCATAGGTTAAAAAAATAGGAACTTATTTTTAAAATGATCTGATGGATAAAAAACCTATAGAAAAAAACGATAGTCTGTAGGTACGTCCATCGGTTGAAAATCCACGCATGCTCAGAATCAAGTCGACGCATGCTTGGAAGCATTGAACTTAATTGTTTTCAGCACATCGTTGTGTTTTACCTCACCACATTCTGACATGATTGTTTTTTTAATTGATGGTGTGTAGGCACGACTGATCATCAGTCAGCTTCATCGGATAACTGATGAAAAAATCCATTAGACCGTTTTCATCAGACTAACCTATCGTGTGTACAGGGCATTACAGTTCAGGTTGCTATGTTAAATAATTTTTTATTTTAAATTAGAGTTATGGTTTAAAAATTCAGTCAGATATTTAGTGATCTTGTGGTACTATTGCAAGGATAATGTATTGCCTTCAAAGAAAGTTTATAATATATAATTCATTTTGGTCAAATTGTTACGGTGTTATACTTCTGCTCACAGATAAATAAAACCTACCTCTAGAAGAGATGAAGAAGAGCCATTTACAAACACCAAAACAGATCTAGGCTGGTGGGTTTTCAGTCTGAACTGGACTTTCCAGCCACCACTAACCTCATGGTGGTAATGCAGAAAGCTATGTCCATCAAATCTTAATGCTGTACCTGGGGGGAAAAAAGAGGAAAATATTTTTTTGGTTTCTGCTGAGTAAATACTGTGCATGATCACGCAGTGTTTAAAACGTGTGTAAACCCCAACAAAGAACTTCCCTTATTTGCTCCCTTTTGATCTGTTAGGCCTAATGTACACGGGGGTTATGAATTTTCTGGCAGAACTTGGCAGAAAAAAATTACTCTAATGCAGCATATGTATGCATGTTTATGCATGTATGCTGTTAAGGATAAATGCATTCTACTGGCTAATATAATAATTAATTTGAGCCCTACATTTACACTCATATGTGCTTGTTTATGTGTGTTTTCATGTGTTTAAGTGTGCTCGTGTATAAGTTATGCTTGTAAAGTTCTCTCCAATCTCCGTTTTGGTGTATTATTTTAAGACTCTAAATGCGGCTCTTAAAATAGAAGCCAAATGTACATGGCCATATGGGCTAACATAGATTTGTAATTAGAAGCATAAAAAAATATGCTATATGCCCGTGAAAGAGGCCTTTGTATGCATGAGGCCTTCAATATATCATTGGAAGGATTTTGCTATATCTGTTTAATAACTTCCAAAAACGAACACTGATCTTGTGTTATAATAGTCTAAAAATTGACTAGCCTTTAATCTATAGAGATCTGAGAGTAGGAGTAGTTTAGCAGAAGACACTGGGAAGGGCTGACAACTCCAACAACTGACAAGTCCACAAAAATCCTAGTCCACAACAGGGCTTAATAGCTATGTGTATTTCTGGCAGATCAACATTTTTCTGTAACCTTTAAAGGGATAAAATACTGGAAAATGTGCTTGCATTGCAGAGATGCAGAGATGTACTGCATATGTTTTTTTTTATTATTATTTTAGTAATAAAATATGGGCATTGAGTTCACAGGCCCATCTACCTGTCATAGCCACTGTGGTCTTACTCCCTACCAGAACTTTAAATATCTTATATACCTTCTTTATGTAACAAAATCGGAGGGGGGGGGGGCAGAATAAGGCAAAGATGGATACCAGGCTTAGTGATTGACTAGTAGAAGCTGGAAGCTATAGACTGCACAAACACGTTACTTTCTTACTGCTCTTAACAACCTTTAAAGTATATCTAAGGCCATGTTTTGGATAGGATAGTAAAGGGTTAAAACCCCTGAAAGAATTTTTCATCTGTGTCTCATTTAGATGATTTAGCTTTATTTTCTGACTTGCAGACACAACAGGAAGTAAAAATAAATATTTTTAATGTGGGAAGGATGTTCTTTAGATATCATTTTAAGCAGACTATTAGACATGTGTCACTTACACAAGAGTCACCATTGGAAGATCTCCTCTCTATTCTTTTTCCAGTGGCAACTTAAAATTTAGAATTTTCCATCACTTTATGATTTAAAGTGTTGATGGTCACCAGGATACATAAAGAGATTAAATGTACCCAAACCCACACAGACAGCAAACACATCCCGGACAGGGTTGCTAGCCCCTTCCCGTTCTACCCATTTCTACCCAATTTCTACCCTATCTTGTGAGGGGCAGAATGTCAAACACTTAAATGAACTTACTATTGCACGTGCAGATTTGTTGAAGAGTGTGCTGTGGAGTAATAACACTGAGCCTTGCAGTGCTGTGTGAAGATAATACTGATGGGTCCAGCTTGATTATCTCCTGACATGTCCGATTTTTGCACTGCAAACCGTTGCAGGGCAAGTGAAATATCCTCTCAATATGTAAACCAATAGACTGGTCCAGCTCACTTTTCACCTCACTGATTTTTTCAGCCAAAGCCTGTGGTTTACTGAGTGAGCTAGAGATCATCCCAGTCACTAAGACAAGATCCAAAGACGATGATGTTTCATCTTTTTGAAGACTGGCCATCTGAATCTGCTGTCGGTCTACTGAAAGCAGGTTGCCAAGAAACCTCTGAAAATTGCGCCAATGGTCTCCTATAAAGTCCTCGGGAGATAAGCTCTTGAATCGAAGAACCAATGATTGCTGGAGAGCCTCATCGCTAAAACACCAGACAGAGATATGAACAGGTGCCATGGCGGTAAATGAGCCATCACTGACTGTGACGTTGAAAAAATATTGACCTTGTTGAAGACTTTCAAGAGCAATGACCTTGCCATCAGTAATTCCAACAGAAAAGAGACCTTTTCTAAGCTCCTCTTCAGCCAACCTGTACATCAATGTGTCATGAGGATCTTGGTCCGTGGCATGCAGTTTGCCCAACACAGTGCCGTGAAATGACGCCTCACTGGTAGTGATTAATATTTCCAGTGGCAACACTGTAGGAGAGTGGCGGCTTTGGTCAATGACCTGGATGCTGACAAAAGTGGAAGATGAAAGGTGTGGTATGCCATTGTCAGAAACCTGATCCAACAGAAAAGAATAGTTAGTGTTGGTATTTTTGTCAAATACTGGTATATTACTTTTTTCATAAAACATTTTTTATATCAAATCTTTCATTATTACTGGCACTGCTACCAAACAACCATTAACCTTGACTGAGGCACTAGAACAGTTTGTTTATTTATCTAATAATCCATTTATCTTCTTGAAGGAGAAACTCTATATTATCACTACTGTACAATTAAAAAAATCTCTTAAAAGGATTGGGCAAACTCTTTGGACACCATTCTAAACTATCACAATCCGGATAAAAAGGCGGTTTTCGGTCCATAACATTTTATCGCCAACCCTGGATAACTTCTCCATGGCAACCGGACTCAATAAATCAATCCAAACTTTCTCCCAGTTATAGGCTAATGAACTTTGAAACTCTCTATAACTTTTCTGGGAACGATTAAGGCACCGATACATCATGAAACTACACTTTAATTTTTCTTCCATACGGGGCCCTGTACACTTGACCGAGCTTCTCGGCAGAATCCAGCAAGAAGCTCGCTGGGAGACATATTCTGCCGAGGTTCTCGGTCGTGTGTACACTTCCAACGAGCATCCTGTCGGGAAGCTCGTCGAGCCAAAATAGAGAGCATGCTCTCTTTTTTCTCATTGTTCAATGAGGAAATTTGGCGCGACAAGCTTTCCGACCACTCATCGGGAACCTCGTCGGGCAGAACGATGAGTTTAGCCCGACGAGGTTCTCGGACGTGTGTACGCAGCCTATGAGGCACTAATCAGCTCCTTTGTAGTCAATTGACAGTGTTTTGGGAAGAGATCTGTATGAAATATATGCAGAAGCCTGACATTGCACCTGTGATTGACTGATTGCAGGTACACTGCTCTGCAGATTCCTGAGAAAAAAAAAAGCAAATTTTTTTGCTTTTGAAAATATGTGCGTTTATTGTGGTTTTTACAAAGGTGAACTTAGCATTTAAGGTCCCTTTCACACTGAAGCAATGTGGTTTAACTGCATGCAGGAGTTTTGGTGCTCTTATAGAAAGCACACCAAAACAATGGGACATAATAGAACTTTATGGGAAGCGCTGCTAACGTGCACCAGACCAATGGGTACACTACAATACTGCACTACTAGACAAACCACACTGCAGTGTGAAAGGGCCCTAACAACACATGCCTGGTGAAAGGGGGCTAACAACACATGCCTGATAAGGGTTTCTGTGAGGCTCTGAAATGTTGCTTCTGCTATCACAGAATAAAGCATTGGACCTGTTCTGGAGATCCTTGGTGTGCTGTTAACATATTTTCTTCTTTGAATGTCAGCGTTTTCCAGCTGGTGGTCACTGCAGCACCCACTTACATACACAGGAACGTGCATGTTGGGAATATTGTGTTTAGAGGCCTAACAACTGACACACAATAATCAAAAGCATAAAGCTTTCGATACAAACAAAGGTATCAGACCAGATTATTTATCAATGACCCCTAAATGAATTTCCCAACTCTTATTGCAGTAAGCAATTAAAGCAGACCTTGTTTTTAGTGCAAGATCTGCTTTACCATACGAATAAAGTGAAAGCACTAAAGATACTTAAAGAGCTGATAGTTTAGATACCTCTGTCAAACTGCTGTTCCAGTGTTAATTATTGTTTTCACATGATACAGGTCTGGCCATTGGGGACTCATTACAAAGGGAGGTTGCAAAGTTGATTTTGTCATTATTGGCTAGGTTTCCATGGATTATAACCTTTAATGTTTTTCTAGTCTCATACTTCTGATTACATCTCACCTTTATTTTCAAGACATGCTTCTCTTTGGGACCTCTACTGAGTACAGCTGTAGTAGAGAGGACACCATCTGGACTGATCTGGAACATGTTGTCTTCATTTCCTTCCATGATCTGAAAATTAAATGGTGGTCCATTTTTGGAAGAATCCTTATCTGTTGCAATAAGTGTCAACACACTAGTACCAGCTGGGGAATTGTCCTGTGGATAAGATAACAGTATAGTTTGAGTCTGGTGAGTGTCCGCAAATAACAAAAGCATATTGATACACAAAAAGTCAAATTCAGAAGTTTGATAGTTTAATGGGCAGTAACCCATACTACAAAATCAGAATTCAATTTATACCAATCTGACTTAGGTAAGAAAAAATTATTTTGATTGCTGTTGGCAAAAGCAGTTATCATATTTTCATCTATCTTTGCATTGTATTTTTCAATATGCCAAATAATCACCATACCTGAAGCACAAGGCTGTAGTTGGACTGTAAAAACACAGGAGGGTTATCATTGACATCTAGCAAGTGGATCTGAACTGTCACCTCATTGTAGAGTGCTTGGACACCATTGTCATTTGCGCGAACCACAAGAGAATATTTGGCTTTCTGTTAAAAATGAAAGACATCCCATTAGAGATACGTGAAAAACAACGAAAGGAAACTGATAGCAACTCATATTTATGTGCTCAAATAATCTACAAAATACATTAAAGTATTTATTAATGAACGCAGAGCTGCATGGCTTTTATACCTGTCCAGAATTTATCTTAATCTGAATATGATTAGTAAATTTTGCCCCACATTTCCAACAGTTTTAATGATTGTAATCTGTTGACTTCAAATCCAAGACATCTAGACGCAAGATGCCCCACAAAAACCTTCAGGCTGCTTTTTTCTGGAATAGTATGCTTCATTGTGGTGGAATGTGCTATGTACATCTAGCACTGCATGCTAAGAATAAATTAAGCAGAACAAAAGATACTTCAAAGACAAAATGTTGCATAACATTGCAAACCAGCTTCTAAAAATAATGCTCAAAACAGACACAGGCATGTCTTATGAAGGATTACAAAGATATTGCGGTTGGAAGTTATTAAAAACAGAATCTGGACCAAGCTGGATATGAAGAAGACCTCACCTGCTCTCGGTCAAGTCGACTCAGAACTCTGAGATCTCCCCGCTCAGGATGTATTGAGAAGTGACCATGGGGATCTCCTTTCACAATTTTTAAAGTGACTTTATTGTTCTTTGGTCCATCTAAGTCAATGGCTGAGATCTAAAGAGGTAAAATACAGAAGTATCAAACGTTAGTAAGAGTAGGTACAGACACTACAAAGCTTGTAAAAAACGGACAGCTACATAGTGGAAAGAACAGAAACACAAAGCTACACAGCTAGTACAGGGGTCTCCAAACTTTCTAACCAAAGGGCCAGTTTACAGGCGTCATTGAGCCCCATTGTTGCTGTCATTGGGAGGAACTGTGTCCCGTTATTAGGTGGAATTTTTCCCCATCATTGGTGTCATTGGACCCCATTATTGGTGTCATTGAGTGTAATTGTGCCCCATCTTTGGTGTCCATAGGATGCATTCTACCCCTTTATTGGTGTCAGTGTAGGGAAATAATGCCCCATTGTTGGTATCAGTGGATAAAGGTAAGCAAAGGGCCCCCAGGCCACAGTTTGGAGACCACTGTTATAGTACTGCTGCTTTATTTTAGGTGCAATCTGCTGCTAACAATGTTTTGTAAGGCCTGTTTGCAACATTTGATATGGACAGATATCTGCAATCTGCCTAATGTGTCCATGCTGTCCTCCCATGACTACTGCTATGCCCTGCACAATCCTGGTGGTGCTGAATGTCTGAATTGGTCACATTTAGCTACAGAACATCCCACTTGCAGCCAGATATACCATGTACGGTATGGCCATCTTAAGCGTAAACTGATGTTTCTTCTTCACTTCAATTTTTACATTTTTAGTGGGGCAGTGGCGTCTAGTACATAAGGGGCGCAGAGGAGGCTCCGCCCAAAATGTTCCCTAAGTTAGTTTGCCAAGTAGGAAAGCTAATCATAGAATGGTTTATTTTTAAACAAATGATAATATGAGTAACATTTTTTAACATCTTAAAGTTAAAAAATGTTAATGATATTATAATTTATTTAAAAATAATTAGTTCTATGCGTTTGCACTGTGCGGGGCGCCAGACTAATAAGTGTCTATTAGGTCCGTCAATTTTTGACAACAACCATGTGATTTAAGCATGAGGCTCTAATTGGCTTGTCTTGGGTTATCCTCAGGGTGCAAGGCACTGCGCCCAAACCCTCCCACTTTTGATTTTAGCAAATCAATATATGCCATTGCATCACTTCCAGTTTCCGAACTCTCGTCCCCACCAATCAGGAGGCTGAAGATTTGGAACCCAGAAAGAAGAACGGGTTAACACGGAAGCCACCGGGTATCAGGGGAGCCGTGACAGCTCTGGTGCGTGCGGACCTGGAGGGGTTTGTTTCCCCTCCCCCAAATATTTAGCACCAGCTGCCACTGAAGTGGGGAGAAAATTGTTCCTAAATAAAGGTCATGTTTTACTGGTTCTGTTCTATAATCAATAGGATTTCGATTTTTTCCCCATTTTTGGTTCCTCACCATCACAACCAGATCTCCCACCACTGCATTCTCTGGGATTTCTTCTTGGTATTCCTCCTGGCTGAAGACAGGCTTGTGATCATTAATATCAGTGACATTTATCACAACAACCGTCACATCACTTAGAGGAGGAGAGCTCCCTCTAGTTCCTTCTATTGAGAGGTAGTATTGACGTTGGGATTCAAAGTCCAACTTTCCATTCAAGTACAATATGCCTGAAATGAAAACAAAACAAGATATATTATTCATATTAAATTGCATTTAAAATATAAATAACTTAAAAATTATATTTCAAGGTACCGTAAATACAAAAAAGCCATTGGTTGTGATGATCCACCATACAATAATCAGTGGATGTGCAAATAACTTTTTGAGTGATGTTTAATGCCACGTACACACGATCGGTTTGTCTGATGAAAACGGTCTGATGGACCGTTTTCATCAGACGAACTGATCGTGTGTGGGCCCCATCGGTTTTTTATCCATCAGTTAAAAAACTAGGAACTTTTTTTTTAAATGATCTGATGGTTAAAAAAATTATAAAAAAAAATTATCGTCTGTAGGCACGTCCATCGGTTAAAAATCCATGCATGCTCAGAATCAAGTTGACGCATGCTTGGAAGCATTGAACTTAATTTTTCTCAGCACGTCATAGTGTTTTACGTCACCGCGTTCTGACACGATCGTTTTTTTAACCGATGGTGTGTGGGCACGACGGACCATCAGTCCGTTTTCATCGGATAAACCGATCGTGTGTACAGGGCATTAATAACTGATGCTTGTAGAACAGAGGGCGGTCTTCAGATGGTCCGCTATGGATATTGTGTCTATTGGTCAGTGACTAGCCACCTATTCCCTTCATATGTATTAAAATCAGCACCTTTTTTCTGTTGCTTTTGATCCTGAGCCTTTTTCCTAGTCTACTGCTCACTATGTGCACCAATGCATTGTCCTTAGACATGCCAAGAACCCAAGCAAGCTTACAGTTTTAACGGGGCCTAGAATTATGTTTCCAGTTGAATGTATTTGTGTGAGATATTATGTGCATCCTTATGCCACGTACACACGATCGGTCCATCCGATGAAAACGGTCTGATGGACCATTTTCAAAGGTTAACCGATGAAGCTGACTGATGGTCCGTCGTGCCTACACACCATCAGTTAAAAAAAACGATTGTGTCAGAACGCGGTGATGTAAAACCCAACAACGTGCTGAAAAAAATGAAGTTCAATGCTTCCAAGCATGCCTCGATTTTTAACCAATGGTCATGCCTACTAACGATGTTTTATTTGCTATCGGTTAGGTATCCATCAGTTACATTTAAAACAAGTTCCCTTTTTTTTAACCAATGGTTAAATATACGATGGCGCCCACACACGATTGGTTTGGACCGATGAAAACAGTCCATCAGACCGTTCTCATCAGTTTAGCTGATCGTGTGTACGTGACATTAGACCGTCATTGTCCTTTTATGAAAACAGTTTTCTATAACAGTGGCCACTAAAGGTTAAAAGATCTTTCCCAATGCCCATTATATCTGAACAGATGAAAGAATCATACAGGTTGTAAATGTCAGATGAAAAAAAGTTTTGATTACTAATAGAACCTTAAAAAGCTCTTATGCATGGGGTCTTGGATTTGGAAGATTACTGATTACAACATATAAGATTTACTTACTTAGATATTCCAGTTTTAGGTTGGCCTTTGTGGATTATTTACCACTTACTATATCTCTGATACTCAAATGACAAGATCTTCCTATAGTAGTTAGTGTTTCTAATACTGTAGCTCAAGGTCAAACTGATGAACTGCTGGTTTTAGATGTCTGTCAAATTGCTTATTTTACACTAGAGAAATTCTATAGGGGAGGGGGACACTGTTATATGACACAGAATTTAAACCGGAAATTCTGGTGGGGGTAGCTCCTCATTGGCGTATCCATGTAATATTAGAAACATGTAATACATTTGCTATCAGCTATCCAATACTATCTTATCAACTTTAGGTTGAGTTGACCTTACAGATTACCGTATTTTTTGCACTATAAGACGCACCTGACCATAAGACGCACCTAGGTTTTAAAAAAATTCTGAACCAAATGATGTATTAAAATATTTTATATTATACTACTACTATAGGTGGGTGGTGGACACACAGCAATACCACCCCCACCTATCAAATCAGCTTAGCTACACTATATCTGGTGGTGGTGGCAGACACAGCAACCTCCCCCCTTCCCAAATCTGCTCAGGGTGGCAGGGCAGACACAAACATCCACATTAGCTCAGGTGATGAGCAATGGATACCATGCCAGCTCACACCTCCCACCCCCTTATCAACAGCTCACCTCAGGCAGTGGAGGACACTGCCTTTATAATGCTCTCTGGCTGGCTGGCTCTCAGATGTACCCAGGAAGCAGCTAGAAATTAGTTGTGGGGACATTTTACAGCAGCAGCTGCGGGGGAAGGAGCAGGAAGTCAGACAGGACTAGACCACGGCGTCGAAAGGGTGGGGGGTTTTGGCTGAAAAAAAAACCCAGCAAAGGCTCTCACTGCCTTCGGGATGGTGTCACCTCTGGCGGGTGACACCCAATCTGGGTGCGGAGCGCACCCCCATAGCACTGCTACTGACATCCCCCCTGTTTTGAGAAAAACGTCTCCCCCCCACTCCCTCTTGGTATGCCCCTGCTAGAAATGCGTCTTACGTCCTGTCCTTTCTGTGAAGGAGAGAGGGATTCTTCTGACACGGCGGCGACGGGGGAGGGAGCAGTGGCTGGTCAGTATTCACACTATAAGACACAGGGACATTTCACCCCGTTTTTTCTGGGAGGAAAACTGCGTCTTATAGTGCGAAAAATACGGTATCTTTGTTTAGTGGTTGCAGCTTTTCTAATCTTTCACTTCTCTGCAATTTATTTACTTTTAATGTAAAGGTACCATACCTGTATCTGTCAGACGGAATATGCCATTTTCATTCCCGTTCAAGATTACATACTCAATTTTCATATTGCTCTCAATGTCCTGTGTCAGTTTTGCTAGATTTAGAAGCTCTGAACCAACGGGCTGGTCCTCTGGCACCTGTATGATGTTTTCTGGGTTTCCGAACACAGATCGGTAATAACTGAGGGATACCACAGACACTGTAATGGATGTGCATGTGGAAAGTGGATGGGGAAAGCCACGATCTGTGGCACAGACGGTTAATTCAATCACTTCATCTTCCATGCCTTCTAGAGGTTTCTCTAGTCGTGCTACACCCGTGGTTTCGTCAACTGAGAAAAGTCCATTGGCAGAGTTTGAGAGGGTATATAGAACTTCCGAATTTAAACCTAAACAGAAGATTGAACAATTAAGTTTTAAAAAATAAAACCTAAAAGGATTAAAAACAATTTTAATATTTCATTTTGGCAACACTATCTAATAGTAATCCTTGCCCCAATTAAACCGTTTATTACAAGTAAAAAAATTACAAAAATTTGCAAGCAGCCAGACTTACTATGTAATCACTATCAAAATAGATATTAAAAAAGTAATTTAAACAAAATGGATCTACTTGGTGGATACTATATCGTAAACTAGGCAGGATCGAGCCTGGTTAGTGCTTGGAAAGTCTGGGGAATAAATCTTATGGTTTTACATATGTTTTATAGTGACACCACCAGTGTAATAGTGCAGCTTTTGGTACATATATATTTTTAGGCATTTCTATTGGGGGGGGGGGGGGCTGGGTGATAAGGGGACCACACAATTAATAGTATAATAAAATTCTTGTAAATTTGATGTGTATAAAAATAAAAATAAATATATTTGGTATGAAGATTAAGCAACTCGTGATGGCATTATTACATGCACATTTTATGGGGATACAATTTTTTTTTATTATTTTAGGTATAATATAGGAATATCATTTTTTAAAAGAAGAACAAATCCTTCTAGATTGTATGTTAGATTTAATTTTGCATATAATTTATCTTTTTACAAATTAGATGATAACATTGTTGATTAATTTAGTGCTTAGTTAAAGTGGTATGGTAGAATAGGATATTGTTTGTAAAGCCTGCAGTAGGGCAGAGGATGGTGTCAGCAGAGCAGTGGATGGTGTCTGTAGAGCAGTGGTTGTGTCAGTAGGACAGAGGTTGGTGTCAGTAGGACAGTGGATGGTGTCAGTCAGTAGAGCAGTGGGTAGTGTCAATAGAGCAGTTGTTGGTATCAGGACAGTGGACAGTGTCAATAGTTTTGTATTTTTATTATTTTTTTACAATATTGTTTTTTTACTATTTTTTGGAGTTGACCAGCTGACCTCATTAGCACACACCCTGCATTATCTACCCTCAGCTGGTCAACTCCTTCCTGTGTCATGACCTAAAATCTGTCCAGGAAGTAAGTCAGAATTAATGGAGCAGTGTTTACAAACAACTATTAGGACAGTGAGGTAAGCGTGTGTAGAATAAATGGAAATGTTTTTTATTTTTGCAAAACAAAAAGTACATTAATGCTATATTGGTACATAGGGAAGCTGAAATTTAGAAAAACAAGAACAAAGGTGAACTTGGCCTTTAAGGCTTCATGTACACGGGACATTGTTCAACCTCTCCTGAACGATTTAACTTGACAGCTAGAAATCAGTGTCTAAAAACAGCAGTTTAGCTGAGTTTCCATGCCGCGTTTAGCCACATTTAGCTGTGTTTGCATCTAGAAGCATTTGAATAAATAAATAAAAAAAATGTTGTTAAAATTAAAAACGTCTGTAAACGAAACGCTGCTAAACACGAGTTGCCGCGTTTAGCCACGTTTAGCTCTTAAACTGCCTCTAAACACAGCTTCTGAATGCATTTTTTTGGTTCTAGAAAACGCCTCTAAACACAACTGCCTAGAAACGACTTAAAAACGAACCATTGTACATGTACTGATAAAATAACATAGAGGAAAGTTCAGGAGCAGTTGAACAAAATGCCCAACTGCTTCTAAACGTCTGTTTACCAGCAGCAGTGTACATGAGGTCTAAGGCTCTTAGGTTGCTCTGACCACTGGATATGCCCTATGACAGTGATGGTGAACCTTGGCACCCCAGATGTTTTGGAACTACATTTCCCATAATGCTCCACTACACTGCATAGTGCATGGGCATCATGGGAAATGTAGTTCCAAGACATCTGGGGTGCCAAGGTTTGCCATCACTGCCCTATGATGTCAGAATCCTAGTATGTTGAACTGGTTATATTTGACTGTGTTCTTCTTTAGAAAACGTTCTAATAATATTGTGCAATCCTGCATTACCTTTTGTGGGCAATTCGGGTGTTATATTCACTTGCATAAAAACTAATAAAAATATTGAACAAGAAAGATTTTTTTTCTCTACCTTCATCAGGATCTCTAGCAATAACCACTGCAACAGGGGTCTTTAAAGTTGTGTTATCATACACGGTTACAGAGTAGTGATTCATGGAGAACACTGGTCCATTATCATTGATATCCTCCAGAGACAGGGCAATATCCGATTGGCATGAAAGTCCTCCTCCATCAATAGCTTTTGCAACCAAGTTATAGGATGCCTTCTGTTCTCTGTCTAAATGTGCTAGTGTTGTTAACTCTCCTGTGTACAGACAAAATCAACGACTTTTAGAAAAACAGTAAATAAAATGTAATTTCTGACATTTAAAACACCAATTGATGCAGTCTGTATTTATTACAAGTCATTAAATGAATCATTAATGTAGCTAGTGTACGTTCTTGAATTTGCTTCTGTATTAGCTCCTTGTAATTCTGTGTACATAAGCAGACAAAAGAGGGATGGGCAGCACTAAGCTAATCAGGAGGGCTGTATACACATGTACAGAGTATACACATATACACACGTATAGAGCATGTTGGTGGGACAGGAAAGCAGAGAGATAACGTCATCAGCCTGCTGCTTCTTCTTCACTGTCTAATCAAATGCTGGGAGCACCCTAGCTACGTTTCTTAAAAGAAATGGGTAACCAGCATCAGTGTACATTCTGGTAGGGATGTGTAAATCTCATTGCTGGATATACGGAAATACAATCCTTTCATAGGTAAAACAGAACTATTATATGTATCTTAACTGCTAATTTAAATGTTTACCTGGAGGTTACCAATGCTAATAAAAGAAAAGAAAAAGCAGGCAAAAGGACAGTCAGATGCTTTTCAGTGGTAAAGGACAAGACTTGTGAGTGTTATGCCCCGTACACACTATCGGAATTTCCATCGGGATAAACTCCAAGGGCCAGATTCTCAGAGGCGTTACGACGGAGTATCTCAGATACCCCGTCGTATCGCCTTTTTTTTTTAGTCGTATCTATGCGTGTGATGCTGTGCATCACTTTTGCATAGATACGCTTCTACATCCGACAAGTGTAATCCAATTACACTTTCGGATCGTAGGTGTAATGACAACTCCGGCCACTAGGTGGCCTTTACGTTGTTTTTTCATTTGCATATGCAAATGAAGTAGTACGCCGATTCTCGATCGCTTTTACGCCGCCCCGTCGTCGCGTACGTCGTTTTCGTTCGCGTAAGGTTACCCCAGCTTCTATGTGGAGTAACCTTACGAGGTCCCGTCGGATGCCGTCGTGTCCCGTCGGATGCCATGTTAAGTATGGCCTCGGGACCGCGTCGTGTTGTGCGTCGTTTACGTCGTTTGCGTACGTCGATTCTCAATGGGGCTGGCGTACGCTGCGATTACGTCGTTTACATTGAGAAAATGTGACGTCCTTTGGAGCATGCACACTGGGCTTTTTCCCCGGCCGGCGCATGCGCAGTTCGTTCGACGCGGGGGCGCGCTTAATTTAAATACAAGCCGCCCCATTTGAATTGCGAGGGTTTACGCTGCGCGATTTACGCGACGTAAGCGAAACCTACGGAGCAAGTGCTTAGAGAATAAAGCACTTGCTCCAGTACGATGCGGCGGCGTAGTGTAACTGGCTTACGCTACGCCGCCGGAATTCTTAGAGAATCTGGCCCCAAGTGTCTTGCATACACAGTGTCACACCAAATTCCGACCGTCCAAAACGCGGTGACGTACAACACTATGACGAGCAGAGAAAAAAGAAGTTCAATGCCTCCGAGCATGCGTCAACTTGATTCTGAGCATGCGTGGATTTTTCTCGGTCTGAGTTCCATACAGACGAATAGAATTTCCGATAGAAATGTTTAATTCATAGGAAAACAAGAGAACATCTTCTCTTTGTAAGTCCGTCGGAATTTTCGTTGGAAAAAATCCGAAGGGGCACACACACGTCTGACTTTTTCCATTGAAAATTCTGATTGTGTGTTTAAGGCATTACTGAACTGCAGTAGAGAAAAATCAGGTTGTGCAGGTTTGTGCCGTGTGGCAGAGTTGTGTAAATCTCAGAACTGGGTAGACAAAAATGGAAATCCTTTAGTTGGCAAAACAGCTCCCTTGTATTTGTACTTAGCCGTTTGTCTAAAAAAAAAGTTTTGTAATGCATAACCACACATATATTTGATAAAGTGAGAAGCAACACTCTTTGAATATGCACCATGTTTTGTATTTCTTCATTATTATTGCTTCACAGGGAACATCTCTTTCCCCTGCAAATGAAAATGTACCTTCAGGCCAGTGCTATGTATGAGATTTGCTGTAAGCTATTTCTAACATAAATCAAGCCCTCATCAAAATCTTCACTGTTGGTTTATTTTTAGGCAAGAGAAGTGAATTGGGTAACAGTGATGAATGGTTGGTGCGTGCTTCAATTGAACCTGCACAGTACTTGGCTAGATCTAAAAGAAATGCTTTTTCTTTATCTTCATACCACAAGCATGTTAAACAAGCGGGCTGATTAATATCTGTATAATTTCTAGTCTTTGGTGGGAATAAGTTGACAATATGCACTGAATTAATAAATGCTCGTTATTGGATTAGCTGAGAATTTAACAACTCTATAGTATTGTAATAGAATAAGAGATTTTTTTTTTTTTTAAATGTCACATAACCCATAGCAACTACTGCAAAAGAATTTTGGTCTTTTGCTTTTCTGAGAAGGGACAGAGAAATGGACGGCAAATTAATAGGGGCTCCAATGCAGCCACGCTTCCAAGTATAGGGAACCTCCTCCCATGGTGCACCCTTCAGACTTGAGTAGCTAATTGACAAACTTAACACTATGACATAAAAAGACAAAGTGAAATCATCAAACCTGTGCGAGCTCTGACAACATACGACATGGAGCTTACACAGGGTATTCTGTGACAACTGCAACTGAGGAAGGAGTGACAAAAAGGAGTGCAGAAAAAGGTGACTATAAGTAGGTTGGCGGAAAGGCATTAAAGTGATTCTAAACTCAAAATGTTTTTTTACCTTAATGCATTCCCTGTGTAAAGGTAAAAAATGCCCAATCAACTGCCCCCCTCCCCCCCAAACCCAACACTTACCTTACTCCTCTTATCTATCTAGTGCTGTCCTGGCTGCAGCACCACTCTCCTCTCTTCCTGGATGCACACAGCCCGGCTTGGGAGTGTGCGTGCACAGGTGCCCCTTTAGCACACAGCTTGTTGAGTAGGTCCTCGGAAAAAGAAGTAGCAGACAGTGCCAGCCAGGGACAGCCAAAGGGGACATAAGCAACTGCTCTGTGCAATATCATTGCATAGCACAGGTAAGTATAACCTCTTTTTTATTTTAGAAAAAAAATAGCCTTCATTATCACTTTAAAGATATCCAGTCACTCTGCCCTGAACTGTTCTTTGTGTACTTATTCCAAGTATGTATTTGTGCAACACTTTTTCTTCAAGTAACAGTAAAATTTACCTGTGTACGGATCCAATCGAAACCGATCATCTCCAAGACCATAAAGTGCATATGTAATCTGGGCATTATTACCCAAGTCAGGGTCTTTGGCTGATATCTTGAGGATAAGGAGACCAGGAGGGGCGTCCTCAGCAACCGTTGCTTTGTATAACATCTGATAGAAGGGAGAATGATCTGAGATGAATGTTTTCCTGCATTGTAACAACTCATCCATAGCAGGAATGTGAAATCCCAAACAAAGCTGAATAGGAGAGACTGTTCAGTAATACCTCTGCTATTTCTGGATGAGTGAGAACTTATCTGTCTCCTCCTCAACAGGAGAAGGAGCACAATGTAACTAGTTCCCTGACAATCACACATGACAAGTATCAGGAGAGGGCTCATCACAGCATTCTGAGCAATTCAAAATGACAATCACATATAGCTTGCAGACGGCAATGGGCACAAATTGTAGACTGTGGTGAAAAAGTCATCAGAATAATTGCTTTCCTGTTCTCCTAGCACCTCCAAATCAAACAGTCCAGTACAGTAGAAATCTTTTCTTCTCTCTATTAATATATATTTTAAAAGTATAATCCACAACTCAAAAATAATTCCCTGTATAATCAACAAAAACTGCTCTACGTTCTTCACACAGCTTCAAAATACCCATTGGAACTGTGAATTGGACATAAGCCTAAAGAATATATAATTTTTTTTGCAATTTTGGATAGAGTAGGGCAACGGCGGACTAAGCAGGGGACGGGGGGGGCGTACCGCACCGGGTGCCACACACTGGGGGGGTGTCAGGCCGATGCACCCCCTCCGCGACTAAAGCATGGGTGGTGAAAGCATGGCAGCGCCAGCGCAGCAGCATACTAGGTAAGGTAACACTGTCAGCCTGGCTATTGGGGGGGGGGTGGCTTTTGTGGGGTGCGTGCGAGCAAGCTCTACCCGTGTGATACCCGGGACCCGGGCCGGCCGCAATGATCCCCTTCGTGGCAGCGGCGCGCGGCGGCTCTGAAACTATCGGCTGTGTGACTGTCTGAGTCTGACAGCCACACAGCCCAGCAGCGTGAAGCTGCGGCCGTCTCCCCCTCCTCCTCCGTATAACTTACAAGTGCTCCTCTGTGTGACATGCGGCGCGCTGATCATTACATCAGCATTAGAGGACTGAAGGCAAGGGGGTGTATCTGTCTGCGCTATTGTAAAGGGGGGGGGGTTGTTCTGTATATGAGGGGGGTTTCTGTATTGTGGTGGGGGGGTTGTTCTGTATAGGGGAGTTCTGTATGTGGGGGGGTGTTCTGTATATGAGGGGGGGTGTTCTGTATAGGGGGGGTTCTGTATTTTGGGGGGGTGTTCTGTATAGGGGGGGTTCTGTATGTGGGGGGGGTGTTCTGTATATGGGGGGGGTGTTCTGTATATGAGGGGGGTTCTGTATTGTGGGGGGGGGGTTTCTGTATATGAGGTGGGTTCTGTATTGTGGGGGGGGTTTCTGTATATGAGGTGGGTTCTGTATTGTGGGGGGTGTTCTGTATAGGGGGTTCTGTATATGAGGGGGGTTCTGTATTGTAGGGTAGGGGGTGGTATCTGTATAGAAGGGGGTTCTGTATTGTAGAGGGGGGGTGTTCTGTATTGTAGGGGGGTCTGAACTGTATGGGGGGGTTTTGTATTGTTGTTGGGTCTGTATTGTAGGGGGGTGTTCTGTGTTTTAGAGGGTCTGAACTGTAGGGGGGTTCTGTATTATGGGTGTGATATCTGTTCAGGGGGGTTCTGTATATAGGGGGGGGGGTTCTGTATTGTAGGGGGGTCTTCTGTATTGTAGGGGGTCTGCACTGTAGTGGTGGGTCTGTATTGTAGGTGGGGGTCTGTATTGTAGGGAGGGGTCTGCACTGTCCAGAGGTGCAGTCTAATGTAAAGGGGTCCAGAAGTGCAGTGTAATGTAAAGGTGCCAGTGATGCAGGGCGCTGTGTAATGTAAAGGGGTCCAGAGGTGCAGGGTGCTGTGTAATGTAAAGGGGTACAGAGGTGCAGGGTGCTGTGTAATGTAAAGGGGCCCAGAGGTGCAGGGTGCTATGTAATGTAAAGGGGCCCAGAGGGGCAGGGTGCTGTGTAATGTAAAGGGGTCCAGAGGTGCAGGGTGCTGTGTAATGTAAAGGGGGTCCAGAGGTGCAGGGTGCTGTGTAATGTAAAAGGGGCCCAGAGGTGCAGGGTGCTGTGTAATGTAAAGGGGTCCAGAGGTGCAGGGTGCTGTGTAATGTAAAGGGGTCCAGAGGTGCAGGGTGCTGTGTAATGTAAAGGGGGTCCAGTGATGCAGGGTGCTGTGAAATGTAAAAGGGCCCAGAGGTGCGGTGCGGTTTAATGTAAAATGGGCCCAGAGGTGCAGGGTGCTGTGTAATGTAAAGGGGCCCAGTGGGGGGGGGGGGTGCCAGATATAGGATCCGCCCCGGGTGCCAAATGATCTAGGTATGCCCCTGGAGTAGGGTATGGTTGAAAAAAACATGTCACCCTAATTGCCTTGACTATAATTTCTATTCATTTGGGACTGCATAACTTGTAAACCCCCACATATTCCCTTCCCCCTTTTTTTCCTACTCCCTATTATGTGGTACTTATATATATGCTTAGAAGGCATATATATAGATGCTTATATATATATGCTGTTTTTTTATTTTCCTTGCATGTCCCCCTCAGATCTACAGCGACTGCACTTCCAAGTGCACTTTCAGTGCAATTTCAAGTGCACTTTGCAACCCCCATTATCTCTTCTGTTTTTAATATATACCTATTAGATTGATCTCCTTCTTATTCCTCTTGCAAAATAAACCAATAGTAACTAGCTTAGTTTTTTTTTCCTTCTGATGGAATTTTCTATTGTTTTTGATGTAATACTTTATTGTTTTTCTCGTTGCTCTACTCTACTTTACATTTTTACATTGTTTTGTACTCATCTTGTTCATAAATGTATATGTTTGGCTTTATTGCTATTTGAATATTGTACCACCATCCTTGTATGTAAAAAAAGATATGTAAAAACTAAATTGTAAATAGTTTTTTTTTTTTTACATTAAAAGTTTATAAATTGGAAAAATAATTTTAAAAATATAAATGTCACATAGGCTGTAAGAATCCCTGCCCACCACCTTGCATAACCTTTTATGTAGCTGCTGGAGGAGGGGGAGATACTATAGAGTGTTACTTCAGTGGCAGCTCTGGGTCTGCTGATACTGTTGACATCACATTCAAGATAGTGCTGCCCAACAGCAGTCTTAGACCTTTTGGATGTCTACACAAGGGTACTTTGATGGACATTTGTTTTGCACTTTGTATGTGTGATTTGATTGAAGCGCAACACTTTTATGAATATTGTATTGCACTTGACACTTGTCATTTTTTTAATTATTTTTACACTTAATTGTACACATGCTTTATGATTTTTTTGCAAGTTAATAACATAAATAAAATACATTAAAGGTCAATAGGATATTGTAAAAGTCAGTTTCAGTATTCAGATCAGTTGAAGATGAATTTTGATTTGTTACACACACATGAACTTTAAGGGCATCCCAGTCTTAGTCCGTAGGGTTCAATATTGAGTTGGTTCACCCTTTGCAGTTATAACAGCTTCGACTTAGCTTGAACCCTATGGACTAAGACTGGGATGCCATTAAAGTTCATGTGTGTGTAACTGAAGGCATCCCAATACTTTTGGTAATATAGTGTATATTCATATGGGAAGATTGTTATTGAAATGAATGGCCTGGCAACAAGGCCCCATTAACAATTAACTAATGAGCTCTACTTTTTTTTTTTTTTTTTTTACTGAAGTTGCTGTTTAAACATATGTATGTAGGCATATCATTTTTTTAAGAAATAAGCCAGTGCCCAATTGTTCTTCTTTTAGCCAGTGAAAAAGTGAATCCCTGTAAGGGCTGCCTGTAAGAGCACAAATCTTGGCAGATCAAACTAAAAATATTATACAGTATAATGTGGCCCCTATAATAAAATGACTGGTCCACATAACTGACCTGTGATCTTGTGTTTTTATATGGTCACAGAACTTAAAGAGGTGGTTAACCCTAAATATAAGCCCTCCCATGTGATCCAGCATACTGGCGTCAGCGCCAGTATGCTGTTTTTTTTTTTAAATCCATCACTTACTGTATTATGGTGTATTTTAATTTCTATCCCCCGTGGTGGACGTCGCCAGTATAGCGCGTCACATCTTACGAAAATACCCGATAAGGACTCGGGTAATCTCGGCAAAAATGCGGCGCCTGCGCACAGACCTAGTAGCTGACTGCGCAGGCGCCGTATTTCTCCGAGTCCTACGGCTATGGCGCGTCACGCCCTCCGAAAAACACCGAAATAGGACTCGGAGAAATACGGCGCCTGCGCAGTCAGCTCCTAGGTCTGTGCGCAGGCGCCGCATTTTCGCCGAGATTACGCAAGTCCTTATCGGGTATTTTCGTAAGATGTGACGCGCTATACTAGAGCCATCCACCGCGGGGGATAGAAATTAAAATACACCAGTATGCTGACGCCAGTATGCTGGATCACATGGGAGAGCTTATATTTAGGGTGAACCTCCGCTTTAATGTTGCCTTCTAATATCTGATTAAATACTATGACGTATCCATTATCAACTATTCTGTTTTTGCCCTACGTACCTGCTGGCATTCTGGACTGTTGTCATTGATGTCCAATACAGTAATTTCCACCTCTGTGGTTGCCTGGAACTTCCCATCAGATGCTGTCACCTTTAAGTGATGTTTCTCCTTATCTTCCCTGTCCAAGGGCTTCTTGGAGGAAATGACCCACTGGTCCCCAACCTCACTGATACTGAACAGGCCTAAGGGGTCTCCATCTGTCAGAAGAATATATCTGTCAGAGCTCACATATATATATATTTTTTAAATTGGTTAAAAAAAAGTCAGGTGGCTTCAGACACTGCAATTTAATACATTCTAAGCACTTTGGCTAAGCACTTTCAGAGAGCATTTAATCACAAAAATAATTTGGATCAAGGCAACCTATCACAATCCATTTCTACTATGTAAATAAAATAAATACAAAAACAGTTGGTGGTAATTTTCCTGGATTTGTTTGATTATTTTTGCAATCAAAAGCTGATTAGAAGTTTTGAAGTTGCTAGAAAATGTGGATATGGGCAGTGAAATGTACTTTAAATAAATGTTCCTCTAAGGCCGCGTACACACGATTGAATTTGTCTGCTCAAACTGGTCCGACGGACCAGTTCAGGGGACAAATCCGATCGCGTGTATGGGCTAGCGGACATGTCTGCCCGGCTGACAAATTTTACAACATGCTTTAAAATTTGTCCACCGGAGACATGTCCGTCGGATATGTCCGCTGGTCAGTACACTCACCAGCGGACATATCTTCCCACACATGCGTCGAATGGATTTGACGCATGCACGGAAGTATTTTTCTTCCTGGTGCGGTGACGTGGCGGCGTCAACGTCACTGCCACATCACCACGCTGTCTGCCAGCGGGGATTTTGATCCGATGGCGTGTACACACCATCGGATCAAAATCCCCGCTGGCAGACAGCATGGTGACATGGTGTTGACGTTGACGCCGCCACGTCACCGCACCAGGAAGAAAAATACTTTCGGGGATGCGTCAAATCCATTCGACGCATGTGCGGGAAGATATGTCCGCTGGGTCATGTCCGCTCTAAACTGTCCGTCGGACAAGTTTGAGCGGACATATCTCATCGTGTGTATGCGGCCTAATGCCGCGTACACACGATCATTTTTTGTGATGAAAAAAAACGACGTTTTCTGTGAAGTAAAAAACGACGTTTTTGAAACGTCACTTTCAAAGACGATGTTGCCTACACACCATCGTTTTTTTCACAAAAAGCGAGGTTACGTTCACCACACTTTTCCATTGAAGCTCGCTTCATAACTAGCTTCTGGGCATGCGCGGGTTGAAAAACGTCGTTTTAAACGATGTTTTTGCTACACACGGTGACTTTTTGTGAAACAAAAAACGACGTTTTGAAAAACGACACAAAAAATTCAAGCATGTTGGAATTTTTTTTGGGTCGTTTTTTTGAAGACAAAAAACAACGTTTTGCCCACACACGATCAATTTAAATGACGTTTTAAAAAACGACGGTTTTTTTCATCGCAAAAAACGACCGTGTGTACGCGGCATAAGACTAGCAAGTCATTTCTTCTACTATAGTTTTTTTGTGAGGACATTTGGGATAATTTATTAAGTAAGTGTAGAAAAGGAGCATGATGCTTTAAAAATCTGTTTAATCCCATTTAAAACATATTTAACGATAAGTTGAAAATCTTCACTCAAACTGTCGTGAGCATATTTACTTCAGTTATGCAATAAAATGAAAATCATCTGCACATTAGTGCATATTCAAAATAAACAGGAATTTGCTATTCACATGATTGGATAGTTGGAGTAAATATTCAAACAATGGTCAATTCTCGTTTCCGTTTTTAAGCAGCTTCACTGTTAAAGATGTTTTAAATGTAATTGAACAGATTTTTAGAGTATTGTACACCTTTTATGCACTTATAATGGCACAAACTTCCCCTACATTAATCCCTGTCCCTGATAACAATCCCTGTTCCCCCATTACTGCAGCAAAACCTGTTCATGTAAACCCAAGGAACACAGTTTAGTAAAAAGTCCGCCGGGAAACCCGAAGGGAAAACCGAGAACCTGCTCGGTAACTTTTCCCCCTACACACGACTGGGTTTCCCGACAGGAAAACTGCCATCAGAGCTTTGGTCGGGAATACCGACCGTGTGTATGCGCCATTGCAGTGTTTCCCATAGGAAAACTGGTAGATATGTGCATTCCCGTTCGTACGAATGTTATTTTCGTACGAAAATGTTCATTTTCGTACCCGCGGGATAATGTGTACATACGAAAACGGTAAAGCACCAAAATACGAAAACGACGGGATAACGGATGAGCCGCATAACGAACGACCGCAAATACGAACGAACGATCCGACGGGAAAAAACGACAAAACGAAAATGGCAAAATAACGAAAATTAAATCTGTATCAAGAGGTTTGCATTGTGTATTTTGTTTGAATCTGTTTTGTGTTCGTTTTCAGTTGTATGTTCATTGTTCAATGACATCTATAACAAAAGAATTTCATTATGTATATTGAATGAATTCTTTTTTCTGTGTATTCAAAATACTGAATGCAATTTTTCTGTTATAGGTGTCATATCAACATACGAAAATAACAAAAGAAACAGGTTCAAATGCAAATCTTTTGTTTATGGGTTTTTTAATGGCCAGAGAGTTAGGCTGGCCATACATGATTTTCTGTGCAATTTTCTTTAGATTTACCTTCAACTATGTAGTGCAAGGGCCTGCCTGATTGCATACAATTGAAAGTGTTGTTTAGTTTGACCTCATATATGGTTTTTGGTAAATCTAAAAGAAAATTGTACAAGAAAATTGAACATGTATGGCCAGCCTCAGTGACTGAAAGCAGCTTCTCTTTTGTGCTGAGTAGTGAGTACACTTGTATAGTAAAGCCTAATAAACTTTTCTGTGGATTTTCATCTGAAGGGACATCAGTTGGCCAGACTTCTGAACCCAAAAATGGTTTTCTGATGCAGTTTAAAAACGAACGAATTTTCTGAGAACGATCGGAAAACGATCGTTTTTATGTGTGTTGTTAAAATAGTCTGACCAAGTGTATGGGGCTTAACAATAGTGCACATGTCTAAAAACTGGCAGGTTAAAAAACGCTGGGAATCCCGGCGGGAAAAAATAAAACATGTTCTCTTTTTTTTTCTTACAGTTTTCCTGTTGGGAAAACTGCGATGGAGCATACTCACGGACGGATTTCCTGGCCAAAAGCTCTCATGGCGGAAAAACCGGTCGTGTGTACGAGGCATTAGACTTGTACTTAAGAACAGAGGCAGCATGAAGTCATACTGTTTCAAGAAATCTTGCTGCTCACCGCATGCTGCCACCTACTGTCCTGTGGACCTGCCAGCAATCCTGTATCACTGCGTGGTCAGTTAACCCTTCCCTACGCTATCCAAAACGTAAAAATATTATTTTAGCTTGAGTTGCACTTAAAAATATACTGTACCTGTTCCAACTTACATACAAATTAAATTTAAAGAAATAAATCCAACGCTTATTTGCTTGCTTGTTTTGGCTGCAAATCAGTCTGCACTCCTGGACCCGTTTTTAACAGACAGCAGGCTGAAGCTTGCTGTTGGCTGACATCACAGAGCCTGCCCAGGCTGGGTAAAGATCGCGACCATATGGACATGGTCCGCCCTGGATCGGCACCTGGATCAGCCACTTAGCATGCTTCCAAATACCTGAGCCAGCCGCATGGGGGTTGGGGGCAGAGCAGAGAGCCGTGACTGACAGTCACCAGCTCTCTACTCAGGGAGAACTGAGAGCCAAGTGATCAACAGTGTTCGATCACTCGGTTCTCAGTCTTAGAGTCGGCGGGGTTAAGTATGATTTAAAAAAAAACTCCCTTACTTCTCTTTTAAAAACAAACCTACATAATCTTGTTTATAATCTGAGGACTGCCTGCATTTAGGATTGAGCAGATAGGGTGACTATTTTGTAGCATATTTTCGCCTCACGACTGGAAAAAATTTAGTGAAGTAAAGAAACAGCCTTTATCCAGCGTGCACTTAATTCCAAAATCATTATATGTGGTATCTTTCCAAAAGGTAAAACAGGTCTGCTTGTGGTTCAGTTGGCCCTGTTTATATAAATACCAGTTTTGGTAAACTGAAATAACCAACTATTTCTAATATATACTGTATATATTAAAAAATGGACAGACAGCTTCCTTAAAGTCACTATAATGTATGTTAGAAAAATATCCTATACTTGCAGTTGTTAGAAATTGCTGGACTACATTTCAGACAATGCATACAGTACCACTTAATCATATCATCTTACCTGTTATAAAACATGCAACCTTCCTGTTGCTTTCAGACATATCATTGTCCCAAGTTTTGAAGGTAGTTATGACCTGTCCAGATTTGCTGTTCTCTGCTATGGATCCCCTATATACTTGAGAGGTGAACCTTGGAGGGTTGTCATTATCATCAGTTACTGTTACTTCTACCATGGTTTCAGATGAAAGGCGTATTTTCTTTCCCTGGTCTGTAGCCACTACATATAATTGATAGACCTCTTGCTTTTCACAATCAAGCTCCTTTAGGGTTTTAATCCAACCATTTTCAGCATCAATGGTGAAGAATCTTTGAATTTCACTAGTATCTCCTTTGAGGCTATAAGTTACTACTCCATCATTGCCTGTGTCTTGATCATTTGCAGTAACTTGTATAACAGTTGTCCCAGCTGGCATATTCTCTGTTAATGAAGCTCTATAGAGGTCAGATTCAAAAACAGGTTGATTGTCATTAATGTCTTTCACTTGGATGCTTACTGAAACCAAAGACACCAACTCCTTGCCCAGGTGAGGAGAATTGGCCTGAACATCAATAAGATACCATTTGGTTTTTTCATGGTCTACTCCTTTTTTTACAACCAGAGCTCCTGTGTGTTTATCTAGACTAAATACTCCATCTTTGTTGCTTTCTGGAGTTGAACCTTCAACTAGGCTATAAATGACTGGCTCCATTGCCGTTGCTTTTACTAGTCCTACTTCAGATCCTTCAGGGAGATCTTCATATGCTGAAAAACTATACAACGGTTCAGAAAACTTGGGCAAAGTGACCTCTGTGGGTACAATATGGAGATGAACAGGAACAAGTGAACTCCAATTTGGAGGTGCACCATCTTTTGCTATGACTGTAAATGTAATGTCTTTGTTTTCCAGCCCCAATAGGCTTTTTTTTGCAAAGATTGTACCATCGTAAGGATTGATTTGAACTAGGTCTTCATCATATTTATCAATAGAATAGGTAACATCAGCATTTTGCCCTTCATCAGCATCATAAGCAAGCACCTGAATAATTGTGTTTCCTTTGCCAAGATTAGACCGGACAGATAAAGTATATTCATTGGCAATAAACAGAGGAGGGTTGTCATTCTCATCCGTCAGAATTATTTTAACTGTGCAGAAAGCTGCCCTACCTCCCCCATCCTTTGCCATAACTTTGATGGCAATAAGCCTCTCTGTTGCATTTTCCCTGTCTAATTTCCTCAGTGTTGCTATATGGCCATTACTGTCAATTGAAAACATGTCTAAGGCCAATTTATTAATAATACTATAATCCACCATTCCATAAGGTCCATCATCAGGATCCTTTACTGCCAACTCTATCACTGTAGTGCCTATTTCTGCATTCTCTGCAAGTTCTACTTCAAATACATTCTGTTGAAAGGATGGGGTGTGCTTATTGGCATGGGTAATATTGATATACACTGGTACAGTATCCCTGTACACTCCATCAGAAGCTGCGATCTGTAGCTGGTAAAATAAATCCAAACTATTTCTGCAGAGGTTAGAAAAGGAGATTACTCCAGATGTTCTGTTTATAGTGAAGTGTCGATGATTGTTACCAGAAAGAATAAGATACTCCAGCTTGCCAGCATCTACACTATCAAGGTCAAATGCTTGGACTTTAATAACAATATGTCCACAGTTGGCTAGTTCACTTACATTAGCTTCATAGTATGTTTCTCTGAACTCTGGAGGATTGTCATTTACATCAGTTATATTGACAATGACAAGCGCATCTGAATGCAAAGGTGGCAAACCGTTATCTGTGGCCCTCACTTTGAACTGAAACTGCCGCATAGTTTCATAATCCAACTCTTGGGCTGTTGTGATTTCACCAGTTTTGTGGTTTATATGAAAGAATGCATGAGTTTCCTCTGTGTCGTTTCCTAAGATTTGATATGAAATTTCTTGGTTTTTCCCAGAATCTTGATCAGAAGCTTGCAGTTGAATCACTAGTTGATATGGTGGAAGTTTTTCCATGATGTTTCCTGAGTAGACCATTTGGGAGAAGACAGGTGAGTGATCGTTTACATCTTCCACTTTAACTAACACTCGTGCTTCCGAAAAATGGCCTACAGCAGAATCGGTGGCTCTAACAGTTAACAGATGTGTAGTTTTGGTCTCATAATCTAGCTGCCCTGAAACGCTTAGAGAGCCAGTCTTAAAGTCAATGCTAAAAAAACTAAGAGCTTCATTCTCAACAATATTGTAAATAATACGGAATCCTTCTGGGCTGCGAGCCTGAATGTGCAAAACTGGAGTAGAGATAGGTACATTTTCTGGCAGGTTTACTGTGTAATATAGACTTTGGAAAATAGGATTCGATTTGTTTCGAACAATGATGACTACTTCTTCTTGAGCTTGCAAAGAGGGTTTACCATGGTCTCTGACAATCACTTTTAGAACATACTGATTAAAAGCTTCATAATCAAAAGGTTGTCTAAGAATAATGTCTCCTAGAGATGGGTCAATCCTGAAATATTTATAGTCATCTTCCAACTGGAAAGTCAGAGCACTGTTTTGCCCAGCATCTTTATCTATAGCTGATACCTGGAAGATGACATCACCAGGTTCTATGCCATCTTCTACAGCTAAATAATATGGAGTATTAATAAATTCTGGAGCATTATCATTGACATCTTCAACATATACTTCAACTTTAGCCTGAGACACCCGTGGTGGATTCCTGCTGTCCTTAGCTTCAACTATTACATCATATTTGCTTTGGCCCTCTCTGTCAAATGCTAGACCTTTTGTCTGGAGAACACCAGAGGAGGGAATTATCTGGAAAAGTTCTGTATATGTAAGAACTGAAAAATTAACTGGCTCATTAATTTGAATTCCAACCACATCCACAATATTTAACACCTTAATTCTAGGATCGTTTTCGATTACCTTTGATGTATACGAAGCCTGATCAAATTTCAAGTTGGTTATTCTGAATTGAGTGACATTCATTTTTATCAGTGCAGTGTCATGGTACAAACCATCCCAAGCTTTTATTAGAAGCTCACGGTATGACTTCAAGAGAGAGGAATTGTTTAAAACAAGGAGACCAGATCTTGAATCAATCAAGAATGCATTATCTGCGTTGCCTTCTGAAATGCTGTACATCACTTCTGAATCGACATCTCTAGCTGCCACGGTTAGGATATTCATATTATTATATGCAGGTAAATAAATATTCAGATCATATATGTCCTTTAAAAATTTGGGTGGAGAATCATTTACATTAATCACTTGTATGGTGACCTTTACTGGCTGAGAAGCAAACCGACTTGGTATACCTGAGTCACATACATGCACATCGAAAAAGAATGAAGTTGCTATCTCAAAGTCAAGTTCTGCCACGGTGAACAATGTTCCCATACTTGGATTGATTTTAAAGTATCTCAGAACTTCAGGATCCAGTATTTGGTAACTCAAGATAGCATTTGCTTCAGTGTCATTGTCAGTAGCTTGAATGATCAGAGGGGTCAAGTCCATACTTGTCACCATGCTGCCTATTGGAGCATCTTCATTAATTTGACCCAAATATATGCTTTGTGGGAAAATTGGGGAGTTGTCGTTTTCATCAATGATGTAGATAAAGACGGTTGTTTCACTGAAATATCCAAGAGAGCTGTTACCACGTATTTTGAGTTGGTATGAAGAAATGGTCTCAAAGTCCAGATTGTTTTTGGTAGTGATTATGCCAGAATAGCAGTTAAGGTAAAAAGAACCTTCCTCATTCCCTTCTTTAATGTCATAATTAATGGAAGACCAGCTTGTTGCAGAAACCATGGCTACAAATGAACCAATAGGCACTGACTCACTGATTTCAACCACATATTCTCTCAACCTAAACTTTGGTGTTGATGTGTCAGAAGGTTTGATTTGTAGGTTGACGGTAGCTATGTCCTGAAACGGTGGGGTCCCCTGATCTACTGCCATGATTGTCAAGGTTATCCAGCTCTTTGTCAGCTGTTCCAGTGTCTTAGCAATAGTAATAAGGCCAGAAGACTTGTCAATATTAAAATATCCTTCATTGTTGCCTGTAAAAAACAATAAAGGTATGCATTAATTATGGCTCATACCTGTTTAAATAATGGAACCACAAATATTAATCCAGGAGTTTTATTTTTTTAGTGACAAAAGATATTTTTCTAACTGTAAGGGTGTGTCTGCTATTGCTGTCTTCTAAAAATTCTAGTTGTCTGTCTGTCACGCTGATCTTCTTGCCTCCATTGTTTGAGGCGCTGATCTGGAATAAGTATTCAGGGCTTTTTTTTTCTTACTTCCTATATTGCAAATATGGTCACTCAGAAGGTATTCAAGCCACTGGGTTATCATAACCGCCAGACAACTAGCAAAAAAATATAAGATACAAAATAATTCAAGTGATTGTAAAGTCTTTTTTATATTAAAATAAAAAAGGTGTTAGACTTATCTGATCTGTACAATGGTGTTGTACACAACAGTCTTTTACCTCCTTCTCTGGAGTCCTCTGCCAGCGTTCTCTGCCCCTTCTTCTTTTACAAATGCCCCTATAGAAAGTTGTTTTCAATTGGTGGCACCTGTATGGGCGCGCTCTTGAGTCAAGCTGTGTGCCTCCATAGACACACACACCTTGGCTCAGCCATAACCCCCACCCTCTCCTCACAGGATTTGACTGATAGCAGCAGAGCTCATGGCTTCTGTAAGAAGGGGAAGAGAGAAAAGCTGCAACTGGGCACAGTGCTAGATCGATAGAGGACTATGATAATGTTTAGAAAGAGGGAGGGGGGACACTAGTATTAGAGATTTGTTTTCCTTTATGCATAGAATGCATTAAGGTAAAAAAAAGTGAAGACTTTAGAACCACTTTTAGCTGTTTGCCTGAAACTCAACACTGAAGTTGGTAGCTGTGCTGAAGGTATACAAAATAAACCAAGATCACTGCTTTGAACTGTGGAAGAGCTCATACAAGTGATACAGTGTCACCAAAGAATAACCTGTGGCAATCCATATCATGTTAAAAGATTTGAATGTTGAGTCAACACATAGTCTACCCATATATCACTTGGTGTTAAATACTTTACTGTGCACATAAATTCATTTGTATCAATCAAGAAAGATTATTACTTATCAAATCTGACAAACTACAGGTTTAATCCTTCCAGTGGAAGTGAAACCAGTTTATCTCAAAGCGGCACTAATAGGCTTATATCCACTTTCTCACTTTTGTGGTCAGAGATTTAGAAGATGTTTTTGTAAGACAACTGAAACTAATTATGCTTTTGTTCTAAAGACAATATGTGTACAATGGGTTGAAAAATTATTTTCAAATCTTACTGCACTGTTCACACAGACATGAAATTTACATTAGTAGGCTTCAAACCAAAAATAAATTGAAGAAAAGAAAAATGGTGCATCGCTTTCAAAATTATATGGGGTGGCAGATTCAACATGCAAGACAAAGTCTGGGACCTACTTGTTAGCAGCTGTCAGGCCATGGGGTTGGTTTACTAAAGGCAAAAAACTATGCACTTTGCAAGTCCAGAACTTAGTAAATGAGGTGGCGCTTCACTTTGCAAAGAATACCCAATCACACGCAAGGAAAATACAAAATAAATACATGTTTGCTTGCACATGATTTAATGATGGACGTCAGCAGACCTTCTCCTCATTTACTAAGCGCTGGAGCAAATGCCCTTGCAGAGTGCAACTGCACTTACAAAGTGCAGTTGCCTTTAGTAAGTCAACCCCTCTAGAATTGTCCACACATAATACTAGCTACAAAAGACCTCAGAGGACAGAGGACTGAGAATTAGGACTATGTAAAACTCTCCAGCCCATATCTGTATTAGACCAAAATTTGTCAAGCCTTATCACAATAATAATGTTTAAATCAAACCTGTACTTTGCAAGCTGTAAAAAAAAGCAAGCAGATGGCAAAGGATTAGTCACCGGTGTTGCCTGTAGGCTCCCTGAGGCTGACTGATTCCATTACTGACTTACTGCTCTTGTTCCACTTGCTGTCAATGTGTGAAGGCTCTAATCATGTGCTGCACAAGTAATAAAAAAACATAGAACTCTATGCATATGGCACCCTGCAGGGAGATTAGGGGCCAGGCGCATAGAGTTCAGGAGGGGGGGTGCCGCTGTGCCCTTTATGGTCAGGCCGCCGTTGGTCCATACTATAGCACCAAAAACACAGAGGATTTCATTGTTTTCTCAAGGGTAAATCACAGTTGTGTCAAGAGCTGTGTGGATCAAAAAGTCTCAAGTATGAATTAAAGTTTTCCCAATAGTCGATGATAGTGCCTTCAAGTGTTGATCACAGGACCATCAAGCGTAGTGTGGAATATATCGGTCTTTAAAGTAGTTCATAGTGACCTCAGAAATGGTAACCTCACCTGAATGAATAAAATACTGGATCTTTGCATTGAGCCCCTGGTCTTTATCTGTAGCCTGGACTCTTAACACCTCGGATCCAACAGAAGCTGAGTCAGAAACACTTCCTTCATAAGCAGCGTGAATGAAGTGAGGTGAATGATCATTGATGTCTTGTACCTGAATCGTAATCCTTACAAAATTCCTCTTGATTTGAACTTCCTGATCACGAACCTACATAGTAAAAAAAAAAAAAAGAAAAACAGGTGCATATTTTTTTTAAGTGTCAGGCAAAAAAAAATCTTTATTTAAGTAGGGTAAAATAGGGCTATAACAGTTTTTGGCCATCTGTGTGCTATTGTGGAGATTTCCATTCACTTGCTGTCCCATTGCTAAAATAGGAAGTGAGAGAAATAGGTAGTGAGAGAAATAGGAAGTGAGGGATCTTCAAAGGTATGATAACAGTAAACAGGACAAATATTGAGGATGAAGATACAGCAATAATAAACTGAATCTTGTTCTAATCTCTTCTCCACTCTGTCCAAAACTAAAAAGAAAAAGGTTTTGCCATTAGTTATACTTTAAATCAGTATTAAACCTAAAAGCAAATATTTTTATATTGCATCTTACCAACACTTATGCCGCATACACACGATTGGGCTTTTGCCCGGCCAAAAGCACATCGGAATTCTATACATGTTCTATATTTAAACTCCGATGGAATTCATCGTAATTTCCGATGGAATTTCTCCGATGAGGCATACACTTGGTCGGAATTTCCTATGGAAAAAGTCTGTCTGACTTTTTCCTTTTTGAAATTCCGATCATGTGTACGGGCTTTAGATTTGATAACTGTATTAATTTCCCGTTTTCGGCTATCTTTCATCTATTTTCATTAAGTCTGCTGTTTTTCAACAGAAAGCTCTCTTTCAGGTACAGGAATAAGACCATTTAACACTGGCAGAGCAGATTAATAAAAGGCTGACTGAGGCAAGGTTAATGACCACTGTATTAAGAAAAAACAGCAGATAAAATATGGTTTTGCGTTAAATTGGCAGGTATACCCTCACCTGTACACATTTTCAATGATCCCAAGGATTAAATATTCCATCCAGCAAACACAAATAGACAATTATTAAATAGCTAAACATTAGAATATCAAAAAGTGACTCCACCATGTTTAGGTGGGTGCTAGAATGTTCAGTTTCCTTCACCACAGTTGTAGCAATTGTTTTAAAGATTTAAGAGTAGTTTGCTAAAAAAAAAAGTACATACCATGACATTTAAAATATGAATGGGCATTGTCTCATAGTCCATAGTCTCTGTGGTGAACAGGACACCAGAATTAGGATCAATCCTGAACATCTTAGAGCTTCTTGGGTCTGCGCTGCCTTGGATGGTGTAGACTAATCTATTCCCACTGTCTTGATCTATTGCTGTAACTTTTATCACTTCAGAACCTAGTTGAACATCTTCTGGAATTTGAACAGTGTATTGATTCTCCTGAAACTCTGGACGGTGATGATTGTATGGTACAACAGAGATATAAACCTGTAGCAGAATTGAGGAAAAGTTCATTTATTTTCACAGTACACTCTGATTATACAATATCAAATCCATTCCATTTCTATTCAATCAGGTAGGTGAAGGTGTGTATGTGCTGCTTGAGAGGAGATGGGGGGAAGGGAGGCATATAGAAGAAAGGTTAAAAGCATAAAAACCCCTTCTGCTCGCAATTCCAAATTGTGCTGAAGTTGCGGCGTGCATTTGGGTGCCGTTCATTCATTCAATTGTTGACCTCTCATTCTTAAAGATAAACTCCCCTGATAAACATAAAAGAGTTGCCATTGTTGTTCTCCCCTCATAAAAGGAACCTGTGAGAACTGGAACTAAGGAGATCAACACTTCTGAAAGTATTGAACAGCCAGCACACGTCAGGGAACAAGAACCTGTAAACATAACAGCTAGTGTAGGCAATGGGAATAGTTCACTGGCTGCACATTTATTCCTGGTCAGGGACTCAGGAAGTATTAAAGTATTAAAGACCTTATTTTTTTTTCTTGATTAAACAAAACAAAGGCCTTGGATCAGTATGACAGTCAGGCAACTTGTGTTTTTCAATACCTACTTCTATTAGTACAGTTTTCTTTTAGACCACTGAAAGCTAGCATGTAATTGAGGGTTATGGTTTACAGCCTCAGATTCTTCCCCACCTCAGTAAAGATTCCACAAATGCAATCCTTTGATCCCAATCCTAATACTTTCCTCTCTGGGCACTGTATTTTCCAATTAAGTACCTGTGTCCACAGGTGCATACATTAACTAGCATTATTATATGGTAGTTATAAAAAATAAATTAGTTATTAACATTTTAAGAATACCATATGATGCCATGCAGGAGAAATAAAAGGTATTCTAGGTGGTATGCATATTCGCTAGTGGAAAATAGGTGGGACAAAAATCACAAAATAAACTATAGTATTTGCAGGAAATGGGAAAACAAAATTCAAGTAATGTCTCAACCCTTCATGTTGTACAGAAATAAGCTCATAGACAAGTGGAGTTATAAAAGAATGTCATATGTAGTTTAAATTAGCAGTAGCAGCTAAAAGTTTACGATATGGAAGGCCTCATGCACACTGGACGTTTTTTGAAGTTTTTACAGCAGCCGTTTTTGGCTGTAGATGTTTTTTTCTACAGTCATTAAAATCGACATTATGTTATCTTTTGTGTCGATGTACACATAGACTGTTATCAGCAGTTTTGGGCAGTGGCGTTTTTGAGCAGTAAACAAAAAAAAAGGGGGTTCTGAGAGACGTTTTTCAGCTGTAAAAATGCTCTAATGCTGATAAACACTGACAAACATCAATAAATGCTCAAAAACGTAACTCGCCAGCATTTTTTTTTAAGTTTTTGATCCATTGAAAAAAAAAAGTTTTTTTCTTTAAAAAAAAACTTTGAAAAAAGCTGAGAAAAGTAGAAAAACTCACTGAAAAGCTACTGGTGTTTTTATAACGTTATTTTAACGTCCAGTGTGCAGGAGGCCGTAATGTGTTTTCCATTTAACATAGTAAAAATTTAACAACCTATGTATGACAACATGCAGTCCCTTTCTATCCCCCTCCTCACACATTTGTCCCAAAAGGGCTGGTCTACATAATCCAGGCTGCCCAAATAAATCTTTGTAAACAGTGATTATAAAGAGAAAGTATGTTCTGGGTTTAAGCAAGATCAGGTCATTTAAGAAGAATAGAAAAAAAAACGTAGAAAGTAAATTAAGAAATAAAGATCCAAGACTAATATGTTTTACAACAGTTGACTCCTGACAGTATATAAATATCAAGATAAAACCAACGTTAATAACTGGAATAAAAGATTCTGCTTGGCTCAGGGTTTGACAAAAGGATCCAGTGTGTAATTATTTAATGGAGCATGGAGAATGCATGCATACATTTTAAGTATTTGGCTTTGATTTGGTTCTTTAAGCATTAGGACGTGACTAATTTATCAAACTTAACATGTATAGCCAGGAAAAACATGTGTGCTAACAGTAGACAGCCAGATATTCCCTAAAATGTCAAAGGTTACAGAAACAAAAGGCTTGAGTTTTAGAGGAATTAGGGATCGAAAAGAACTGTGCTCACGTGTATCAAAACAGCTAGTACAGAACGAGGAACATTTGCATCTGTCCTTAGTCATTTAGTTCTGTACACTAAGGCTGTCATGGAAAGGCCTTATTCGTGAGTCTTGGCTACTGAAGCGTAGCTAACATCTACAGAAAATATCCAGCTCATTTGTAAATGAGGTACATAATCAATCATACAGGCACCTGTCAGCTAATGAATGCTATAGTGAACTTAAAAGATGGCAGAAAAGAAGGCAAGGTGTGGAGATGGTGATGGGCAATTGGTCAGCTGCATGGCTGCCGGGTCCCCTACCACAAATGCTTGCCAGTATAGATGAGCTCCAATGGGCACATGAGCATCACCGGGACTCGACCAGCCCTGTAAAATTCCTCGGTTCAGACAGGGATCACCATTGGCAGCTTTTGTGATATTTCTCAGTCCAGGCCAGGGATCAGCAGGAGAAGCCTCTGTGATACTCCTCACTCCAGGCCAAGTATCAGCAGGAAAATCCTCTGTGATACTCCTGACTAGGGATGAGCCGAACACCCCTGGGTTCGGTTCGCACCAGAACCTGCGAATAGACCAAAAGTTTGTGTGAACTTTAGAACCCTGTTAAAGTCTATGGGACTCGAACGTTTGAAATCTAAAGTACTAATTTTAAAGGCTAATATGCAAGTTATTGTCCTAAAAATTGTTTGGGGACCCGGGCCCTGCCCCAGGGGAGTGTTTGGGGACCTGGGTCCTGCCTCAGGGGACATGTATCAATGCAAAACAAGTTTTAAAAAACTGCAGTTTTTTCAGGAGCAGTGATTTTAATAATGCTTAAAGTGAAACAATAAAATTGAAATATTCCTTTAAATTTCGTACCTAGGGGGGTGTATAGTATTCCTGTGCTTAGAACTGTCCCTGCACAAAATGTAATTTATTAAGGAAAAAAGTCATTTAAAATCACTCGTGGCTATAACGAATTGTCGGATACCATGAATACAGAGAAAAGTCATTCTTATAAAAAGAATGAGTGGGGGTCCCCCCAAATTCAATTACCAGGCCCTTTGGGTCTGGTACGGATATTAAGGGGAACCCTGTGTCAAATTAAAAAAAAATTATGTGGGGTTCCCCCCACATTTTTTTTATGAATGACTTTTCTCTGTATTGCCTGGAGCCGACAATTGATTATACCCGCGAATGATTTTAAATTACTTTTTTTCCTTCAGAAATGACAGGGATGGCAGGGACAGTTCTAAGCATTGGAAACAATCGCTACTTTTCAGGTATACTTTACAATGCTGCCAAAAAAACTGCAGTTTTTAAAACTTTTTTTGCATTGATACATGTCCCCTGGGGCAGGACCCGGGTCCCCAACCACTTTTTATGAAAATAACTTGCATATTAGTCTTTAAAATTAGCACTTTAGATTTCAAACGTTCGAGTCCCATAGACTTTAACAGGGTTCTAAAGTTCACACGAACTTGCCGCGAACACCCCAAATAGTTCGCTGTTCGGCGAACAGGCAATGTTCGAGTCAAACATGAGTTCGACTCGAACTCGAAGCTCATCCCTACTCCTGACTCCAGGCCAAGTTTCAGCAGGAGAAGCCTCTGTAATACTCCTCACTCCAGGCCAAGTATCAGCAGGAGAAGCCTCTGTGGCATTTCTCAGGTCAGATAGGGGGTTACTCAGAACAGCCTCTCTGGCATTCTCTAGGAACAGCCTTTGTGGCATTTCTCAGTCAATCTCAGGGATCGCAAGGAGCAGCTCCTGTGGCATTTCTTAGGGAAGGCTGGGAATCACCAGAAGAAGCCTTTTCTGTATTCCTCAGCACAGACTGTGCATCCCCAGGAGCAGCCTTTATTGTATGTCTCTGCTCAGACTGGGAATCACCAGGTACAGCCTCTTTGGCATTTCACTGTCCCAGCGAGGAATCAATAAGAACAGCCTCTATGACCCTTCTCAGGCATCCCCTGAGACCAAATAAAAAGCTGATCAGCTGAGACCATATACGCCAACCTTATGACCATATCTACCACAAACGAAAAAAGTGGGGAGGCAGCAAAACAGGACAACCAGACAGTTCCATGAGCTTTCAAGTTGCAACATGCAAAGGAGTTGTTGGGTAAAAATATTTTGAATAGCAATCTTTGCATGCTTCACCCATTGAAAAAAGATTAAGGCTTTAGAAGTATCTGCAATCCTGTGATATGTAAATAAATACAGGCCAACAAAAAATATTTCCTACAAGGGAGGATTTATATGCACATACAGGGGGGTGAGTCTGCCTGAGGAAGTCCTGGCAAAAAGTGGCTGCAATATCAACATTGACCAGTACAAAAAACAATGCTAATTTTCATGGAACATGGGGCAAATATTTTGGAGAGCGTCAATCTGTTTTGAGCCAACTCAGTTTAACATAACCATTATACTCCAATCAGCTATGTCACTCAAAGTGTTTCAGGAGCACTCAAAAAGCTCTTATTTTTGAAGTTCTTGTGTACGAGACCATGCAATGAACACTCCTGATCACAAACAAAAAGCAAAAGTTGGATCTGCTTGGGTGGATTGAACCTAAATGCAGAACATGCTGCATTTGTATCATGTTTCAGGGAAATAACAGAAAGTGTTTTTGCCTTCCCTCTTCCAAACAACTGAACCCTGCCAAAGAGCTGGCAATGCACACGAGCTCCCTTTACTCCATTAGAAATGATTACCATCAGGAGATCACTTCACTGGACGGGACATGTCAATTCATGCAATGCAAAGCTCTTTGGCATCAGAAAAACATTCTTATTTGCAGGATTGTGTTACCAATGGCTCGCACTGATTTGGTGATCTTTATTTCACACATGATCAGATTGTCACATGTTCTGTAGCACTTATTCATGGGAACCTAAGCCTACAATGCAAGCTGTTTTACAAAAGGGTTACTGATATAATTCACATCTACATGTGTAAACATTGTCCTTTTGGACTTTGCACTTCCAAGTGGCTTTTTATTAATACAGAATCGTGATCTTTCAATTGTCCCCTGTGATGAAGGGACTGCATTTACCATGATAAGCTCTGATACTATCTGACCTGAGTATACTTTCTTGTATAAGCCTTTTTAGTACAACCTTAATTTTTTGTTCAATACGTTGTGGTCAGGCAGGTTAAACACTCTTCCAAAAGTCACAATGGAGTTGGTTAAGTTAAAAGTTGAAGTTGACTGAGGACTTGTAAAGGTTACTTTTTGTTAATTACAAAAGAGTAAATCTATATTAAAAACATCATTCTAAATCCATGAGTCATCAATTTCACTCATCATATTCAAGTAAGCAATTTCCTACATTCCATTAGAAAATTACCAACTTTAGGGCCATGTTCCACTAGTGATCCTATTACTGACAGAAACCCACCAGCAATGAGATCTCTAAAGAGACTACTCACCTGCTCCTATGGTGTCGCTCCCTAGCTAGATAAAACACTGTAGAGCCTTGATTGCAGGAGAAGGAAAAGCAATAAAGCAACACCTGGCTGGTTCATGTTTAAATGAGTAGATTTCTTTATGGCCAAAGCTAGATCGGAATATTAGGTTCTCTGCACAGGGATAATATTTTAGTTGTACAGCCTTTACTGATGCACAAGGAGAATTCAGTGAGAAAGAGAAGCAGCCTCCAAAATATATGGTAGGGTGGAGGATGACCATGGTTGGAAGGAGGTCCTACTGTTATAGCTTACTGTTGGCAAATATAAATTTACTTCTGTTACTACTAGTGCATTATGGTTGCTTGATAACATTAGGGATTGCACAGAGTCTATTATCAAAAAGCCTTTGTCAGGCACAACACCAACACATAGGAGAGACAACTGAGGCATGGACACCACTGTGCAGGGATGTATTCTGGCCTAGGCCAACAAGGCCCAGGCCTAGGGCGGCACTTTGTGGGGGGCGGCCCTCTGTCCTCTTCCCATGGCGTCCCTCTCTCCTCCTCCCAGGGCGTCCCTCTCTCCTCCTCCCAGGGCGTCCCTCTCTCCTCCTCCCAGGGCGTCCCTCTCTCCTCCTCCCAGGGCATCCCTCTCTCCTCCTCCCAGGGCATCCCTCTGTCCTCCTCCCAGGGCGTCCTCTGTCCTCCTCTCAGGGCGTCCCTCTGTCCTCCTCCCAGGGCGTCCCTCTGTCCTCCTCCCAGGGCGTCCCTCTGTCCTCTTCCAATGAATATGACAGGGATGTGGCTTTGACAGGAAGGGGTGGGTCATATTTAAATTAGAGGGTGCGCAAGTTTAGTCAGGCCTAGGGCAGCACAAAACCTAAATACACCTCTGCCACTGTGTCCAATGTTTTATCTGAGCCCCACGATAAACGAGCTGTTTTTACTCTTTTATACACATATGATTGACTTTAGGCCAGTGCATAAATGTATAGGCCTAGGGCAGCACAAAACCTAAATACACCTCTGCCACTGTGTCCAATGTTATAGTTTACTTACTCTTTTATACACAATGATTGTTTTCTAAATATTATAAGTTATGACTCAATTGAATTGTAGGTCATTATTTGACCTCTCATTATTTGACCTCTTTATATAACACAAACAAATTTGGGAACTCTTAAAACAGCATAAATCCCTATGTCATCAACATTTAAATTCTTATTTCATTTAGTTTGAATAGCAAACACTACAAAGTTCAAATTTACCTGGGTGCTAACAGCACGGGAACCATCTGTGACTTGCACGGTAAGGTTATACAATGATTTCCTGCTTGCTTGCAAAGGTCGAGCTATGGTCAAACCGCTGTTGGTCTTATCGATGTCAAAATCCAGCTCATCGTTTCCACCTTTGGTAAAGACAGAATTACACTGATAGACTAAAGCATATGTTATATATAGTTTAAGGTTAACTCTGGAACAGCCTATAAGGAACCTCGGACTGTTCTGTTCTTTAGAAAAAATTACCTGGGCTCACTTCTAGTAATATCTAGTAATCTAGTAATATCTGATCATTTTCCAATGCTGTCAGAAGACTAACCCTAAACACAATATAAGATGTTTGCTAAAACTGGCTATAGACATAGCAACTTTCAGGCAAATTCAATATTTCCAATCATCCAGAAATCAAACATGCAACGAAAAATGGTTAAAAGTGGTTTCCTAAAACAAGCAGTATCTGTATGCTGGCTGAGATATGTGGCTGCCCTAAATGCACAGTGCCCCAAAACATGGGAAATACCATTTTTTACATGTCAATAAGCTGGGATTATGATTTAAGCAAAATAAACATGTACAGTAGAGACTTTTGTAACATCCAATCCGACATAAAGAGCACAATGTAAGTAAAAAAAAAATTGTATCTCCTCCCCTATGCTGTGAACATGCACATTTTAACAAATGATTGGACATTGTTTACAGAAAAATATTCAATTTGTTCTAATTCTCTTGTCCTGATATCATCTTTGGATGCATAGGAAAGCTCAAATATTAGTCCAAAAAATCTGAATTGATTGCACTGAAACAACAGTTTATTGATATGTCTTATAATATTTGCATATGCCATCCAAACGTTTAGTTCAGGAATCTTATGATACAAATGTAAAAACAAAAACTGAAACCTACCTGTGATGTCAAACCAGCACTGACTGTACAGTTCTGTACTTAATAGCCCCAGCATGTGGTTCACTGGGTCAGTTTCCAGTTCTGTAACTTAATAGCCCCAGCATGTGGTTCACTCATCAAATGTTAACAGTTTCCATCATCTGAGGGTGTAGGGTTATGGATCCATTGGATGTGCAGTCTCACTAGAAGATCGAGAAGGCTTCCCCCAACTGTAGCTGGACCTGCAGTCACAAATGTTAACAGATCATCTGAGGGTGTAGGGTTATGGATCCATTGGATGTGCAGTCTCACATTAGAAGATCGAGAAGGGCTTCCCCCATCTGTAGCTCTGACCTGCAGTCACAATGTGGTACTTGGTTATGGTTCTCCTAATATTTAGGTAGGTACATTAAAGCCGGCCATACATGGTTTGAATTTCGAAATATTTTTTTTTCCGAAAAATCATATCAAAAAAATTTCATACGAATTTCACACCGTTAGTAGGCTGCAGCAACAGCCGATTTTCGTGCAGCAATCAAATTTGAGGAATCGGACATGTTGGAAATTTTTTGAAAAACAAACGATTTTCTAATCAATGATGGGAGAATCGTGCGAAATATGTAATGGAAAAAAATGCGCATGTGCAAGAAAAGAAAATTCATGAGAGAAAAGAATATTCCCGGCCACAAAAATTATTTTCTGTAGCAACATGAAGGCTTGGTTGCACGCATTTATAAAATCAATGGTGGCATCATCGGATCGGAAAAAAAAAAAAACGTTCTGATTTTGAAAAGAAAATTTGTTCGAAATCCGATCGTGTATGGCCTGCTTAAGTTACTGTTATCACACATGGTACTTTGTTTTTTTCTAAGATGTCCAGCTTCTAAGACTAGAATACACAATATATCGGGAACTATTAAAGTATATTTGTAAACTTTGGAAGACAATAGAAAAATATAGCTAATGATAATTTCTAGTGTCCTCCTCACTTACTGTTAATATGGTGTAGCTCCCCGCTGGAAATGCTGCTTTGGAAGAGATGACACCAGTTGTTGGATCAATTGTGAAGACATCTGTGTCCTGTTCAGTAATACTATAAGTCACTTGGCCATTTATTCCTTTGTCCTTATCCATTGCTATGAGCCTGTATATTGGAGTGGGTTCAGGGGATTCAGCACGTTCTGGGAGCTGGGCAGTGAAGAGTTTTTGGGAAAATGTAGGAGTATTGTCATTCACATCTAACACCTGTATGACAACTCGCGAGGTGGACTGCAGAGGAGGGGTGCCATTATCGGACACTGTCACCTGTGGAAGAGACGGCAAATAGATTGATGAATAATGTTATTTTTCACAGTGGTTTCCTTACCAATAGAGACACTGCAGGTTGAATACTTTTTCAGTTGAAGGACTCTTTAGCTGGGCAGCATAGACATGACATAGCATAGGGGAATGTTAGAAACTTCACATCAACTCTCTTAAAATGTAAATACAAACTAAGTCTTAGGCCGCGTACACACGATCGGTTCAAGCCGATGAAAACGGACTGAGGTTCGTTTTCATCGGTCCAAGCCGATCGTGTGTAGGCCCTATCGGTCAGTTTTCCTTTGGTCGTAAAACAGAGGGCTTGCTTTAAAATTCAACCGATAGACGGCTAACCGATAGTTCAAAACCGATCGTTAGTAACGCACGCCCATCGGTTTAATACAACCTGTAAAAGCACGGAGACTGAAAAGCCCGAACCGGCTCTAACCAAACTTTCACTAACACGGGGGAACACGGAATTAGTAAAAGCAGACTCAAGGATGGCGCCGAAGGCTTTGGCCTTCCCCTTTATAGTGATGTCGTACGTGGTTTACGTGTCCACGTTCTGAGACGATCGGGACATGAACCGATGGTGTGTAGGCACATCAGTCCATCAGTCAGCTTCATCGGTGAACCGATGAAAGCGGTCTGTCGGAGCGTTCTCATCGGATGGACCGATCGTGTGTACAAGGCTTTAGGTATTACCCAAACTTGTGAGAACTGCATCAGATAATTTCTTTTTTAGCTACCACAGTACATACCTCGAAAATATGTTCCTCTTTGTTCTCCCGATCTACCAGTTTCTCAGTTGTAGAAATCAAACCTAAACAAGAAAATACAACTTTACTTGTTGATAGTTAATACCTAAACCACAGGGCTTCACATTGTACTATTTGCATCCAAATTGCTCACATAACATAACCCAAATGCAATACTGTATAATATTTTTTTTTTAATTAAAAAACGACGGTATCTCACAAAAGTGATACCCACCCCTCACATGTTTGTAAATATTTTATTATATCTTTTCTTCCAGGACAAGGAGTTTTGACATTTTTGCAAAACTCAGTTACAGCATCCGTGTCCCACAATATTCAAAAGTATTAAAAACACTTCCAGGCAAAAAGCATTTTCAGTAAGATGTTTTCAATGGCTAACGGTAAAGCTTTTACTATTTAAAGATGATTTGGGATTTCTAGTTATGTTTGCTCTGAATATATGGATCCTCAGGGTATATATGCCTTGTGTAAGTTTGGGTATATGTAACATTTTATTAGTCAAAAACTTTGAGTATGGCCTCAATTAAGACTAATAACTAATATACAACAATGTGCCATCATCCAGAATACTTGAATACAGGAAATGGGACCAAGTGAGTATAGGGTAAGCGGCCCTCACCCTATACTCAATTGGTCCCATTTCCTGTATTCAACATTTTATTAGTATTTTAATAGCTACCCAATCCCCATCAAACCCATAAAAAGTGAATCTACCAATGATCTAGCAGTGTTCTGTGGTCCCTGAACACGAACATCCAGAAAGGGACAACAATTGCCCAAAAGGTGCATATGCAATGCATTGGTATAACATTAAGTATATACAGTACATACACATTTGTATATGTAATGTACAACATGTCCTCGCTTTTTGAAGAGTCATTGAAGATTCTAGTGTTATGCAGTTAAGGCATAAAAATTCCAATACTGATAATAATTTGCATTAAATTGATTTTCTCTTCTACATTTAGGTGGCATTTGAAAGCTTATTTTCATAACTATTGCTGTTGTCCTAAACCGAAAGGTGATACACAACCTTCAGCCAGTCCTTTATATCTATGATGGTATATTACACAGTCTTGAAAAGAAACAGCTGTGTGGGAGGAAGCCTTCTGCCTTCAGCAATAGTGAATAGCAGCTCGGCATTGTTATAGCCGCACTCCTGTTGGAACAGGTAGAAAGAGGATCAGCTGTGTATTGTTATTTGTTCAACAGAACCTTTCAGCAGAGGTTGCTGGGCTGTTTCTCTGTGTGAAAGAAAGCCAGGAATTTTAGGGCTTAACCTACTTGAGGCAGGAGAGGCCATCAATGCCAAGTTCCCCTTGGTACTCTGTTTACTACTGCAAATAAAAGGAGTCTGTAGATGCACTGTGCAGACAAGCAAGGAATAGTTTTGCAAAACCCCAAATAAGTTTCTTTGCAGAGAAAACAAAGGATGTCTTTGGCTCAAATTCATGGCAGTTTGTAGACTTTATACACCATATTAATTCATTTACTTAAAGCGGTATTTCACCCTAAACATAATATCTCCCATGCGATCCAGCATACTGGCGTCAGCGCCAGTATGCTGGGTTTTTTTTTTTTTAATAGCACACTTACTGTATTATTGTAGAATTCCTTTTCTGTCCCCCGTGGTGGACGGCGCCAGTATAGCGCGTCACATCTTCCTAAAATACCCGATATGGACTCGGGTAATCTCGGCGAAAATGCGGCGCCTGCGCACAGACCTAGGAGCTGACTGCGCAGGCGCCGTATTTCTCCGAGTCCTACGGCTATGGCGCGTCACGCCCTCCGAAATAGGACTCAGAGAAATACGGCGCCTGCGCAGTCAGCTCCTAGGTCTGTGCGCAGGCGCCGCATTTTCGCCGAGATTACCCGAGTCCATATCGGGTATTTTAGGAAGATGTGACGCGCTATACTACAGCCGCCCACCGCGGGGGACAGAAAAGGAATTCTACAATAATACAGTAAGTGTGCTATTAAAAAAAAAAAAACCCAGCATACTGGCGCTGACGCCAGTATGCTGGATCGCATGGGAGATATTATATTTAGGGTGAACCTCCGCTTTAATGCATCTGCAACCTTTGTCTACTTCTACATCCTAATTCTGGTCAAGCACTTAGTATTGACTCAATGAAAACTTCTGCTAATCTCCTTATAGCCAATACATTAAGCTATACCTAAACATTATTAGTGGTGTTGCGCAATTCCTCTATTGCTTCAATGTGAAATCAACATAAACCTTCATAACATAGTTGAAAAGTGATAAATAGTATAATTCAACATAAACCATAAATCAAAAATGAATAAAGCAAATATGTTCAATAAACGAATAAGTGTCCAAGTGATCAATTCAAATATGGTGTATAGTCCTTCTTTGTTAAAATCCAAAAAAACGCTGTGTTTTCACCAGTCACCTCGGTGCTCACAGAACTCTTGCCACATATAAAAAGCCTTAGGCCTCGTACACACAACCAAGAATCTCGTCGTAAAAGAAACTTTGTTTTCCTCGACAGGGTTCTTGTCAAGCTTGACGAGATTCTTGTCAAGCTTTCCTTGCATACACACTGTCGAGACAAAATCTCGTCATTCTCAAACGCAGTATAAAGGGGAAGTTCGATTCCACTCGCGCCACCCTTGGGGCTGCTTTTGCTAATCTTGTGTTACCGCGTGTTAAGTAAAAGTTTGGTGAGAGGCGATTCACGCTTTTCAGTCTGTTACAGCGTGACAAATATGCTATCTCAATTATGAACGCTACTTTATCGAAGGTGCCCTCCCGTCTCATACTTTATTCTGAGCATGCGCGGGTTTCTAAGCATACACACTAACGTGTTTCTCGTCATAAACCAGCCCGACGAGAACCACGACGAGAAAATTGAGACTCCCGATGAGAAAAAAGAGAGCATGTTCTCTTTTTTCTCGTCGAGATCCACAACAGTTTTCTCGATGAGAAAGAAGAGAGCATGTTCTCTTTTTTCTCGTCGAGATCCACAACAGTTTTCTCGATGAAAAACATACACAATCATTTTTCTTGGCAAAAAAGCTCTGCCAGCATTTTTCTTGATGGTTTTTGCTGAGGAAAACTGTTGTGTCTACGAGGCATTAGAATTAGATTAAAATGGGACTGGTAATCCTTCCTTGGGGTATCCCTCTCCTTATCTCCTTTATGTTGGTTCCAAAATCCAGGCTCTTGTAGTATTGCTAATAGCTTCAATCCACATAGGGGAATGAAATAGACAATATGCCTCCCATAGAGTGAAATTGTTTAAAAAATGTGTCAATTGGATGCTTACATCAAAACAGGGTTAAAATCACATTAGAGCTTAAAACATCAGCGTTTCCGCTTCTCACCTCACTTCCGATCCGCCGTCCACACCCTACGTGTTATGTCACATCACGTGACTTCCTCAGGGGAACCAGATTGGTGGTTTCATAATTGTATTTATCTGCTGGGGACAGTAAGTCTAGTGGCTATCATTTTGTTGAAGCCAAAGCCAATATAAACATGGCGGACATTTTTTAAGTACCCAATTTGTGGGATTTAGATGACAAAGGACCAAGAGAGAAGTTACTGTGGCCATATTACTGTAGTCTATGCTGTGTCAGTCTGCTATTTTCTTAAGGGTTTATATAATAGATGTATATATGGAAAAACTTCAGCTTTTTGTAATAAAATCCTCATATATAAAAAGAAAAATTGACATTATTAGGTTTATTTATATATTAGATAAACACGGGGCTTTTTTTCTCAAACAATAGGTGCTGGAACTCAAGCACGACCCTCCAAAACCCCTCCCCCTACACACCCCCTCCAAATCACATCAAATATTGGGTGTGGTCAGTCAAATTTCACAAACAGTATGAGGGTCTTAAAGGGGCATTAAATACCAGGATTGCATTACATACAGAGTGCAGAGTTCAGGGGGGTTACACAGAGAGTGCAGAGCTGTCACTTGTAAACACAGAAACCGGACTTCTGTGTTTACAAGTGATTGTGGTGAGCAGAAACCAAAGGGTCTGAGCCAGAAGTGGTGGAAACCACCAAGTTCCACCTAAAAAAAAGCCCTGGATAAACTTATCATGTCTCTTTATAAGCTATTAGGGGTAATTATTGATCTCTTAAGTGTAGAAGCAGATTGATAAATATAGAAGTACAAAACCACCTAGATACTTACCTCATATACATATTAATTAACTACAGTTTACAGTTTCATCATTGTTTATTCCTATATCGCTTTTTATATATGAGGATTTTATTGCAAACAGCTGAAGTTTTCCTGTATATACATTTGTTTTATAAACCCTTAAGAAAATGGCAGATGGGACACAGTATGGCTTACAGTATTATGGCCACAGTAACTTCTCTCATGGTTCTCTGTCATCTAAATCCTGTGAATTAGGCACTTAGAAAATGTCTGCTATGTTAATATTGACTTTGGATTTAACAAAATAGCAGCCACTAGACTTCCTGTCCCCAGCAGATAAATACAATTATGAAACAACCAACCTGGGCCCCCTGAGGAAGTCAAGTGACGTGACGTAGCGCATAGGGTGTTGCCAGAGTGGACGGCAGACCGGAAGTGATGTGAGAGGCTCCAATGCAGATGTTTTAAGCTCCAATGCGATTTTAACTCTCTTTTGATGTAAGCATCCAATTGTTTTTTTAATAAATGGCTATGTTTTAAATGATTTCACACTATGGGAGGAATATTGTCTATTTAATTCCTCTATATGGATTGGAGCTAGTAGCGAAACTTCAAAAGCCTGGATCTTGGAACCAACATAAAGTATATAACGAGAGGGATATCTCAAGTAAGGATTACCAGTCCCATATTAAAACCTGATACTAAGGCTTTTTATATGTGGGTATGAGGTGAGAGTTCCATGAGCACTGAGGGGATTGGTGAAGTCGCAGCGTGTTTTGGATTTCAACAAAAAAGGACTATACACCATATTTGAATAGATCACTTGGACGATTATTCGTCTTTTGAACATACTGGGCCAGATTCACAGAGCGATTACGCCGGCGTAACAGGAGATGCGCGGCATAGGTCTAAATTTGCGCATGCGCTTTCGATACTCCGCATCCCCAAAACGAGATACGCAAGAAATCTACTTTTTTTTGTCCAGCGTAATTTCGTTAGACAGGCGCATCCGTCCGCGCAAAACTGCGCTACACACACCATTGATTTGCTATTCAAATATGCTAATGAGGGAGCTACGGGGATCCACAAAAGAACGTTGGTGCAGCGCAGGCTACGCGCTGTGCGCAACAGCTGAACGGCCTGTCTAAAATTAGACCATATAAAAGGTGGTCTAAAATTAGACAATTCGTCTACATGTCAGAGAAAGCAACACTGTTAGTGAGGAGCTAAGCAGTCACACTTGCTGCCCAACAATCTGTATGCCAACATGCCAGTGGCATCCATCCTCATAGCTATACTACTGACTTTAGATGAGCAAAGAAGGAGGAGGGCACGGGAGAGTTTTTTTTTTTTACAAAAAAATGTTCTTTGCTTTAAGAAACATTTTTACAAAAAATATACATACATATATACATCAATACATAACATGCATACAAACACTGTCTCACTATCTTTCAATAGCCCTTTAAAACCTTGATGGATATAATAATCTAATCTGATACAAGCCCCTCACTCTTCACTTGATATATCACACACACATAGACATCTTTGGCATGAGTGATTCTGAGGTGTCTCGCATCTTCAGATTCACCCCTCATGCCACCCTGGAATTAATCACAACCCTGCAGGAGCCCAACACATGACACCACCTATGACACCCATGACAGATACATATACAATCATAGCCCCATCCCCACAGATTTCGAACAGAACATGTATGGGGACAGCTGGCTGGTTGGTGAGTGACATGGTTGGCAGGCATGACTGTCCCCCCCCATGATGCTGAAATCACAAGGGGCGCATGCACTACTAACATCCTCCTGTCTTATCCCTTCAGGGTGACTCTGCATATGCACTGGGACCCCATCTCATGACTCCTATACGGAACCCCCCTAAACAAGGCTACCCTGTCTTCTGAGGGAAGAGCAGCCAGGAGACAGCTCACATTAGGCATCTTTGCACGTTAAACACACACATTAATCATGGCACAATGAGAATGCATGCATGCACACCACTGTGGTCCCTAGCACCGACACATCACATCGTCATCACATTGGATTGGCACAAGCCCACCATGCAGGACTTGTGAGCAGCAACGCCATGCCACAGCTCCAATTATGTCACTGTACATTCATACACCATTCACACGGACCTGGGTTTCACTTCTCCACCACAAATGAGGGTGACACCCCTTTTCCCGCAAGAATGTCACCCCCACATTCCAAAATCATACACAAACAGAACCAAAAAAAATACGACGAGAATAGGGTGATTGCGCCGCTACATTGCGCTAGTCTAACGTAAAGGCTTTGCGCTACGCCGGTCCAATAATGCGCAGATGTACGTGAATCTGGCCCACTGTATTTGCTTTTGTTTAGTTTTGATTTATGGTTTATGTTGATTTATACTATTTAACACTTTCAAACTATTGAATATATGTTATGAAGGTTTATGTTGATTTCACATTGAAGCAATAGAGGAAATGCACAATGCCACTTATAATTTTTAAATATTACACGTGTAATTGTGAACACATTAGGTATTGCAGCATCTCCATAGGAACACTTTTGCTTTATTCACTTCACTTTTATTTGTCATATCAGTTTGAAGAATATCACTGTGAATTTCACCACCTGGTGGCGCAGGGGACAACAAAAAGTATATTAAATTATACATGTCATATATTTAATAAGCACATGCACATGACCAGTTGCAATATTCTTGGAAAACTGTGAGGACACTTTCCCACTATAGGAAAAAATGGCAACATGCTTAGGGTGTTACCAACAGTATATTGGCTACCCTATGTGTCTGTCCTGTAAAAAAAGGGATATTTGGCAGCTATGCTGTTGTTATTCTTCATAAGTTTTTAGTAAAGTTGCTACTGATATACCCATAAAGGCATCCTTAACCACACTTCCCAACTGTCCTGGATCACATGAGACTGTCCAGGGATTTCAGCAAAATCCTGGGCTGTTGGGTTCTGGAACACTTGTTCGCTGACAGTAACTTATACTACCAACTGTGATGTCATCAAAAAAGGCAATGGAGCAGAATACCAAACAGGACTAACAAGCAGGGGAAATCGTCCAATGCTGGGGAAAAAGGACTAATGCTGGAGATTATTATTGTAGGGAATGGGGGTTCAAGCAGAGAAGGGTCTAATGTGGAGGGAGGTTGGGGGTTTAATGCTGGAGAAGGGGACTAATGCAGAAAGTGGTGATGCTGGGAGTAAATGTCTTCCTCCTATGGACATTAATGTTGGGGAGGGAGAGTTAATGTTGGGGGATTCAGTCCTTTGCTGGAAAAGGTGAGTAATGTTGTGGGATTCAAATGCTGGCGAACAGGACGAATATTGGGGGGGGGGGGGGGGCAATGCTGGTGATTGGAAATAGTAAAGAAAGGTTCAAATTAAGGGGGGGAATGCTGAGGGGGGGGGGGGGGGGTTAATTCTTGGAGGTCCAATTTATAGCAATTTACAAAGTTACAAAGTTTATCACAGCAAACCAATTAGGTTAGTTACTTTAGGAGTTTATGGGTCACAATAAAATTGCAAATACCCAACCACACAATTCAATTTCAAACAAGCTTATTATTATTATTATACAGGATTTATATAGCGCAGACAGTTTAAACAGCGTTTACAACATAAGGGCAGACAGTACAATTACAGTGCAATTTAATACAGTAGAGATCAGATATTCATTAACCACTTGCCGACCAGCCGCCGCAGTTATACGGCGGCAGGTCGGCACTCCTGCGCGAGAGCCCGTAGCTCTACGTCGCGCTTTTCGCGGCCACTAGGGGGCGCGTGCGCGCCGCCGGCGGCCCGCGCGCGCGCCCCCCGCTCGCCCCCGAGTCCCGTGCGTGTGCCCGGCGGGCGCGATCGCCGCCGGGCACACGCGATCGCTCGTTACAGAGCGGGGAACGGGAGCTGTGTGTGAAAACACACAGCGCTCGTTCCTGTCAGCGGGGGAAACGCTGATTTTCTGTTCATACAATGTATGAACAGAAGATCAGTGATTCCCCCTAGTGAGGCCACCCCCCCCATACAGTTAGAACACAAATAGGAACACACTTAACCCCTTCCCCGCCCCCTAGTGTTAACCCCTTCACTGCCAATGGCATTTTTATAGTAATCCAATGCATTTTTATAGCATTGATCGCTAAAAAAATGCCAATGGTCCCAAAAATGTGTCAAAAGTGTCCGAAGTGTCCGCCATAATATCGCAGTACCGAAAAAAAACGCTGATCGCCGTCATTACTAGTAAAAAAAAAAATAATAATAAAAATGCCATAAAACTACCCCCTATTTTGTAAACGCTATAACTTTTGCGCAAACCAATCAATAAACGCTAATTGCGATTTTTTTTACGAAAAATATGTAGAAGAATACGTATCGGCCTAAACTGAGGGAAAAATATTTTTTTATATATATTTTTGGGGATATTTATTATAGAAAAAAGTAAAAAATATTGCATTTTTTTCAAAATAGTCGCTCTGTTTTTGTTTATAGCGCAAAAAATAAAAACCGCAGAGATGATCAAATACCACCAAAAGAAAGCTCTATTTGTGGGAAAAAAAGGACGCCAATTTTGTTTGGGAGCCACGTCGCACGACCGCGCAATTGTCAGTTAAAGCGACGCAGCGCCGAATCTCAAAAAGTGCTCTGGTCTTTGGACAGCAATATGGTCCGGGGCTGAAGTGGTTAAAACTGAAGAAAAAAAATGAGCACCGACTTAAAGCTGATTCCCAGAGCAGCCAGTAAAAATTCTCAAAATTCTTGTTTAATTCTTCTGTAAAATGAAAGGTCACAACCCAATTGGTTGTTTTTGTCACCAACTCTAATTTTATGCTTTTTTTTTTTTTTTTTTTTACTCAAGTTTAATTAATCCACTCTGTATTGTGGCTACAGTCAATACATCATATTTTCCATTGATGTCATTGTACTGTCTTAACCTGTAATACTCATAGATGAAATTGCTAACAATAGGTGCCTACGATATGTAGTATCAACTTTTTTCAGAGTTTTAACCAGTCCAGTGACTCAGCATTAAGTCCTTAATATAATGAGAATCAGCTGTCAGTGTCAAATTGTTAGATTTGAACTCACGTCAATAAAGGTCTACGACTGTGATAAGCTTCCTTAAACTACAGTACTTCATGACAACATTATCATATAATAAGAAGAGTTACTATAAGATAAGTTAGGCCATAACCTTTTTTTACAGTTTTTTATACAGTTAAAGATGTACTATATATATTCACATATTTGATTTCTGATATTGTATTTGTGCTTTTGGCTTGTACTGTACATCTAGTTTGTATGTTGACAGATAGAGTTTTATGCTGCCCCAGTCAGGAGGGATAGTGTTATGTTCCCGGGTCTTTCTTGACAGGCTTTTTTGGGTCCAACCCACTGGTTCTGTGCATTTTAAAACAGACGAGGTGCAAGAGTTGGGGGGCCTGAGAATGAAAGAGAGCGGTTGTTGCTGTTGCCGTTGCTGGAGTCTGTCCTGCTAGCCTGCAAAGTATGTAGAAACCGGAGTGCCTATTAATGCACATCTGTCATTAGGGAGGTGCAGGGACCTGCAGTCCGCCCTGAAGATGCCAAGCCTGCATACTACCATCATGGGCTAAGCCAGATATGGACTCTTTCCTGAGCAGATATGCTGGGGCAGCCACAGCCACAGGAGTTTGTGATTAGTTTAGGGAAAGACTGTTGCCTTTGTTTGACTGTCATGCTAGGTTATTTAAGTAAAGCTTTTCAAACTTTGCCTTTGCCTGGTCTGAAGTTACTCAGGGGTGTGATGCAAGTAAACGGCACACACAGCCTACAGTTCGGGTCATTTATACACATTGGGGTATTAAGACAGTGGTACAATAATTAATACAGTGTGAAAATAGTTGTTACCACCATTTTAGGTAACAAAGGGTTATAGGGGTGTAGCGCCCTGCTCCCAATGACTGGGGCGCTATTCTAAATTTAGAGGGTGTCTGAGCCAATAGTGGGCTCAGACTTTTTTTAATTTCATTAAATTAGCCTCTGCTCTGGCTGTGGTTGTGTTTGATAGGATTTCCCACTGTTGCCTGTAGGTGGCATTACCACCTCAGGCCAATGTTGGAACACAAGCAAACCATAGTGTATTGGGTGACCCTTCTCAGCACAGCAGCCAGTGGGAGTGGTGCCCCTCTGTGCAGGAAGGGGTACTTAAGGGGCAGATGTTTTTCGGGGTCCTTTGCCTCATGGCCCTCTTGACGCGAGGTATGAGTGTGTCATTCCAGCCCTGGGACCACTGTGGTCCGAGGCTGCATCTCTATTGAGTAGGCCCAGCTATACGAAGGAAACCGGGGGAGGACCTGCCCTGGAGGAGACCAAGCAAACCAAGCTAATGTCTCGGGATAGGCCTGGTGACTTCGTTATACAGGGATCCACAGCTCTACTTGTCTTGCAGTTCTCCGGATCAGCTTAAAGGCTCTTTACTGTAAGGCTGGAAGTTCAGGACTTAAATCCTGTGGCAGAGGATTCCTGGCTATCCATGATCATTCTCAGATGGTTTGTGGCAGAGACTGTTCTCATACTGGTGCGTGCATCATCCCGGCTGCTAGGCCATGTGAGAGGGGTCTATCCGGGTGAGCAATACCCACTCAAGAGGAAGTGGTGACTGACTGATTGGAACTTTAGATATTTTTGTGCATTCTGTACTGCATACCTGAATCTTCCCCTTCTCTCTATACTCTCCACTTTCTTCACAAGTTTTATGCAGCAAAAATAAAACCTAACAGTTGAAGGTTTTATTTTTTTATTTTTTATTTTTATTTTATTTTTTTTTCCACATCAGACTTAACCCAGAATTTAAGGGTATTTGTGGGGTTCGTTTTGTTCCGCCCTGTAGCTTATTCACCCCGGATTTGCATCATTTGTGGGTTTTGTATTATTATATCCCTCTTTTTTTTTTTTACTTTTTTTTTTTTTTTTTTAAAGTATTATGGTGAGGGTATCATGATAAAACAACTATTTTGTTACATATAATTGTGCGTGTACATGTTACGTGACTCTAGTGCGGTGTTTTCTCTCCTCCGCCCCTACTATCCTGGGTCTGGGTCTCTTATATAAACGTATTTCTTTATTTGTTCCCCCCCCCCCACCCCATTTCCCTTTTTTTTTTTTTTTTTTTTTTCCCCCTTTCCATCCTTTAATCGGGTCGAGAGCTTAGGAGTAAATTTCTAGTAGAAGTAAAGACATTTTTTTCGAGGTTTTGTAAGATCTCCACTGATCCCATATCTTTCCCCTGCTTCCACCCTCCTCCTCTCCCTGATCCACCCTTCTTAGGTACTCCATTTCTGCTATGTGGTCAACCCTTTTTATAAATTCTTTTAGGGGTGGTTTTTGTGGGTGGAGCCAGAATTTCGGAATCAGTCCCTTTGCTGCGTTTAACAGCACTGGGACCAATGATGAAGCGTATTTTCTTTTTCCTTTGACTAAGCCTTGTCTATGGAAAAGGCAGGAGAGGGGATCTGCTGGAATCTTTTCTCCGGAAATTTCCTCAATTAATTTGAGGATCTCGGTCCAAAATTCCTGAATTCTCGGGCAGCCCCACCATATATGCAGAGTCGTCCCCACTTGATTGCACTTCCTCCAACAAAGGGGGGATTTATCCAAAGATATTTTGCTGAGTCTAGCAGGTGTCCAATGCCATCTCACCATACATTTATAATTGGCTTCTACTGTTGTTATATCTTTAGCATATGAAAATGTCGCACTAACCATATGAGCTTCTTCTATTCTTTCTCCAATTTCTTTCTCCCAGGCTTCAATGCTTTGTAGTGTTTCTTTTGTCCCTATGTCCGTGAGAATTTTGTAAGTCCTAGCAATTCCATGTGATATTAATTCTCCCCTGGTACAAAGTTTCTCTATTGAGTTTTGGGCTCTATCATCCCTTATTGGTGCTGGAAGTGTATTTACAAAGTGTTTTAGTTGTAAGTATTCCCAGTCAGTTAACTGTTGTGCCCCTGCTACTACGTGTATCTCTTCTTTATTTTTAATTTTTCCTCGTGCTACTATATCCCCCAGTCTTTTGCTACCTATTTTTTTTCCAAGTTTGGTCCTGTTCCCTGGTGTGAAAAAAATTGTGTTTGCTAGTGGGATTAATGGGGAGTTATATTCCCATTTTTCCCTCTTGTGTATTAAATCCCATGTCTTAAAAACCTGTTTGGTGATGCTATGTGTTTTTGGGTTAATTATTCTATATTTAGGTGGGATCCAAATGTTTGTGTTTAAGTGCTGGTCGCTTATCCCGTTTTCCAATTGGGCCCATTTTTTTAAAGAGTTCTTATTTGTCCATTCGACTAGTCTCGCTAGAAGTACTGCTTGATAATATCTTTTTATATCAGGGAGGGCCACTCCTCCTCTTATTTTTCCGCGGGTTAGGGTTGCATAGCTTATTCTGGGTTTTTTGTTTTGCCATATATATTTTGAGATTATATTTTTTATTATCTTGAAGAAGCTTTGTGGAACGTTTATTGGAAGCATTTGGAATTTATAAATTATCTTTGGTAAAACTGTCATTTTAAATAGATTAATTCTCCCCATCCAGGAAATCTGCTTGTAGGAGAGGTTTTTTAGATCTCGTCTTATATCGTTGAGTAGGGGAATATAATTAGCCTCGAAGAGGCCAGCTACTTTGGGAGTGATTTTTATTCCCAGGTATTTAAGTGATTTTTGTTCCCACGTAAAATTAAATATTCTACGTAGATCTTCCTCTTCCTTTTGATCGAGCCCTATGTTCATGATTACAGTTTTTACCGGATTTATTTTAAAGTTGGAAAGGCTACCATATCTTCTTATTTCATCCAGTATGTTGGGGATTGATATTTTAGGCTTGGTCACATACAAGAGAACATCGTCAGCATACGCTGCCAGCTTCTGTTCCTCTTCTCCTAATCTCACGCCTCCTATTCCTGGGTTGTTCCTGATCTTACTCAACAGTGGTTCTAGGGCTATCACGTAAAGAAGGGGGGAGAGTGGGCATCCCTGCCTTGTTCCATTCATCATGTTAATCATCCCAGAGTCTCTCCCGTTTACCTTTACTTTTGCAGAGGGGGACTTGTATAAATTTCCTATCCATTTCATGAATCTAGGGCCCAAACCTATGTTTTTTAAGGTCTCCATCATGAAACCCCAGTCGACTCTGTCAAACGCTTTTTCAGCATCGAGTGACATGAGTACAGCTGGGGGTCCATCTCTTTTTTCGTCTTGTAGCATCAGGAGTGTTCTTAGGCTATTATCCCTCCCTTCTCTGCCTCTTACAAATCCCGTCTGATCTGAGCTTATTAGGTCAGGCATAAATGGTTTTATCCTTGTTGCCAGTATCTTTGCGAATATTTTTATATCCGCATTTAGTAATGCGATTGGGCGGTAGTTAGCACAAAGGGTCTTATCTTTTCCTGGTTTAGCTATAATAGTGATGTTGGCAAGAAGGGATTCTTTCCTTACGTCTTCAGTACCCCCTAATTTATTGAAGTATGTACACATTTCTGGGATCAAGGACTCTTTGAATTTTTTATAATATTTGATTGACAGGCCGTCGGGTCCTGGGCTTTTCCCCCCTGCAGTTTCTTGGATCGCTTGACTAATTTCTGTTAGTGTTATTGGCTCTTCTAGGGTTTCTATTATTTCCTGTGTTAGTTTTGGTAGGTTGGTCTCCCCTAAGTATTTTCTTATTTTTAGTTCTCTATTTGTCTTTTCCTCTTGTGTCTCCCCTGCCCTAATAGAGTATAGCGAGGCGTAGAACGTTCGGAATGCTTCGGCAATCTCGGTCGTTTTATACCGGGTCTGCCCTTCCTGATCTACTATTTTTTCTATATGGTTTATATTTCTCTTTTCTTTTGAGATCCTGGCTAGGTACTTCCCCGGTTTGTTCCCCCAGAGATATCTTTCTTTCATCACGTTTTTAAAAGTTTTCCTAGTTTCACTCTTCATTTGATCTATTAGTTGGGCCCTCTTTGTTAACAATTCCTGATATGCTTTTTTATTGTTTGGCTGATTTTTATGTTTGGTTTCTAAGTCTTGTATCTCTTTAATTGTCTTATTTCTGTTTGTATCTCTTTCCTTTTTTTTTTTTGCCCCTAGAGAGATTAGTTTTCCTCGGATACTTGCCTTATGGGCCTCCCAGATTGTTGCTGTACTAACGTCTGGGGTATTATTGAGTTTAAAATATTCATCTATGTCTATTCTTATCTTATCTGAGACTTCTGTATCTTCTAATAACTCCTCGTTTAATCTCCAAGATCCCCTTCTTTCTTCTGTTTCTGGAAGATGTATACATACCATAACCGGGGCGTGGTCTGAGAGTGACACGACCCCTATCGTGGCATTGTCTACATATTCCAGAATTTCTTGATCGACCAATATGTAGTCTAACCTCGAATACATTTTGTGAACGGTGGAATAGTATGTATAGTCCTTTTTGGTGGGGTTAGAGACCCTCCAGGGGTCTATTAGCTGACTTTGGGAAAGTTTTTTTTTCACTATTTGTTGTTGCTTGGTGTTCGCTATATTAACTGCCGATATTCTATCGAGTTGTGCATCCAGAGTAAAGTTAAAGTCCCCGGCTAGGACAACATTTCCTTGTTTGAAATCCGTAAGTTTATTCAGGATGGTTATTAAATACTTCTGGGGGTGTTTATTTGGACAATAAACATTAGCCAACGTGTATCGCTTTCCTTGTAGGAGACCTTTTAAAAATATGTATCGGCCCTCTGGGTCCACCAACCTTTCTTCTACTACAAAACTTATATTTTTCCCTATCCCTATGGCGACTCCTCTAGATCCTCTCTGTGGGGAGTCTCCATAGTACCATGTTGGGACTGCCCGAGAACTGAGCCTCACCCTGGAATCGAGGGTTATATGAGTCTCCTGTAAGAAGACTACGTCAACAGAATGTCTCTCCATCTCTTTTAGGATCATATGCCTTTTTCGCGGAGAACAAAGACCCCTTACATTATATGTAATTAAATTTACCTTAGTCATGTATATATTTCTGTTCTCTTATGTCTGATCTACCTCTATATCGTTTTCTCATTGTAATCTGCAGATCGCCCGGACCCGTTATCCTTTTTCTCATTTCTACCTCACCCCCCTCCCTCTCTCCCGCCCCTCCCCTATACCCCCTTACCCGACCTCCCGTATCCCCCTCCCGCCTCCCTTGAACTCCCCCCCTACCCACTCTACCCCTCCCCTCCCCAAACCTCCCCCCCCCTTACCCATGTAGATGGAATCTTAAACACAGCATCGTTCAACTGAGGGAGGAGTCTAGGATGGCGCGCGCCTCACTCCAGGGCGGTTAGGGACTGGGCTCCCGAGAAGGTCCTGCAACGCTGAGATATTGAGATGGCTGAAGCCGTCCTTCTAGCAGCCTGGATGCCTGTCTGCCTGTCTACCAGCCCGCCCGCTGCAATGCTATGGAATCACTAAAGAGACGCACTCCCCCTCGAGCTCTCCCCCCGGTTCTCCCGTTTTTTGTGCTCAACCCCCCACAGCGCTTGTAAACAACATTACCGTGCGGTTCTGTGCAGCTCTCAGTTCGGTGTTTGTTCTCGTTAGCCCGGCTGGCCTTGCTGCTCCCGTTCGTCAGGTCCCTGGCTACTGGCTACTGGATCTCCCGGGCAGGGCTGCGGTCGGCTCGGCTGTAGGCGCTCACTCGCACCTGTTAGCGGCGTCCCTGCTGGAGCCGCCCTGTGTGCGGGACTCCCGGGGCTCGCTGTGGAGCCTCTTCCGGGACGCGGTGCGCAGAGGGTGCCCCGACCCGTGGTCTGGAGGCGGAGGAGCTGGGGAGTTGGTGAGGTGAAGGCACGGCCGTAGACGCGGGGGGGGAGGGGTAGAAGTGGCCACGGAGAGAGAGGAGTGAAGCCCTGATGCTACCCAGATCCTACCCACCCTAAACCAGCACAAAAAAAAAAAACCTATAACCCCACGCTACCGCCACTGTTAAGTCACCGAAAGCAGCCACCGCCATAGTTACACGGTAACAAATGATAGAACTTCAATTTTCAACATAAATAAGTAAGTACTAAGCATCAACTTAAAGAGCCAGAACCAAGAAGCCGGAATAAGGAGAAGAGGACCTGTCGGACTGTGAGTAAGACATTCTCTGGTTTTATTATGTTCCCTGACTTTTATATGATTTGCAGCATGAATTCTGTTTGAACTCTGTAGTACTGACAAAAGTGAGTCTGCTGAGGTCAGAGGTGGCGGTTGAATGAGAGCTTACGCCTGAGTGGATCTATATCCACACACCTTTACACCCTAAAACAAATACATTACCTGCCCCTCTCTCCATGTTCTCAATAACTACAGCTTAATCAACTAATTAATTAATGTGGATTGAACGGGACATATGGCAACATAAGGTGATATGTGGTCCGGAAGATTACTGGGAAATAAAACACTCGGTCAGTTAACAAGACACTATCTGCCAGAAAAAAAAAAAAAAAGTGTAGTACAAGGGAATGACTCATTGATGAGAGAGCTACACGAGGACATTCCCTAACAGCGATCAAAACCGCTGAAAGAGGTTGCAAGGCTGCAAAAATAAATTTAAGTGGAAAAGAGAGAAACGCTAGACCCTGCAACACTGAAAGTACTTACTTTCTCCTACTTTTGGATTACATAGCGGCACCCAGGATATTAATTTCTAACAGGCCTGGTCCTATTTCCCCTTCCCTTTGTTTTTTCTTTTTTTTTCTTTTCTTCTTTTCTTCTCCTCTTCTCATTACCTAAATTAAAATTTGCCTCCAGTTACTTCTTCTACAGGTATGAGTACTAGAGCAAGGGGCGTCAGGGGGGGCTCCTCCTCGCCGCCCCGATTGAGTCAAAGCCCAGGGCCTATGAGTAAATATGTATCGCAGGTAACGAATGGTAGGGAGAGGGAAAAAAAAAAGGAGAAGATAAAATCCGCCCAAATCAACCCAAATAGTGAACCCCAATTAGAGCCAGAGACAGATTGCGAGCATGAAACAACCACAATTCCGGACTTAGAAGAGCAATTAACAGATTTGGCACTACCAACAAAAAATGAAATGAAGGAAATGTTTGCGGCCCTAGAAAAGGTCCTCTCATCACAAATGGAGTGAATGGAGAGAAGTATGGGATTCATGTTGGAAAGATTGGAGGAAGTTGAGAAAAAAACAGACCACAATTTCAACACCATCAGGAAATTGGAAAGGGAACTAACTGAAGTAAAAAAAGAACAAAGGGAACACGCATACAAAGCTGAAGATCAGGAGAATAGGGACAGACGAAAAAACATCAGGGTACGCGGAGTCCCCGACTCCTCACAGTCGGAAGATCTCCCAGAAATTATACGGAAAATATGCAACCCAATACTCGATAGAGAAATAACGCTCCCATTAAAAATAGAACGTGCCCATAGGATAAGGAGGCCCCGAGAAATCCCTCAAGATAAACCCCGAGACATTATAATACGATTTGAAAGCTGGGAGGAAAAAAATCAATTATGGAAAAATCTAAGAGGAAAACATCCTATTAAATTCGAGGACCACGTCATCCAAATATATCAAGACCTGTCACAAGAGACACTTAGAAGAAGAAGGAGTCTGAAGCCACTATTACGGGTGTTACAGGACCAAGAAATACAGTATAACTGGGGTTTTCCGGCATGTCTGATAGCAAGAAAAGAGGGGGCTATGGCTAAGTTAAGATTTTTAGATGAAATCCCTGAGTTCTGTCAAAGGTTGGGGATACCAACCCCAAGTAATTAATAGAAAAAAAAAAAAAAAAAACAGAAGAACTACAGCCAGGGGGAGAGAGAGAGAAGGCGGGAGGGTAGGCTAATAACGTATAGATATAAAAATATGAAATATGGCTAGGGCTGCTGGGCTCAGCGTTGTGGAGACATCGGGGCTCGGGAGCCCCTGACCACTGGAGGATATCCCCTGGGTTCAGGGAAACAGAGGAGGCGCCAAATTGTACTCCGCCTCAACTTAGAGGGAGCACCCTTGCACAACAAGTGCAGGAGAAGATGCTCCGAAATATAACCTTTGGGTTTAAGTTGAAGGTTTTACATCTTAAAGCATGGCAGGTCCCCCTTATATAGAGATCTGGGGTCAATAAGACCCCACATCTCTTCTCTACAGTAGAAAGCATTAGCTAAAAAAAAACATTGATCGAGTGCTTTAAAAAAAAGCATTATTGTCATGATGTCGCTCTGGTCCTTCTGGGCCATAGAGATGAGCAGAGTCCATCTTTCCTCTGCTCATCTCTGCGGCCAGCCACCACCAGCACTAGATCAGTTCTCAGACTTCCCAATCAGCTAGGTAAGCCTGAGAATCATCAGAAAGGGCCACCCCTCTCACTGCTTCTAAAACTGATCCACCATCTAATCAGTCACTCAGATTACTTTTATTGCATGAGGGAAATTTCAATACCTAGTTGTAGCCATAACCCTCTTATTGAACGTTAAAATAATAATGTCAATTCCCAGTTAGGCGGTCGGCAAGTGGAAATTTATATTGAGAGAGTTTACTAGAGTTTAGTCATCCATTCAAGAAAAGACACCCCATGTGTAAGGCACTTATCCAAAGTGCCTAGCATGGCCCAGAAGAACCCACCCCAGGAAAGGCCTCTCATGTGACCCTTGCTTGGTGCCCAATGAGGAGGGAAACCTGGAGAACATGACTACCACCCCAAGACTCCTAATATTCCATGTGTACGGTATATTTAGGGGATATGCAAGATATTTGGGTTGATATATATTTAGGTGACACCATAGTGGATGCATAGGAGCTTCTGTGATATACCAAAAGAGGTAAGGTAGAACCCTAGTAATAGGTTTCATATTTGAATAAAACACCAAACCAGTTGTCAGAGGACATATGACATGAAAAACAATAAATATTAGATTTGAGCCCCACATTCCAAACTGAACATAAAGCAATTCGGTTTACACTTCTAAAAAGTCTTGTTTAAGAGCAGTACCTTTATTAGCCTGAAAGTGATCCTCTATGTGCCTCTCTAAAAATCATTTAGGTTGAATACTAAGGTTAAATACTAAGGCCGTTCCTCCCTTGCTTGTACATGTAGTGCTCTTCATGGTTTTATGTGAATAAACCAGTGGCGGCTGGTGCTCAAAATTTTTGGGGGGGCGCAAACGGAAAAAAAAATATTTCAGCCTCACTGTGCCCATCACATGCAGCCACTGTGCCACCAAATGCAGCCACTGTGCCATGCCACCAAATGCAGCCACTGTGCCATCAATTGTCACCACTGTGCCATGCCATCAAACACAGAAACTGTGCCATCAATTGTCACCACTGTGCCATGCCATCAAATGCAGCCACTGTGCCATCAATTGTCACCACTGTGCCATGCCACCAAATGCAGCCACTGTGCCATCAATTGTCACCACTGTGCCATGCCATCAAACACAGCAACTGTGCCATCAATTGTCACCACTGTGCCATGCCATCAAATGCAGCCACTGTGCCATCAATTGTCACCACTGTGCCATGCAACACAGCAACTGTGCCATCAATTGTAACCACTGTGCCATGCCATCATATGCAGTCACTGTGCCATCAATTGTCACCACTGTGCCATGCCATCAAACGCCACCACTGTGCCATCAATTGTCACCAATGTGCCATGCCATCAAACACAGCTACTGTGCCCATCAATTGTCACCAATGTGCCATGGCATCATATGCAGTCACTGTGCCATCAATTGTCACCACTGTGCCATGCCATCAAATGCAGTCACTGTGCCATCAATTGTCACCACTGTGCCATGCCATCAAATGCAGTCACTGTGCCATCAATTGTCACCACTGTGCCATGCCATCAAATGCAGTCACTGTGCCATCAATTGTCACCACTGTGCCATGCCATCAAACGCCATCACTGTGCCATCAATTGTCACCACTGTGCCATGCCATCATATGCAGTCACTGTGCCATCAATTGTCACCACTGTGCCATGCCATCATATTCAGTCACTGTGCCATCAATTGTCACCAATGTGCCATGCCATCAAACGCAGCTACTGTGCCCATCAATTGTCACCAATGTGCCATGCCATCATATGCAGTCACTGTGCCATCAATTGTCACCACTGTGCTATGCCATCATATGCAGTCACTGTGCCATCAATTGTCACCACTTGTGTCACCAATTGTGCCATGCCATCAAACGCCACCACTGTGTCCATCAATTGTCACCACTGTGCCATGCCATCAAATGCAGTCACTGTGCAATCAATTGTCACCACTGTGCCATGCCATCAAACACAGTCACTGTGCCATCAATTGTCACCTCTGTGCCATGCCATCAAATGCAGTCACTGTGCCATCAATTGTCACCACTGTGCCATGCCACCAAACGCCACCACTGTGCCATCAATTGTCACCACTGTGCCATGCCATCAAACGCCACCACTGTGCCATCAATTGTCACCACCGTGCCATGCTATCATATGCAGTCACTGTGCCATCAATTGTCACCACTGTGTCATGCCATCATATTCAGTCACTGTGCCATCAATTGTCACCACTGTGCCCCATGCCACTGTGCTCATTGTTGCCTCTGTGCCCCATGATGCCACTGTGCCCCATGCCACTGTGCCACATGCTGCCACTGTGCCCCATGCTGCCACTGTGCCCCATGCTGCCACTGTGCCCCATGCTGCCCCTTTCCCTGTAAAAAAAATCACTTACCTGACGCTTCCATGTCCTCCCTCGATGTCTTCTGCCGCCGTGGAGAAGCTTCAGCCAATCAGGTTCCTGACAACCAGAATCCGGGAACCTGATTGGCTGAAACGGCTGTCAGTCTAATGCAAGGACCGCAGGTTGCCTGCGCTCCGAGCATAGACTTCCGAGAGCCGGAGGGCGGCACTGGAAAAGCCTATCAGAGCCGCTGGCTTTGATAGGCAGTTCCCCTCAGCCAACCAGCTGCCGCTATTTGGGTAACCGGCGTCCCATGTCCGGTTATACGAATAGACCAGGCAGCTGGCAACAGTAACACACGTCCAATGCATAGCATTGAACGTGTGTTACTTGCGAGAGGGGGTGGCGCTGCAGCGCCCTCTATAGACGGCCGCCAGAACTTCGGCTAAAATGTCAAAATGACATTTTAACCGAATAAAAAAGTTCTTAAAGGGCCCTTTTTTTTTTCTTGTGACTGCGGGAGGGGGGGCGGCGCCCATGCGCCCATATGGGCGGGCCGCCACTGGAATAATCGCATTTGGATCTCATGGTGTGCAGTAATTCGGATTTGCAGCCATAATTTAGAAAAAAATGTCTATCTGCCTATAACAAAATAATAGTGTCACAAGGATGACAAAATTATGCTAGTAATAAATGTGGCTAATTGCAACCATTGCCTTGTAATGATCAGTAATCCATCAACAATTGCCACTTTCATTCTATCCATTTGTAAAATACAAACACTTCTGTACAAGGTGGAACTGGCATTTTCTATACTCCATTGTTTTTCTGTCCCACATTCCAGCTTATGGCTTAAATTTTGCTGAGACGGGCCCTTACTATGTGCTTGTATAGAGAGAGAGTCAGCAGTTACAATGTGTGTTTCAGAAGCAAATGCCTGAAGGAATTTTGTGAGATAGGGAGGGTAAGGACAGGCTGGGACTTGTTTATTAAATGTAAAAGTTATGCTGTGCACCAAGCAATCAGGTCTGTGTATTTTGTGCCAATCGTACAGAGAAAGAAGACATTGTTGTGTCTGTGCTTTTTAGACCCAAACTCGCATTTTTGCCAGACTTAATAAGTCACTAAGTTCATTATAACAAAATTCCAACCAAAACTTCTCTTTAAGTTTGGTTCATGCCCAACTGTCTTGGACCCTATGGGATTGTCCTACAAATTTTCCAAAATTCAATGGTCCTCACAATTGTTCCACTGTATCCTGCTACTATTTCCATGGCCTCTGCTGTTTTTACCATGTTGCAGGTATTTGATTTACCTGCAGCCCTGGTTCTAGCCAATCCAACAGTTGAGGACATACAGCCAATGAGGAAACATCTGCTTGATATGACTATGCCTTATAATACCGTGTGTCAGGTGGAGCTAAGAAACAAGAAGGTGGAGGCAGTGCTGAACTTCCAAATGGCTTTGGGTAGACTGATTGCGGGAATTGTAATAATTGCTCAAGAGAGGCACTGGTGGTAATATATACATGTCGAGACATTGTGGGGTTGATTTACTTAGGGCAAGTAGTAGTGCAGGTGCACATCTGCAAGTGCAGTTGCTTCAGAGCTTTGTAACCGAGGTAAAGCTTCACTTTGCAAAGAATACTCAATCACATGCAAGGAAGGTTTTTACATGATTGGATGATGGCAGTCAGCAGAACTTCTGCTCATTCACTAAGCTTGTATAGTGCACCTGCACTTTGCAAAATGCACATCTATCTACCTTTAATAAATCAACACCTGTATGGGGTTGTGGGGCATTGGCTTTACATAATTGTGTGGGTGCTGTGTTTATGGGGAAGAGCACTGATGGACACTATGTAATTGGGAGGGTACTCTAACCGAGGCAATGTTTATTTATGTTGCAAACGAAAACCAGTTTAACTCTACTGTATACAGTTTAAGCAATTTTTTTTAGGAAATACTGTGCTAAATGATTTTGCCCTCAATGGGCAAACTGACAGTGTCTCTTTAAAGCGGAGCTCCAGCCGCGAACATTTTTTTTTTAAAGTCAGCAGCTACTAACAGTGTAGCTGCTGACTTTAAATAAGGACACTTACCTGTCCTAGGCGCCCACGCTGATGGCCCCCCCCGATGCCGGTCCCGCGATCGCTCCGAGTCCCGCGCCGCCATTCACACTATGGGAAACAGGCAGTGAAGCCGTACGGCTTCACTGCCCGTTTCCTACTGTGCCTGCGCGAGTCTCACGCTGGCTTGTGAATGGGCGCGCTGCTCTCTGAGAACACACACAGTTCCCAGAAAGCAGCGCGCCCCATTCACAAGGAGAAGGACAAGAAGAAATCGGACCGCGGTGCAGGTGAGGCAGATTACGGACTTCCGCATAGCAACAGCTATTTCGGGTGAGTATTTTTTTTTTTTTTTTTCAGGTTTTTTTTTTTTAAACAACATGGCAAAATGTTGTTTTCATGGGTGGAGCTCTGCTTTAAGTGAACTAGCCAATGTATGCCCGTTTGAACATGCCAATGTTGGGAGAGTGAAAGTGGCTCGGGTACTTTAGTACTCATCCCTACGGGACCCTTACTTAGCTATTTCTCGATAAACTATCTTAGTAGAAGCATGCAAAACTTTCAGGTGTTTAACAAGAAGTGTTTTATATTTTCAGATGTCTTTGATCCATTCGTTGTCGGAGAAAATGTCCTGCTCTGTGTTAAACAAGTCAAAAGTCTACAATGGTCTGTGCAGCTGCAGCTGTTCAGAGCACTAAGGAATGCAAAATCATTATAGCCTTTTCAACAGCACCACATTAATACAACAATTTCAATGTAGTGAGTTTCTGTATAGATTTAAAATTGGTTTAACAAATTATGGAGGATAAAAGGAAGAGTATTAAAGCTGAACTCTGGGCAAAAAGCAAAATACTGTAAATTATATAAGATATATACAGTATATATATATATATATATATATATATATATATATATATATATATATATATATATATATAAATATTCCTGGCATCAATGGGAGTGAACACCCTCATATTTGGTATTAGGGGAAGGAATAGTGCTTCCTCATTGGCATTATAGGGAGAAATAGCCCCCCCACATTATTGGTGTCAGTGGGAGAAATAATGCTCCACTGTTGGTGTCAGTTGGCAGAATTGTGTCTTAATTATCAGTGAGAGTAATAGTGCCCCATAGACCAGAGAAAGGCAAGCAAAGGGCCACATCCGGCCCCCGAGCACCAGTTTGGAGACCACTGATCTAAAGGTAGCTTAACTTATGCTTATGAATTCTGCTGTGCATGGAATTACAGGAAGCTAATATAAAAATAGAATCAGGGAATTGCTTTATTGAATACATAACTGCAAGGTAGTCTTTCAAATCAAAGCTAGCCTTATACGCATAGATTTCCCTAGTACATCCTTCGGGCTCAGAGACAAAAATGCATATCTGTGCAGCACCCATGGCTGTCTGGATGCCCAAACAATGACTGCTTCTTATTAGATGAATTTACTGTTTGGCTGTTTGCCACTCAGCCCCTTTTGAATTCAGACTCCCCGTTTGTTGAGCTGGTGGTGCCACTTATGGCTTGAATCAGCAGGAATCTGACGAAATCCCAGCCTTGTATTGCCAGCATGAGTTAAAATGAGGATTGCTAACTATACATTTTTATTTCTGTTTACTTGATTATCTATTTTGGTAAAGACATTTCTGAGTAATGTGTGATATATAATCATATAGAGTGCATAGCCAACAGCAGGGGTGGACTGACCATTCGGGCACTCAGGTACTGCCCAAGGGCTACATGCCACTAGAGGGCCCCATCAGGGTTGCCAGCCTCAGTAAAACCAGGGACAGTATGTAAAAATCAGTTTTTAAAAAAAATACCAAGATTATAGCTGCCCCGCCTCCAGTACCTTTTCAGTGTGTATTCTGTGTGTATGCATACTGTGTGTGTATACTGTGTATGTATACTGTATGTGTGTGTGTATACTGTGTGGCCCCATAATCTATTGCCTGGGGGCCCCATAATCTCCTATTGTACAGGTGTCCCAGGAGTTGTCGGTCTGCCCCTGGCCAACAGACAAACAACATCCTTCCATTGAATAGGTGACATTTTGGTAAATTTAGAATTATAGTTACATATGGTACAACAGGGTGACAATGCTTCAACGTGTAAATAAGCTTAAAGTCTAAAGAAAACTCTAAATATTGTTTTCTGTGCAGTAATACAATTTTTTCCTTAAATGGTTTGTCATAGGCATAAGTCTTCAATGACTCGCTAAAAATGCTGAAGTCTGATACAAAATTCAATAATGCAGTACTGTAATTGTCAAGTATGTACATGCTCAGTGCCAACTGAGAGAGGAGTCATGTTCTATTATAAAAGGGCAATCAATAGTGAGGGCGGAAGATATGTGGTTTATTTGGAAACTATATAAAGCCTACCAACTGGAACGTTTGAAGTAAAACTTTTTTTACAGGAGCGAAAAAAAAAAAGGACAATCGTTATTTTGTTGAGATGTGTTTAGCAGTAAAAAATTAAGCAAGGAATTGTACTTTACAAAAAAAGATTACATCTAGGCTCATGCACACTAGCACTAAACTCTAGAAAAAAAAACGCTGGCTGAAAAATGCTGATAATAGCGTTTTTGTAGCAGCTTGTAGCAGCAATTTAGTAGCTTTTTTGAAGATTGCAGGCGCATTTAGTAGCATTTTTTTTGCTGGAAAAACTCTTCAAAAACTCTATAAAACGTCTAGATGCTGGAGCATGGACACACACTATAGGATAACACTTAAGAAAAAGTGTGTAGCGCCAACAGTAAATGAACAGCGATGAAATGTGAATACTGTGTTATAAATGGACAGCACATTAAAATGAAGTCCAAAAAAGTGTTAACGTGAAAAAAATGCTAGTAACATCTTCTAGTCACCAGACGAAGTCACGTGATGTGACGTAACACGTAGGGAGTGGCTGGAGGCAGGAGGATCACGGAAGTGATGTGAGGAGACACTTGAGACGCCGCTCATTTTGATTTATTTACTGTTTGTTTTTTTACCTCTTGTTTGTAAGGGTCCCATTTTTACCTCTTTAATAAATATTAGTTTTTTTTACCACATACTGCACCATTGGAGGCTCTCTTCTCTCTCCCCTCTCCCCTTTCTCTCCCCATCAAGTGTAACAGATTTTTCAGCTTTAGTGCTGTCACCTCACAAGAGTTTGTGGATAGAGTGGGAGAAACTTCTATGGTGTATTTACACCTAGAAAATAGGAAGATTGTCCTCATCGCTCTGGGTCTTAAAGGCGAAGTACCTTCCTATTTGAGGTGAGAGGCTAATGAGCCCTTTTGCTCTGAGTCTGTTGCACTCTATGGTGGTCAATATCAATTTCTGGCAGTCAAATGCTTGTTTGTTGGTGTTTTTTGGATCACCGGACACTTTATGCACATTATTATGTGCGATCTCAAAATATTCACCTTATGAACTTTGGTCACACTTTTTTCTATGATGTTTACTTTTATATCATTTTTATATATATATGTATGCACATGTGCACTTTATACATTTGCATGTATTCACTTAGTGGATTATTCAGGCACTTTATTCATGTTTTTTTTTTTTTGATTTTTGATTTTGCACTAGATCACTTTATTTTCAATTAACATCTTCTAGGAGCTTAAATAAATGCTAGTGTGCATGTAGACTAAAGATGTATTCCAGGACACTATCAAACACCCAATTTAATGCAGTGTTGCATCATTATTGTATTTTTTATTACAAGCAGTGTAAGAATCTGAATATGACCTTGTCTCTGCCTCTTGCAATTTTTTGTATAGCAGAGCTCAGACTGGGAGAAGAAGCATCACAAAGAGCCAATCTGTTGTGCTGCAGCGAACATGTGCTAACAAAGAACACGTTAATGTAAGGGAGAGAGCAGAGTGACAGAGAGATGATGTTATCAGTGTGCTGCTTCTCCTTGCAATGCCCAATCACCGTCCGAGGAGGGACAAAACCTGTAAGTATTACCTAATTTCAGCAAAAAAAATATGTTCTGTGTGGCATTGCTGTACAAATCTCAAAAGTGGATGTACAGAAATACAAATATTTTGGCAGGTAAAACAACTCCCGTAAACGCATTTTATTCCATGTACTTACATGTATGCATAGAGTCTAAAATTGAAGGACACCTATTATTAAAACCTCCACTTTGCATTAAACAATGGGGGGGGGGGGAAATAACAGAATGTTTTCATCACGTTATCATTTAAGTGGAGACTTCATCTTTCTCCTCTTTCTCCTTTACTGCAAAATGTCTGTTTACCAAGTTTAGTGGCTGAAGATGAAATTTGCACATACACATGAACTGTATGTAAGAATGCTGAGGAATCGCAAGTGGAGAGTGCTGAAGCCTGCCAGAGCAAGTAATATAGAGGATAATACAGCCTCTATTACTTAACCACTTCCCTACGGCCGTACGAGTATATACGGCCGCAGGGTGGCTCTAAATCTCCGGGCTGCCGTGTTTTCACGGCAGCCCCTTTCCTCGTTCCCAGCGCGCGCTCCAGAGCGCGCAGCGGGGAACTTGTGTACTGGCCGTGTCCCTTGGACACAGCCAATCACAGATCGCCGCGAACGGCCAATCAGAGTGGCCGTTTGCGATGCGATCTGATGGGCCAATGAGAGATGATCTCATATATGAGATCATTTCTCATTGCCGGCTCTCACAATGACAGCGTCCTGTCATAGAGAGAGCATACCGATCTGTGTTCCTAGTACATAGGGACACAGATCGGTCACCCCCCCCCCCTCCCCCTACAGTTAGAACACAATGCAGGAAACACATTAACCCCCTAGTGTTAACCCCTTCCCTGCCAGTCACATTTATACAGTAATTAGTGCATATTTATAGCACTGATTGCAGTATAAATGTGAATGGTGCCAAAAATGTGTCAAAAGTGTCCGATGTGTCCGCCATAACGTCGCAGTCGCAATAAAAATCTCAGATCGCCGCCATTACTAGTAAAAAAAAAAAATAATAAAAAATAACAATTCTGTCCCTTATTTTGTAGGCGCTATAACTTTTGCGCAAACCAGTCGCTTATTGCGATTTTTTTTTTTTTAACCAAAAATATGTAGAAGAATACGTATCGCCCTAAACTGAATTTTTTTTTTTAAATTGGGCTATTTTTTATAGCAACAAGTAAAAAATATTGTATTTTATTTTCAAAATTGTCGTCCTTTTTTGTTTATAGCGCAAAAAATAAAAATCGCAGAGGTGACCAAATACCACCAAAAGAAAGCTCCACTTGTGGGGAAAAAAGGACGCCAATTTTGTTTGGGAGCCATATCGCACGACCGCGCAATTGTCAGTTAAAGCGACGCAGTGCCGCAAGCTGAAATTTCACCTGGTCAGGAAGGGGGTTTACATGCCCAGTAGGGAAGTGGCTAGAGTTAGCAAGCATTTAAAGCTAAACCCCAGGAATTCAGCCACTGGGATGACATCAGGTAAGGCTGCATTTATGGGACTGGTAAGGCTGCATTTATGGGACTGGTAAGGCTGCATTTCTTTGGCACTGGTAAGGCTGCGTTTATGGGACTGGTGTGTACGAGGCATGAGCGTCTTCTCAAATCCATTGGTGAGAACACGGCACTGACTGTAAAACCAGCACCTGTTCTCACAAGCCTTCCATTCAGTTTCCTAGAATGAAAAGAGCTGTATCTTGGGAAAGTCAAGGCCACAAATGCATTTTTAAAGACTGCTTTTGTTCAGTCATAATGCGCTCATGAAAAAAAAATAGGCTGCCAGTGATCAAACTGTAAGTAAGGGTGAAAGTGTTAGCAAGTCAGACAAACATTTTAAGCAGTATCACTCTACTAATCTTGTTTCCCGTACACATAGGATCAGAGTGGGGATCAGTGTGCAGGTTGGGGAGTGGTTATGTGGAGGAGTGAGATTAGAGAGGGAGATGTTCAGTGTTTAAGACTCATGAAGAATCTATTTTTATCAAAATCTATTCTGCTATATAGAAAAGAGGTAAGATGAACCGGTTTTTCAAGCTTATGAAGGGGTCAGCCAACTCAAAAATTATATTTCTTCATTTGGTAGGTGCTGGAGAATTAACCGCCTAGCATTTAGTTGTTTCTGTAAGGGACTCTTTTTAATTATTCCTTTACATTTTATTGTCTTTTTTTATTATTATGGACATAATGAGGGATTTTCTTGGTTGGCTGATGCCTTAAGAGTTTCCTTCACTGGAACTAAGGTGCCAATCAAAACCCCCAAAAAAACAAAAACCATAATCCCCCCTCCACCAAATAATTTGAACCAGTGCACAAAAGGTTTTATGGTGTGGGGTTGTTTTTCAGGGGTTGGGCTTGGCCCCTTAGTTCCAGTGAAGAGAACTCTTAAGATGTCAGCATACCAAGATACTTTGGACAATTTCATGCTCCCAACTTTGAGGGAACTCTTTGGGGATGTCCCCTTCCTGTTCCAACATGACTGCGCATCAGTGCACAAAGCAAGGTCCATAAAGACATGGATGAGCGAGTTTTGGGTGGAGGAACTTGACTGGTCTGCACAGTGTCCTGACCTTAACCCGATAGAACACCTTTGGGCTGTATGGTCTTGGCCACCATGATGCAGCTCAGTTTCAGGGTCTTGGCAATCTTCTTATAGCTTAGGCCATCTTTATGTAGCGCTGAAATTCTTTGTTTCAGATCCTCAGAGAGTTCTTTGCTATGAGGTGCCATGTTGAACTTCTAGTGACCAGCATAGGAGTGATAACACCAAATTTAACACACCTGCTCCCTATTCACAGAGACCTTATAACACTAATGAGTCACAAAAAAACACGAACCAAGTCATTCCGTGGGTATAGACCCTCCATTGCTGCCTGCATATATAAATAAAGCTAGGATATGTGTCTTAGTGTTCCTCAAGCCCCGTGTGAGATGGGTCAATGAACACCTCCTCTCTTTCTAATGAGTCGCATGACCCCAGGGAGGCAAAGGCTAATTGGGCCCAATTTGGACATTTTCACTCAAGGGTGAACACACTTTTGTTGCCTGCAATTTAAACATTAACCACTTGCTGCCTGCCAGCCGTCAAATGACTTGACGGTGTGTCTCTTATTCTGGGCGGGCATCATATGACGTCCTTGGCTTTCCGGCCCACCAGCGGGCGCGAGCACACCACCTGCGGCACACGCGCAGCTGCCACATCACTGGGGACCCGATGCACGTGATGTCTGCTGGGCACCCACGATTGCCCAGTAACAGAGCAGGACCATAGATCTGTGTGTGTAAACACACAGATCCACGTCCTGTCAGGTGGGAGGAGATGGATGATATGTACCTTGTACAGAGGAACACTGATTGGTCTCCTCCCCTTGCGAGTCCCCTCCCCCTACAGTTAGTATCACTCCCTAGGAGACAATTAACCCCTTTCCCACCCCCCTACTAGTTAACCCCTTCACTGACAGTCACATTTATACAGTAATCAGTGCATTTTTATAGCACGGATCGCTGTATATATGTAAATGGTCACAAAAATGTGTCAAAAGTATCCAATATGTCACCACCATTACTAGTAAAAAAAATAATAATAATAAAAATGCTATAAATCTATGCCCTATTTTGTAGATACTATGGGCCAGATTCTCTAAGAAATTTGCCGGCGTAGCGTAAGCCATTTACACTACGCCGCCGCATCGTACTAGAGCAAGTGCCGTATTCCCTAAGCATTTGCTCCGTTGTTTGCGTTGGAGTAGCGAAAATGGCCCAGCGTAAGCCCGCGTAATTCAAATGAGGCGGCTTGTATTTAAATGAAGCGCGCCCCCGCGTCAAACGAACTGCGCATGCGCCGGCCGGTGAAAAAGCCCAGTGCGCATGCTCCAGCTCACGTTGGAAAGCGCCGTTGAAACCGACGTCAAAACGACGTGAGTGTCATTTACGCAACTCCCTATTCGCGAACGAGTTAGTAAAACGACGTAAGCGACGGAAAAAGCCGACGCTCACCCGACGCCATACTTAACATGGCATCCGACGGCACCCGACGGCATCCAACGGAACTCCGTAAGGTTACTCCACACGACGAAAATGACGTACGCGACGACGGGGCGGCGTAAAAGCGATCGGGAATCGGTGTACTAGCCTAATTTGCATAGGCAAATGAGAAAACAACGTAAAGGCCACCTAGTGGCCGGAGTTGTCATTACACCTACGATCCGCAAGTGTAATGGTTTTACACTTGTCGGATGTTGCAGCGTATCTATGCAAAAGTGATGCTAAGCATCACGCGCATAGATACGAGGCAAAACAAAAGGCAATACGACGGGGTATCTGAGATACTCCGTCGTATCACCGCTGAGAATCTGGCCCTATAACTTTTGTGCAAAGCAATCAATATACGCTTATTGCGATTTTCTTTTAACAAAAAGTATGTAGAAGAATACATATCGGCCTAAACTGAGGAAAAATTTACCGTAGTTTAAAAAAAAAAAATTGTGGTTATTTATTTTAACAAAAAGTAAAAAATATTGTGTTTTTTTCAAACTTGTCACTATTCTTTTGTTTATAGCCCCAAAAATAAAGACCGCAGAGGTGATCAAATACCACCAAAAGAAGCTCTATTTGTGGGAAAAAATTATAACATTTTCATTTGGGTACAGCATCTCATTGTCATTCGAAGTGTGACAGCGCTTAAAGCTGAAAAATGGCTTGAGCAGGAAGGGGGTGAAAGTGCCCTGTATTGAGGTGGTTAATCGCTGTGTGTTGAGTTATTTTGAGGGGACAGCACATTTACACTGTTATACAAGCTACACACTTACCAATTTCTTCAGTGTTGTCACATGAAAAGGTATAATAGAATATTTACAAAAATGTGAGCGGTGTACTCACTTTTGTGAGATACTTTAACTCTATATATATATATATATATATTTTATATATATATATATATATATAATAAGAAAACTTAAGCTACACTATCTCCTCCATTTCTATATTTATAAATATTGTAATCACATCCATAATATTTGAATATAGGAGAAAAAGCAAAAACCTTAAAGATTCAGGGGCAGATTCACAGAGAATTAGATTCTCGTAGAGTATCAGAAATACACTACGCCGCCGTTTTTTACCTGGCTCTACGTGGAATCCAGGTAGATTTTGTCCAGTAAACGACGGCGGCATAGTGTATTTCTCCCGTCGCAATCCATCTGCGCGAGTAGGGGGCGTGAAGCATTTAAAATAGGCGCGTTCCCGCGGCGATCGAACTGCGCATGCTCTGTTCGCAAATTTCCCGCCGTGCATTGCGCGAAAACACGTCGTCACGTCGTAGTAGCGTCGTTTACGTACATTCCTATTCCCGAACGAGTTACGTTAAAAAAAAAATAATATTTTCAAATCGACGCGGGAACGACGGCCATACTTTACATGGGTTACGCACTGTTAGACCAGCAAAAAGCTCCTCTAACATTACGTAGCCAAAAAATGACGTAGGCGATTGCGAGGGACACTCGTACCTTCGTGGATCGCCGTAAAAACTAATTTGCATATCCCGACGCATGAAAACGACGCGAACTCCTCCCAGCGGCCGCAAAAATATCGCAGTGTAGATCCGAAGGCTTACGAGGACGTAAGCCTCTCGGATCGAAGCCCGAAGCCGCCGGATCATGGTTTGAGGATTCAAACTAGTGATACGGCGCGCAAAATTTGAAATTACTCCTGTCTAACACCAGTTAGACAGGCGTAATTGCTCTGTGAATCTGGGCCTCAGACTTTCGAGGCAATATAGATCACATGAATTATATAAAAACTTAAACTTTATTAGTACAATGCAATAAAAAGGATTTGCAAAAAGCAAAAACATGGAGCTTAAAAAAACAAACATATATTTACATGTGAATTGTTACACCATATCAGACAAATGAGCCCCTGTGCGTCGGCGCACAGGGGCTCACTCATGTGATATGGTGTAACAATTCACTTTCATAGTGTGTTGTTCTTGTCTACATTTTACACACATGTAAATATATGTTTTTTAAGCTCCATGCTTTTTCTTTTTGCAAATCCTTTTTTTCACTTTGGAGTGTTTTACTGTGTACAGTTTTCTTAAGCAAATATTTTTTTTTGGCCGAATCTGTTGAAAATGCTCCAACATGGAGATCTATTAACAGCACTACATGTTCCAAGGTTTGCTGCCTTGCAATTAGCGGGAACATTGTTAGCATTTGGTTGTCCTTGGCAGGGCCAATCCTAGGCAGGGTGCACAGGGTGCATTGCACCCAGGCGCTTGCAGAGGTGGGAGCGCCGAACATCTAACAGACGCCCTCTCTGTGTCCATCACAGAGGCCCCCCTCCAGCTCCCAATAAAGTACTCTGCTTCTCTTCCTGTATTTTGTTTATTGTTAAGAGATCGTGTAAAGATCCCAGGTTAATGAAGACTTTGTGGGGGGAGCATCTCTGTGGTTGAGTCATTGCCACAGAAACATTTGTAAAGGGGAGTAGTTACTCATGTGGGGGCGCCAGAAATATTTCTGCACCCTGGTGCCTGTGACCCTAGGATCGGCACTGGTCCTTGGGCTGCCTATCAGGTCTGCAGAAAACATGTACAAACCTGAAAATCTGCCAAATGCAAAATTAAGGAGTGTGCACATCAGGCTGACAACACTGCTGCTAATTTAAGTTTTTGGAAGGATCTCCAGGAAAGAAATTTTGCAACAGATCCACAAAAAATATCTGTTTATAAAAACTATATGGAATGAGACATGGTACCAAAGATACTAGAAAACATATTTTGGGTTTACATGCAGTCATGGGCGTCCGCTGAAATTTTTTCAGGGGGGGGGCGCATCAGCAGCGGCAATACACAGTCGCATTTTACCCTTTCTTAGACCGCTAGCGCTAGGCAAGAGTAATGTACATACACACATCGCCATCAACACCACGGCACCACCATGTCACCAGCAACACCAGGGCACCACCATGTCACGAGGAACACCAGGGCACCACCATGTCACCAGCAACACCAGGGCACCACCATGTCACCAGCAACACCAGGGCACCACCATGTCACCAGCAACACCAGATCACCACCATGTCACCAGCAACACCAGGGCACCACCATGTCACCAGCAACACCAGGGCACCACCATGTCACCAGCAACACCAGGGCACCACCATGTCACCAGCAACACCAGATCACCACCATGTCACCAGCAACACCAGGGCACCACCATGTCACCAGCAACACCAGGGCACCACCATGTCACCAGCAACACCAGGGCACCACCATGTCACCAGCAACACCAGGGCACCACCATGTCACCAGCAACATCAGGGCACCACCATGTCACCAGCAACACCAGATCACCACCATGTCACCAGCAACACCAGGGCACCACCATGTCACCAGCAACACCAGGGCACCACCATGTCACCAGCAACACCAGGGCACCACCATGTCACCTGCAACACCAGAGCACCACCATGTCACCAGCAACACCAGATCACCACCATGTCATCAGCAACACCAGATCACCACCATGTCACCAGCAAAACCAGATCACTATCACTACCATGTCAGCAGCAACACCAGGGCACCACTATGTTACCAGCAACACCAGGGCATCACCATGTCACCAGCAACATCAGATCACTATCACTACCATGTCAGCAGCAACACCAGGGAACCACCATGTCACCACCAACACCAGATCACCACTATGTTACCAGCAACACCAGGGCACCACCATGTCATCAGCAACACCAGATCACCACCATGTCACCAGCAACACCAGATCACTATCACTACCATGTCAGCAGCAACACCAGGGCACCACCAAGTCACCAGCAACACCAGATCACCACTATGTTACCAGCAACACCAGGGCACCACCATGTCACCAGCAACATCAGATCACTATCACTACCATGTCAGCAGCAACACCAGGGCACCATCATGTCACCACCAACACCAGATCACCACCATGTCACCAGCAACACCAGATCAACACCAGGGCACCAGCAACCAGTAGCTCACTTGTTATACCCAGAGACATCTATTATCAAGTAATGTTAGACTGCATGTAACAGGATACAGAGCATGCCTGTCACCTCTCTGTGCTGTGCAGAGTGCAGTCTTGTCAGCCTCACCTGGTGCCATATGTTTTTGCGCTGACATCTCCCTGACCACTCCTCTCAGCATCTTCCTCTCCTTCAGATGATCTCCCCTGGCCATCTCACAAACAGCCAGAAACTCTGCCTCCCACCGCCTGACTCATACAGCGTCCTCATCTGTTCTGCTCGCCAGGCCCAAAATTCCCACTCATACAGACCCCGCCTCCGCTTCTGCAAATCTACTAATGCCGCCTCTGGATTGGTACAGGAGTCAGGACCCCACTCTCTGGCGGAGCGGCTCCTTCTGCCTGCCCCAAAGACACTCGCGGTGATCACCCCCCGTGCTGATATTCATTCGCGGGGGGTGTCGGCCTGACACCCCCTGCAGTTCTTAAATTCCAGGGGGGGGCAACCGACCCCGTTGCCCTATGGAGCGGACGCCCATGCATGCAGTCTACTACTAGATGTAAAATCTACTGTGGAATAACACCTAATGTCGTGTACACACAATCGTTTTTTCCGATGAAATAAGTCTGATGGACTTTTTTCATCGGAAAAAAGGTTTGTGTGTAGGCCCCATCTGACTTTTTTTTCCCATTGGTGTAAAAAAATTGAACATGTTTTAAATTGAAACATGAAAAAAAAACGATAGGAAATTCCGATCGTCTGTGTGGAACTCCATTGGAGAAAAATCCACGCATGCTCAGAATCAAGTCGACGCATGCTCGGAAGTATTGAACTCAATTTTTTTTGTCTCGACGTAGGGTTTTACATTACCGAGTTTTGGATGGTCGGAATTTAGTCTGATAGTGTGTAGGCAAGACTGATGAAAGTCAGCTTCATCAGAATTCAGACGGAAATTCGATCGTGTGTACACGGCATAAGAGCAAAAATCAGTGTTGGACATTTTTTTTATCTTACCTGTGCTTGGGTTCAACATGAACAGTCCTTGACTGTTACCACTTAAGAACTGGAAGGACAGGTTGCCAGCAGAAATGGAGTCAGCATCCGTTGCATCTAGATGAAGTACTGAAACATTTGGTGGAGAGTTTTCAAGCACTGAAGCATAGAACACCACTTTAGACAACTGAGGGATATTATCATTGACATCTGTAACTTCAATGTAGACTTCAGCAATGGAGGACAATGGAACAGAGCCTAAGTCTGTAGCACAGATTGTCAACCAGTAACGTGGGACAGATTCACGATCTAGAGGAGCCTCTGTCCGAATTGATCCTGAGAAAAGAAAAATGATTGCCAAGAATAATTAATGATGATTAATCACAACCTGATTGTACATTGTATACTGTACAGCACTGTATATTTTCCACAGGTAGAAGAAAAAGACAATCACAATAATTAAATAAAGGATTTGTAAGGTATTAAAGGAGCTTTTCAATATTTTAAAATAGAGGGTGGAGCTCATTTTGTCATCCCTATTTAAAGTCATCTCTAGATAATAGAAAATATTATGCAAGAACTTACTGACATGATCCTAAAAGAGTATTTTACTAAGACAATAAAAGTTTTAAAAGTTAAAGTGTATCTAAAGCCAGCATTTTTCACTAATGCAGCGTACACACAATCATTTTTCAGCATGAAAAAACGTTGTTTTTCAGCATGTCCAAAAAAACGACGTTTTCCCAACTTCATGATTAAAACGACGTTGCCTACACACCATCGTTTTTAAGAAATGTTCTAGCAAAGCGCGGTGACGTACAACACGTAGGACGGCACTATAAAGGGGAAGTTCAATTCGCCTTTGGGCTGCTTTAGCTTATTCCGTGTTGGTAAAAGACGAATCATGCTTTTCTGTCTGTTACAGCGTGATGAATGTGCTTACTCCGGTATGAACGGTAATTTTACCAGTGCTCCCATCTCATAACTTGCTTCTGAGCATGCGCAGGGTTTTTTACGTCGTTTTAGCCCACACGCGATCTTTTTTTACAACCCCGAAAAACAACATTAAAAAACTACGTTAAAAAATGCAGCATGTTCGTTTTTTGGGGCGATTTTCAGAACCCGAAAATGATGTGAAGCCCACACACAATCATTTTAAATGACATTTTTGAAAAACAAAGTTTTTTTAATGCCGAAAAATGATCTCATGTACGCGGCATTAGAGTAGTAAAGGGTTGGAAACCCTGTCAGGTTTTAGTGCTACCTCTGTCCATACTAAAAAGATTCACTCCCTTTTTTGTCCTGATGACCATTGTCTTCATCATTGCAAGTGAAAGATAACTCAGCATTTAGAGTTGGTGCAGGGAATTTTTTACAAAAGAGACACTTGATCAGGGTCCAACTGCCAAAGAGAAGATTTTCCTACTTTATTTAGCACCAAAAGTGCTTTATAATCTAAAGGGAGACAGAACAGTTACAATACAATAAAATACAAGCAGGTTAAGAGGGCCCTGCTCGTAAGAGCTCATAATCTAATTGGGTGAAAATGGGAGATCTCCTCTCATTTCTGGTTGTGTCTTGGAAGTGAAGGCAAATCCTCCCAATAAATATAACACATAAACACATACAGCAAAAAACAAAAAGGGGGTTTCAATTATTTCCTACTCTATAAAAAGGCTTGCAAAAAGTTTTTGGCTTTCAATATACATTGGTCTAAAGCAGGGATATGCAATTAGCGGACCTCCAGCTGTTACAAAACTACAAATTCTATCATGCCTGTGTCTCTGGGTGTCATGCTTGTGGCTGTAAGAGTCTTGCTATGCCTCATGGGAGTTGTAGTTCTGCAACAGCTGGAGGTCCGCTAATTGCATATCCCTGGTCTAAAGGATACCTAAAGTCTGTATACAGTATATACTGTATGTGCAGGTTGTCTACATTTGGATTTTCTTGATCTTTGGAAGTACCTGTATTAAATATTACTCATCATTTTCTAGAAGTTGTGTAGAAGGTTTTCAGTTTACAACTACCACAACTTTACCCATCCTCAAGTCTGGTGCCTATGCAATCCCTGAAATTCCTGAAGTTTGGTACTAAGATTACTGTATAGGGAACAGTATCAGACTAACCTGTTGATAAGAACTGATTTGTAGCAAACAAACAATGTAACCCACCTGTCTCTTCATGTATGCTGAAAATTGACAGGTCTGTTCCATCCTTAAAAGAATAGCGTATTTCACCATCCTTTCCTTTGTCCTGGTCCTGAGCCGTTATAGAGAGCACTAGAGTTCCAGTTGGTGAGTTTTCTGGTACTGCTCCATTAAAAACAAAAGATTTAAATAAAGGTGGATAGAGGTTTTCATTGACATCAAGAACTACCACCTCCACGTGGCACACAGAAGAATGTGGGAATGGACTGCCAGTATCCGATGCTCTTACGGTTAGATTGTAGAATGACTTGGTCTCAAAGTCAATTTCTTTCTCAAGTATCAAAGCCCCTGTTAATTTCTCAATACGGAATGTTCCCTTTTCATCATTAATTAAAGAATAGAACACTTCTCCATTTGGGCCTGTATCAGAATCCTGGGCATCCACAAAATATACAACAGTTCCTACAGGAATGTCCTCCGCAATTTTTACATTAGCTGTTATTGGTCGGCAGTATGGTGCATTGTCATTGATATCTCCCAGGGTGATGGCAACATCGGTGAAGGAGAAAAGTTGCCTGCCTTTTTTGGGCTGATCTCTGGCCTCTATTTTAAGTTTATATTTTGACAGCATCTCTCTGTCCAACATGCTCTTGACTGTTAAGTCACCTGTGACACTATCAATTGTAAATGCATCTGTTGGAGTTAGGAGTGAATACCTTACCCTGCCATTATCTTCCTTGTCAATGTCATCTGCTTTCACTTTGAGGACAACACTACCTATCTTAGCATTCTCTCGTAGTAACATACAGTATCCTGAAGGTGGGAACTTTGGTTCATTGTCATTTACATCCAAAATATTAACTGCTAAGATTTTCCAAGAGGACTTCTGAGGTATTCCAAGGTCATACACAGTTATATTAAGGATATAGGAACTTACGGTTTCATGGTCTAAGGGTGAAGAGACAGTCAACTCCCCAGTTCCCATATTGATTTTAAAGCAGCCATCATCACTTCCTGAAGATATTGCATAGACTAGCTTGCCATTGAAACCAGTATCCAGGTCAAAGGCGAACAAATGGGAAATGGAAGAGTTCACAGCAATGTCCTCAGCCACATCAATTGATGCAGGAAAGTTGTCATCAAATTGTGGTGCATGAATATTTATTGGATGGGTGTTGAAAGATGTTTCTTCCTCATAGTGTTGAATCTCAGATTGTAACTTGAAGGAATTGATCATGTTTTCTGTTATTTTGTTTAGTACCCCTGTCTCCTCACAATATACTGATTTGGGTGAACCTTTGTTTAATAGAGTAATGTTGACAACAGTTGGCTCAGCTTTATTTTCTCCATCACTAGCAGTAACAATCAAGGTGTAGATGGAAGGTGAAGAAGATGCCATACCATAGAAATCACCTTTAACTGTAATATCTCCTGAAATAGGGTCTAACCTGAATTTTTGTAACTCATTACCAGAAAGAATTTCATACTGTATAGTCTGAAGCTCATCAATATCCACTGCTGAGATTTCAACCACTTTCTCACCAATAGTTATGTCACTTGGAATGCTTATATTGCAGTTGATTTTTTCAAAAATAGGGATGTTATCATTCAAATTGTTTAGTGTAAGATCTACGTATGTTTCAGATTGTCTTCGAAAAGGGGCACCCAGATCTGTTGCCCAAACTTTTAGATTATATAATCTCTGATTTAGTTCATAGTCAAGAACTCTTCTGTTAGTAATTATCCCTGTAAAATGGTCAATGATAAAAGGAGAGTTTTCGTGACCAACTAATTTATAGGTAACATTACTGTTATCTCCCTGGTCAGCATCCGTGGCATGTAGTTGCAAAATAGTTGTTCCAACAGGGATATTCTCATTGAAGGCTCCTTCATATTTAGACAGAGGGAACACGGGGGAGTGATTATTGCAATCTATAAGGTCAACAATAACAGTGGTAGAGACCTGACCATCAAGTGCTGTTACTTCAAGATGGTACTGTGACTGATCTTTTACATCCATATATTTCTTGGTCATAATCAAGCCAGTTTTAGTGATAAGTCTGAATTTGTCAGAATACGTTTTTAAGTAATATCCCCCTGAGGGAACTGAGGGAATCATTTTGACAATTCCAACGTAACTACCGGGAGGGGAACATTCACTAATTTGTACCTTATAAACATCTTGTTCAAATCTTGCCATAGCATACCTCCATGGAGGAATGTAAATACTTTTAAGAGTGGAATAAATTGGAGGATTGTTCTTGTCTTTAGCCTGAAGACTTAGATTGAAACCCTGGGAGTGTTCCATCCAGTTAATCTGTGCAGTGGACACCACTGTGAATTCATTTTTGCCCAAGTAAGATCTTAAAACCTTAAAATAACCATTTGGATCACCATTAACAATCTCCACAGAGTCAATACTGCACAATGGGTCTTCCAAGTCCATAACTACAGTGGCATAAAGAAGTCTTTCTGATGAATCTGCCATGGCTGTTGTTACTGAGGAGATAAAAGGAGGCTTTTTTGGAGTCGGTTTCACTAAGATTTCCAAAGAAGCCATGTTTCCAAATCCATTACCCTCTAAAATTTTTCTCATGCGGTCGACTGCTAAAATTTCAAGATTGTGCACAGATTTCTGGGTTGCGTTAAGGTGACCGATCATCATCACAACGCCACTTGTTGGATGGATGCAGAACAATGAGGATTTGGTGTTGAAGGTATAGTAGAACATAGCATTCTGGCCCTGGTCAGCATCTGTAGCACTGATTTTGCCTAGGACTGATTTAAGAGGGGCATCTTCGCTTACAGTAAATTTATAGGATGTGGTTGAAAAGAGAGGTCTTAAATCATTTATGTCCAAAACTTGGATAACAACTTTAGTCTGTGCTTCAAAATCTATGGATTTCTCAGAAACATGGATGAGTAGTTGGAAATTATCTTTTACCTCTCTATTTAAAAGAGCTGTATTTCCACTTCGTATTCGAATTCTTAAAAAGCAGAAATCCCCAACGACCAGCTCCTCAGTTTTAAAGAGACCAGTAGGGTCACCAGACACAATTCGATACTTTAACGTCCATTGAGGGTCTTTCAGGTAAACACCCATCTTTTCCTGGCTCACTATATAGGTTTTAGGAGCAGAATTTTCATGAACTGTTGCATAATATATTCTCTGGGTAAATCTGAAAGACAGAGAGTCCTCATTGTCTTGAATTTGTTGACAAGATGTGTAGTGTAGCAGCAGTATGGCAATGCCCAAGACTTTCTGGATGGTGAAGCCGATCATTGTTTGATGTCTCCCTAGAAACAAAGAAAAAATGTTACAATCTTAGGTACCTCTATGAAATCAGCAGCAAAACATACACTGAACATTAACGAAATTGATGGTTTGTAGACACTGTTCATTGTCAATAGTCAAACCCCATTCCATTCCATACAAAGACAGCACTCCCCTGCCTGCCGGCCTGCCTGCCTGCCCTACCACATCCTTTGTACAACCCCCAACCTTCTTGAACCCCCTCCCCCACCCCACACCCGGACACTCACCATGCTCCCAGCCCGTTAAGTAAATGGTCATCGTCCAGCGGATGGGGGAGGGTCGGGCCGAGCCAGCTCTGGGGCTGAGGCTGAAGTCACAGTCTGAGGAGGAGGCATCCGCTACTGGGGGGACTCTGAGCTTCCGCTACCCTCATCACCATCACCGGGGGGGGCTGGGGGGACCGGAGATAAGCCGGGTACATAGAGAAGGGGCCACCGCACACACCCGAAAGCCCTACTGCCATCTATATCATACAATGCACTGTGATCTCTATGCTGCAATGCACTGGCATTGCTTCTCCAGGCCGAACAGAAGTATTAATTTGCTATTTTTCACACAACTGGGTGGGCTCAGGGCGTGGTGCTCTAAGCCCCAAGCCCACCCTTTTTTAAACCAATTACAGCCTTAGAAGACAGGTCGTGTGTTTCTACACACAGGATACGTAATTAGCGGACCTCCAGCTGTTGCAAAACTACAAGTCCCATCATGCCTCTGCCTCTAGGTGTCATGCTTGTGGCTGTCAGTGTCTTGCTATGTCTCATGGGACTTGTAGTTCTGCAACAGCTGGTAGTCTGCTAATTGCATATCCCTGGTGTATTGTGTGCCTGGTCCCCTCACCACAATCTCTAAACCCATCTACTGACCCCTATGTCACTAAAACAGTGTTTTTCAACTCCAGTCCTCATGGCACACCAACGGGTCAAGTTTTCAGGATTTCCCTCAGATGAAATGGCTGTGGTGATTACTAAGGCAGTGAAACTGATCAAATCACCTGTGCAAAATAATGGAAATCCTGAAAACATGACCTGTTGGTGTGCCTTGAGGACTGGAGTTGAAAAACACTGCACTAAAAGACAGCACTCCTGGAAATGTCAAGTATTTTAGAGTCCGATAGAGGCTGCAACACTTGGATGGAGTGAAGGAGGGAGACAGTGACTGCTGGAGAGGGAGGTATAGTACCTCTTCTAATTCACAGGATTACTGTGGGCAGTTATTTGGGGTGATGATACCTTTTTAGTAGGACTGTGCAAATTAACTTTTAATTCATCGATTAATCTTTCATTTTTTTTGTCATCTCTCCTAGTTAGTCCCATTCTAATATTCTTTTGATTGGTACTCAACTCTCTGCCGGCTTCTGGGCCTTCAGGGAGTTCCGTCGGAGATCCAGTAACGTCACGGACACCAGCGAGGCTTGCCATGTCCATCTGAAGGGCTCCTTTGCTGTACCTTCAAATCTGCATGCCGGCAGGACCTTACTATCTGCCACACGCAAGGGCTGTTACACTTCCCTCTATCACTTCCCTCTATCACTTCCCTCTATCACTTCTCTCTATCAACCTGGGATTCTACAGCCATCCACTGGGAGTTGTGATAGTTCCCTTCATGGGACTGATGTTAACCTCTCCTCATCTGGATTTAGCAGTGGTATCGTTATACACATTTTTATACCAGTATAATACTGGACTTAGCTGCATGTTTTTATGACTGCTTTTGGTACCGTTTGGTATTACTCGCACCATTTTTACAGTTTATCGATTTTATATCCAGTGCAATATTTATTTTGTTACCTACTTGAAGACTATACAATTTTTAATGCTCTTCCCATCGAGCGCTGTCTTTGTGTGTTTTTTGTATCCTGCTATCCATTTTTCCAGTGGTTGGGAGCTGCACTGGGAATCGGCCTGCAAGGAGATCATCTAAAAGTAGTTGGATCTGTTTGTGAGTCATATTTAATCGAAATTAGTCGATTAATCGATTAAAAAAAAACGATTAATCGAACACAAAAATTTTGATCAGTAACAGCCCTACTTTTTAGGTAAGGTTTTAATTGTTGTGCAAATGTTTATTTCACCGGCTTCTTTCTGTATGCAAAACAGTCACTAAACTAGATGGGTTAGTATCCACGGAGGAAACAAGATTTCAGTATTGTATTTAGCTTTTGAAGCCAAAGGCTAAGTAATAGGAACTCCTGCATAGAAATGTTGACTAAGGCCATTATATACTGAAAGCATATAATTTCTTAAACAGGAACATTGCCAAGGTAGAAATCTGCTTTTACTTCTGGAAACTAAACAGAGCGCTTTATTATTTTTCGAAATCCCTTTTTTACTCATTAATCAGTATTCATAAATTCAGATCCATTACAGCCCAACTGTGCATTGACAAAGGACCATGGGCTCTGTGGTTAGGCCAGGAGAAGTGCCGGATGTTCATAAAAGTCTACAGCAAACAATGGGTACATGCTTTCAACCACCGTATGGGCGTATATACCATCAAAGCAGACTTCCTCTTCTAAGATAAACATGGAGATATTTACTTTTCTCTGTCTTGCACATCACACATAAGTACATTGATTCTCTATAAATATTACCCTGTTTAACTGCACTGAACTGTATGAATGTATTTAACAAGAAGGATACAGCTTCCTAGGTCTTTAAGCCATTCTTTTATCCTTCACCTGCCTTTTGTGTTTAGTAATGGTGCATATAAAGCTTCCAATATCGTAAAATAATGATTATTTAAGCTTCACAGCCACAATACCCAAGAAACGGCTATAAATATAATATGAAACGTTGCATATGAATGTGTAGGTAGTTGCAGTTTATTTCCTTCACTGCAGGTGGCCCTCAACCGCAGTGGCCCTGCAGTTGGAGTGGAAGTAAGGAGGAATCTGGTTCATCTATGGTTTCCTGGGTCACTGGAGAAGCTATCTGATTGGATGCTGTTGCCCCATGTGACTCTGACAGCCATTTTGGGTCAGGCAGTGCATATTTAAGGCCTTGGCCTTAAAAGGTTTACTAAAGAAATTTTTTTTTTAGCTAAATAGCTTCCTTTACCCTAATGGAGTCCTGGTTTCATGTCCTCATTGTTCGTTTTTTCTGTAATCCTTCTCTGTTCTGAACACTTCCTGGTTGTCTGTTTCCTTATGAAAAAAGTTCTGGGAGCTTCTCTCTGTGGTCTCTAATCAAGAAGGTGTGATTACTGTGTGTCTAAAACCCCTCAGAACCAACCAGTTTCATTTTGAAAACAAACACTGCCATGTATTGGGTCTGTGTCTCTGTTCTTCACAGAAATATGAAACTAGATGAAAAACGAAACTGAAAGTGCAGGCACATTATATGATTGATTTTTATCAATTTTAATCATTTTTAAAAGGAATCAGTTAACTATTATGTCTCTATACCCTGTAAACATCAATTTCAGCAAAAAAAAAATGTTTTCCTTTACAATTCCTTTAATGGTGGGCTTTTATGCCAGTGGGTAGTGCAGGGAAAGGTACCCCATTGATTTGGGACAGTACTAGTGATGAGGAAAGGTTTCTGACGAGGAGGGAAAGTGAAGGGTTGCATCCTTCTGGACATCTTCCCAGTTTGGCATGAAACGGCCAGCCCACATTCTGCCCCTCTTTACAGATGTTGTCATTCTGGCTGGAATTCTCTCGGTTCATGCTGCTGCAACTGTGAGTGCACCTGATTGGGCAGTCTTCCCACTGTTTTTTGTGAACTGTTGCTGAATTGCTTCAATACAAGTTTATCACCATACCTAACTGTGTCAATTATTGTCTCCACAACCCACCTACAAATGGAGTATTAGCTTTTGGCTCCTTTCAACATATTTTCTAGGCTATGATTATGTGGTAAAGGCAGCCAGTTGTTTACAAAACTCAGTAGCTCAAGTGTTGAATGTGTCAGAGAGGCAGAGCACATTCTTCCCTCCATTCCCTCCATTCAGGTGCCTACCTACAAAGGAATTTTAGCTTTCTATACATTTTTATTGAAACTTTTTAAAAAACGTCCTTAAAGGAAGAACATCCTGCCGTGCTTTCCTCATTAAAAACCAAAAGTGTTCTTGGAACTGATGTTCATTCATACTGTTTAAAACATCAGTATGAAATTGTGAAAATGTTACAAAAACACTACAATTAAACTGCCCCAAGCCCTATTTTAGCAGCATTTCAAAGCCGCCTCATCAGTGCAATTTTAATGTACCCTTTCATTGCAGCTTGCAACTTAATTTAATAGAAGTCAACACAAGTTGCAATGAAATTGCAAAAAAGTAGTGCAGGAACCTTTTTCAAAGTTGCTGCGACTTGAGTCGCAACAATTTGAATGGTTCCATTGCTGGCAACTTGTCATGCGATTTTGAACTGTCAAATTGCATAACAAATTTCACAGGTGTGAACCAAGGCTAAATCTTTATAGTTTTCCATTAAAGATACACTGTCACTTTAAGAACTAAAGCCTACTTTATACATACTAGGAGCTATATCATTTTTTCAAGTGACCCATTAGGACCTGTGTAGACAGGCTTTGGATTTATGTCAATGGGCAAATGCTGTTTGCATTTGACATCAGTTTGAGACTCATCTACTATTATTCACAGTTCATTGACAGGTGTATTTGACCTGCACTTGATCTTCTAAGCTGCATTAGTCTACTTTGCACTGCACTGACTAGAAGGCTCTTATGTGAACAGAAGACTGTCAACGTAAGACCTTATTTGTCATCTGAAAAAGACAGTAGTAATGTTGCTGTCATCCTATAAGTATACACATACAGTAATTTGCTCCTTCTTCTTTTCCATGATATACTTCATGACCTGCCAAAGGTTGATTCTCTCTTTTTGGCCACTGGTGAGTGGGCATGAGCACCTCCGTTTCTTGTCTTTTTAGTAAAATTGCTTGCTAGCTTAAAGCGGAGGTCCACCTAAAAGAAAAAAATATTAAAAGCCAACAGCTACAAATACCGCAGCTGCTGACTTTTAATAAATGGACACTTACCTGTCCAGCGTGCCCACGATGTCAGCAGTCGAAGCCGAGCAATCGCTTGTTTCTCGCCTGCCCCCGCCGCCATCCTCGGTGAGGGAATCAGGCAGTGAAGCCTTGCGGCTTCACTGCCCGATCCCCTACTGCGCATTCGCGAGCGACGTGGAGCATCCTCACTGGTCCCCGCTGTCTCCCGGGACCAGTGTGTTTTCCAGAAGACACCGGGGATGGGGGAGTCTATTTTTGGAAGTGGGTGCAAATACCTGTATTATACAGGTATCTGTACCCTCTTCCCCCTAAAATTAGCCAAATGTGACACCAAAGGAGGGGAGGGTTCCGAAAAGCGGAGGTTCACTTTTTGTGTGGACCTCTGCTCTAAGAGAATTTAGTAATGACCGAGCCTGGGTCCAATAGCTATGGCTAGCTTCCCTGAGAAGGAAATAGACTTCGAGTCACATTCAGAGAAAGCCAGCAAACACTTGGGTAGCCCAGCAGACAAGTCTGGGCCCAAGGAAGGAGGAACTAAACAAGATCCTCCATAAAACAGAGCCCAAATAGATTTTCCATTTGGAATTGAGGGCTCCTCATGATCTATATGAAGGGTTTACCTGCTCATCTTTTGTGTGTTTATATAACTTTGGGACAACTAGTCTGATGTTCAACATCCAAATAAGGGAAGAATTTTGAGCAAGTTGAGTGTTAGGCCGGACCAAAATCCCATCGGACCAGAACGCGGTGACGTAGAACACAACGACGTGATGAAAAAACGAAGTTCAATGCTTCCAAGAATGCGTCGACTTGATTCTGAGCATGCGCAGGTTTTTAGTCCGATGATTTTGTGTACTAACCATTGAACCTGTCCGACGGACAGGTTTCCAGCGGACAGGTTTCCAGCGGACAGGTTTCAAAGCATGTTTTGAAACTTTGGTCCGCTGGAAAACAGTCCGATAGGCCGTACACACGATCGAACATGTCCGCTGAAACTGGTCTGCGGACCAGTTTCAGCGGACATGTTCGATCATGTGTACGCGGCCTTAAGAGGAGTTACTATTAAATAGTTTGATCATTACACCTGACTTGTACATATGAGCTTGAGAGATAGATACACAGGGTAAATCCTCTCAGCTTTACTTGATATTTAGGAAAAATATTGCCTAAACAATTCTCAGATAGTATGATAGATGGCACTGTGGCTAATAAAAAATAACGTAACTGCGCGGTGACGTTACGCACATCATGACATCACTACACGTGGACACATAATGGCCATTTTGTTCATAATGGTACAAATACAGAGTGAACAAACAATTTTCACTTTCCTTTTATCACCATGGACCTAATATGTTAGCTAATCCCATCATTTTGATTTTGGTGTTTTTTGTCCAGTATACCTAATGAAGCTTATTTTGTGAGCGAAACATGTAGAGATAAGGTATTTTTTGCACCTATTTTTTCATACCTTGGGGTGTCATATGGGTCAACCTGGTTTATTGGGATGGTGAACAAACAGTTTTTTATGTTGTCATGAGAGCTCTTTTTAACTGAGACCAATGAGTGGCTTGGATGCATGACACCATACCACGGTAATTGGCCAGTCGAATTGTCTTAGGAGGCCTCCCTATAAATAGTAATTATTAACTGTATACTTCTATATCATAGGGATAGGCTTAAAAAGACTAGCTGATTAGCATCATTGGGGTATTTTTCTATCTTCTGCTCGCCTACAGAATCCATATACCGTACTTCCCATCCTGTAAGTATACACATACACTAATTTCCTTCTTCTTCCTTTCCATTATATACTTCATAACCAACAAAGCTTGATTCTGTCTTATTGGCCACTGGTGTGTGGAAATGCGAAGCCCTGTTTCTTGTTCTTTTAGTAAACTTACTTGCCAGCTTAATACATTTTGTTCAGTAGTAATTTTAGTTGCTGTTAGCAGCAGCAAACACAGCTTTCCTTAGGGAAAGCAATATCCTGTAGTAATTTGAGGGGCAAGGAATTGGCCCTCATCCCTATGTAAGCTCTAAATAGATTGACTTTGAGCTTACAGATTGCACATTTTCTTTTTTCTTAGGAAAGCTAGAAGCAGCTAGGTACTGACAATTCATCAAACATGTTGCTTTCCCCTACTTAGTCAAAGCAAAGTAAGAAAGTTACCTTTTTTTATTTAGAATTCAGATCTTTATGGGTATCATAGCTAACATACACTATATTACCAAAAGTATTGGGGCGCCCACCATTACACGCACATGAACTTTAAAGTCTCAGGCCAAGACACATCGTTTTCCTCGATGAGTTCCTTGTTATGCTTGTCGAGAAACTTGACAAGTTGTCTTTGCGTACACACTGTCAAGACCAAATCTCCTCGTTCTCAAACGCGGTGACTTCAATACATACAACAGCAGGGGAAGTTTGATTCCACTGGCACAACCCTTGGGGCTGCTTTTGCTAATCGCATGTTACTGCGTGTTAGGTAAAAGTTTGGTGAGAGACATTTGTACTTTTCAGTCTGTTACAGCGTGACAAATGTGCTATCTCCATTACAAACGCTACTTTTACCGAAGGTGCACGGGTTTCTAAGCATACACACCAACGTGTTTCTCGTCGAAAACTGGCCCGACGAGGAACACGACAAGGAAATTGAGACTTCTGTCGAGGAAAATGAGAACTTGCTCTCTTTTTTCCTCGTCGAGTTCCTCTACAGTTTTCTCGATGAAAAGCATACACACGACCGGTTTCCTCAGCAAAAAAGCTCTACCACCAAGTTTCTTGATGGATTCTGTCAAGAGAAACGGTCGTGTGTACACGGCCTTAGTCTATAGGGTTCAATCTTGCTTTTGCCCACCCTTTGCAGCTATAACAGCTTCAACTCTTCAGGGAAGGCTGTCCACAATGTTTAGGAGTGTGTCTATGGGAATGTTTGACCATTCTTCTAAAAAAAATTAATGATAATGGTCATTTTGAAAGGCCTGTAAGTATTCCATTATTATGAAACAGGGAGTTGACCTGATAATGAGGCAATATGCTTCTGTTGTCACTCAGGGTGTTGGGGGAATCAGTCATGAAATGAAAGGACCTGTTAAGTCAGTCAGCAATGACACACTTCACTTGGCAGCTCACAGACGTGTGCTGCATGTTTGTCTTTCACACGCTGCCCACCAGCCCAGACATCAGAAGCCAGCTAATTATGTGACTACTACCAGCAGACACCGGGATAGGGTTTCCAAAACATCCTGCTTACCTTTGACAGGAGAGTCTGCACAGTGTAGTGTGCAAATGACAAGAGTGGGGAAAAAAAATCTAGGGACAATTACAGTGTCAGCATTGCAGCATGTAAGTGCATAGCTCCTAAATGTCCCTCATTTAGAGAAACTGTCACTTTTTTTAACTCTTTATCCCTCGTTTCTCTTCATTTGTCCCTCTTTTTGGTCTGAGGTGTAAAAATGCAACATTTAAAGTCCAAAAAAATTGCACATACTTAGAAAAAATATATGCATTTATTTTGCAAAGGAACCTGCAAAGCATTTCCCCCGTGATCAGTGGATCGTGGGTGCAATGCCAGGCTCCTGCAGACTCTTCTGTTAGAGAGCTGGGGGAAAGTGTTAAAGCAGAACTAAAGCCTCCATACTTATCTGTCCAACGATCCTGCGCGGGGATCTTCTTCTGAGGGCCGGTCTTTGGCCCTCTTCATTGGCCGGTGGGAGATGACGTCATTACTGGACATACGCAGGAGGCCACCATCCCAGAACTCAAAGACTGGCTGGGCACTGTAAGCTGAGCTGCACATGCTCAGCTCAGCTTACAGTGCTGGAGTAGATGGTGAGCAGGCAGGTAGGGGAATTTTATTGCAGGAGAGACAGTGTATGTCTCTTCTGCAATAAAAGCCTGCCTGCTTGCATTTTTTTTCCAACAGGAATTTAGTTCTGCTTTAATGGACCAAAATTACCTTCAGCTTTAGAGATGGTTGAAGTGTCAAAGGACTACGAGGGCAGTGGTCATTACACTTGTGTTCTATTGAGAACTACAGGTCAGTCTACTGTGGTGAAAGATTGAACCTGTAGTTTATTCATTCATTAGTATAAATGAACAAATGATGCAGAGCCCTGCACAGCCACATAAATTTCAACTCTGATGGCAGCTGCTACATACTGATCCTCACAGTTGCCTTGGTTGGTGATCTGAATATAAAGAACTGAGATTGAAACGCCACGCTCTGAGTTTAATGTCAGGATACAAGATCATTTCAATGCATCAGGGGCCAAATTTCACCCCTCCTTATCAGGGCTTCATCTTGGAAAACACAACTCCCCTTCTGGGGAAGCCCTGATGATGGGAGCACGGTTTGGCCCCAAAAATGCACTGGCTTTACTATACAGTATAGTCGTCCATCTGATTTTACATTAGAATAAGCTTGTAGCTGGACTATAAACTTGTGATGTGGTCCCTCAATCTCAGATCTACAGTGGGTGACCGCGATATTGTGTCAATCTCGCTCCCTTTCTCGGCGAGATTGACCACCTGCGAGCCCCATCGCGGGAGCCAGCGCCGAGCTGGCTTGCCATGATGGAGACAAAGCCGACATAGAAGCGACGGGAATCCGACGTGGATTCCCGCCAATTCTACACGTGGGCGGCATTTGTTATGAATCCTGAAGGGGAAGTCCCCGCCGGATTTTAAATAAAAATCCGGCATGGGTTCCCCCCTCAGGAGCATACCGGGCCCTTAGGTCTGTTATGGGTTGTAAGGAGACCCCCCCTACGCCGAAAAAACGGCGTGGGGGTCCACCCACAATCCATACCAGACCCGTATCCAAAGCACGCTAGCCGGCCGTTCAGGAGGGGAGTGGGGGCGAGCGAGCGTCCCCCCTCCTGAGCTGTACTGGGCAACATGCCCTCAACATGGGGGGGGTCAGGTGCTCTGGGGCAGGGGGCGTACTGCGGCCCCCCCACCCCAGAGCACCCTGTCCCCATGTTGATGAGGACAGGGCCCCTTCCCGACAACCCTGGCCGTTGGTTGTCGGGGTATGCGGGTGGGAGGCTTATCGGAATCTGGGAGCCCCCTTTAATAAGGGGGCCCCCAGATACCAGCCCCCCACCCTAAGTGAATGAGTATGGGGTACATCATACCCCTACCCATTCACCTGCAAGAAAAGTGTAAACACAAATAAACCACACAGGGTATTGAAATATTTTATTATGAGTATACCTTCATCAGCGGAGAGTATAAGCCTTAGGCCTCGTACACACGACCGGTTTCCTCGGCAGAATCCAGCAAGAAACTTGTTGGGAGACGTGTTTTGCCGAGGAAACCGGTCGTGTGTACATTTTTCGACGAGGAAACTGTTGAGAAACTCGACGAGCCAAAAAGAGAGCATGTTCTCTTTTTCCTCGACGGGAATGGAGAAAATTGTCTCGTCGAGTTCCTCGACAGCCGAACAAGGAACTCGGACAAGGAACTCGAAATTGAAAACTATGTGTTTCGCCCGACGAGTTCCTCGGTCGTGTGTACGAGGCCTTAAAGTGTAACTAAATTAAAGGGTTTTGGATAGAGTGTCAGGTTTGACAGCTGTCTGTGCTCCCTTTAAAGCGGATGGCCCATGAAAAAACAATATTAAAAGCCAGCAGCTACTAATACTGCAGCTGCTGACTTTTAATATTAGGACACTTACCTTTTTACCTTTCCTGGAGTACAGCGATCGCTCGTCACCCTGCTGCTCCCCGCCAATTGGCTCCCGCTGTGTGCTGGGAGCCGAGTGTTCCCAGCACACAACGGGGGACAGACGGGATGTGCCAAAAAAAAAACGTCTTTTGCCCGAGACGTGTGGCCGGAAGTGGGTGCAAATACCTGTCTTTAAACAGGTATTTGCACCCCCCTCCCCCCTGAAAGGTGTCAAATGTGACACCGGAGGGGGGGAGGGTTCCGATCAGCGCGACTCCACTTTAGGGTGGAGATCCGCTTTAAGTGAGATTTACCCTCTCTATTAGCCCTGTCCTGTGTACCGTTATCACAGAGAGTGGAAAGGAAAGAAAATTCAAATTTTTGGGTTGTCACTAGGACAGGAACAGTGATGAAATCTTCCAATAGAGGATTTTTTTTTATATAAATTTGCATAGATTTTAAACAAACTTCTTTCATGTTGTCATTATGAGGTATTTTGAGGAAAATAATGAATTTAATCAATTTTGGATAAAGGCTGTAATATAACGAAATGTGGAAAAGGTGATGCGCTGTGAATACTTTGTGGATGCAGTGTATGTGTACCACAGTGATGATGTCATTGTTACTTTGTATAGTAACATCTGGGTTGCACACAAAGTGGATTTATATCATTGGTGGCTATTGAGAAACATAATTAATTAAGTTTGTGTGCCCCGGAGTTCAGCTTTAAAACAAGAAACTAAATCAGAGTTCCTTCTTATGGTGTAAGTTTTGGAATGTTTGCATTTCAGACAAATGCATGCCTTGGTTTATTTGAATTAGATTCATTGTTCATTAGAGCGCCAGGTGCAAGCTGTTAATTTTAAAACACTTGTATAAAAATACAGAGAGTATTCACAGCAGCCAATCACTTTATTTCTAGTAATTTAAGGTGAAATCAAGCATACCCCCTGATTGGCGGCCTTGGGCAACACTTTTTGCTAGAGTTCAGACAAAAGAGTACCTTTCTTAGGAGTGAATGGAAAATATTGTACGATTTTACTAGAAGGTCACTGTAAATTAGGCAATTCTGCATCATTTTTTCTCATCCAATTATCTATGACAATGACGAATCCAATGATATTCACATTCCCAGGAGTTTGCATAAGGATGCATTTTCTCATTTGAGTCACATGATAACTACAGGTTGACACCTACAATAATTTGACAATTGTGAGCCATCACGTATGCACAAAGGAGTATTTTAAGTATGGTTTAGAGATTTGCCTGGGATTAATCTAAAATAGGCCACAATGCTTTCAGTCATAACCCTATGTCCCTTGTACGCAAGGGACTTGATTCGGCTTTGCTGGATATAAGGGAAAGGCAAATGAAAACACGAAAGACAGGAAAGGCTAAAGCTAAACAGTAAAACCTTGTTTTGAGAGTAACTTGGTTTGAGAGCGTTTTGCAAGACAAGCTAATTTTTTTATTACATTTTGGCTTGATATACAAGCGATGTCTTGATATACAAGTAGCGTCATGTCACAAATTAGTATAAAAGAGAAGAGAGGCACCTCTAAGGCCTCGTACACACGAGGCAATCTATTTGTTCAAATCGGTCGGACCGACCGATTTGAACAAATCTGTCTGATAGGATTTTGGTTTGCTCGCGTGTACACACGAGCAAACCAAAATCCCCGCCAGCAGACGGCGCGCTGACGTTGACGCCGCCACGTCACCGCACCAGGAAGTAAAACACTTCTGCGCATGCGTCTAAATCATTTGGCGCGTGTGCGAGAAGACATGTCTGCTGATTAACGTACTAACCAGCAGACATGTCGGGCGGAGGGGTTCCCAGCCGACAGATTTTAAGGCATGCTTTGAAATCTGTCGGGTGGCCAAATCCGTCGGCTCGCCCGTACACACGATCGAATCTGTCTGCTGGGACTGTCTAGCAGACCGTTTCCAGCAGACAGATTTGATCGTGTGTACGAGGCCTAAGTGTATCAATATGGTTACATTTAGTGAAGGTACAACATATAGCAACGTATTGCTACACTTGGAGACGCCTCTCTTCTCTTTTATACTCTGTAGCTCCTGCTGGATTTTGCTTTTAATCCCCTTGGGGAGGCTGCCATTTGTGGATGGACATTTTAGGGTTACACAACCTGATCACATTGCTATAATCTTTTTATATGGACTATAAACTGAAGGACCTATGAGAAAATGGTTGTGGAACGAATCATCTGAATTTCCATTATTTCTTATGGGGAAATTGATATACACGTGCTTTGGATTACAAGCATGTTTCTGGAACGAAATATGCTCGCAATCCAAGGTTTTACTGTACAAGCTTTCAAAAAAGCTATAGTCTTATAGGTATAGTATAATTATTTTTTCCTATTCAGTAATGTGGAACACAGTTAAAGGGGTTGTAAAGGTTTGTTTTTTATTTTCTAAATAGGTTCCTTTAAGCTAGTGTATTCTTGATTCACTTACCTTTTCCTTCGATTTTCCTTCTAAATGTTTTTTTTCTTTTAGAAGGGAAATCGAAGGAAAAGGTAAATGAACCAACAATGCACTAGCTTAAAGGAACCTATTTAGAAAATAAAAAACAAACCCGTACAACCCCTTTAATTATAACCCCTTCTCAGATGTCACAGCACTCCCCCTGACAATGTCTGTATCTGCTTTTTTCTCCAGAAGAATTGTTCCATCTTTCTTCAGGGGTTATTCAGTGACAGCCTTTATTCTTGGACTGAGATGCTTGGATATGTACTGAGGAGAACCTGGAAAAAATAGATCTAATTTGAAGGACTATTTAAAGCACTTAAAGGATAAGTTCACCTTTTGTAGCATGTCACATGTTACACCCAAATGTAGGGTGTACCATGTAACATATTACAAATGCATCAGAAAAGGTGAACTCACACTTTAACACAGATCTTCTAGTGCATTTTGTTGTGATTTTATTTCGTTTTTTTTCCCTGGAACGTGTTGAATGTATTTCATGTTCTTAACTATTATTTTTTTTAAAAGAATTTACCAACTGGCAAACACTTCCTTTGCTATCAGAGCTGTAGGACCAGAACAGGGTCCACCTATACAATTTTTCGATCTTGGATCTCTTTAAATCACTTTACAGTAGGTATGTCAGTAGGTATGTTGGAAACCAACTTTCACTTCTATCGGTCCTGCACGATCACGCACACATCACCAGGACTTGCTGCAGCATTCAATCTGTGACCTGCTACGAAAGTACAATGTAGAGTCTGAGGGATCACTGGGGTAAGGCGACTGATTAAAACGATTCCTCCTGCCTGTAGCAGACTGACAACACCATTTCCTGGTGCCTCCATGGCAGAATACGCTGGTATGCTGCCATGGATAGGCACCCAGAAAGGAAAATTACTGGTAAGTATGATACCATTTTCTGTTTTCCTGGTGCCTCCATGGCAGCATACCAGTGTATGCTGCCATGAATAGGCACCAGGAAAGGAAAATTACTGATAAGTATGATACAATTTTCAGTTTTCGGGCTTCACTCGGCTTGAGCTCAAGGTGCAGTTTCACTACTAAACGCTTATTTGTTTTTTTTTATAATTTTGCTACTTTATATTATGACATTCCAGGAATGTCCCTTTTTAAGATTACTAAAAGATGCACAATAAAGTTTACCTAGAGCCACAATAAAGTTTATTTTTGTATTAAATGAGTTTATTTCCTGTCTTGGTGACCTTACAGGAAGTGTAATGAAATCCCCCAACAAGTCACAGACAGAATTAAAAGCCTAGCATAGATGCTCATTCTCCCCTACTCTTCTTAAAAAATAAAAAAGCAAAAAAATAAAAAATAAACATTTTAACTAGAGTCCCACTGTAAAATGTCACAAATAGAGTTGTCACCTGCACACCTAAAAATATTGCATAAGACCAGAATATAAAGATAATCAGGTGGTAAACATTAAAGAGGAGTGTATCCCAATCCCTCCCAAACATAAATACAAAGTGATTATTTAGGACTAGCGCACCTTATCAGATAAATAATGCATTTATTCATTTAGGCAAAAATCTAAACACAAAGAGAGAGATGTAGAGAATACACCACAGAGTATATAGACAATGCAAGTACAGTGGAATACCAATGCATAGCACCAAAAAAGCAAAGTCAATTGCACAGATACAGATACATTTCCAGGGAGCACCCATGGGATTGCAGGTGGCATTTACACAAATAAACACAATCAAACTCACAGTAAATAACAAAAGACATAACACACCAATTTCTTTTTGCAAATTTTTGTTTGCGGCACTTTTATTGGTTTAGCTGTAATGTCTAGTGATGAGCGGAATACGCCATATTCGATTTCGCGATATTTCACGAATATATAGAAGAATATTCGCGAAATATTCGTTAATATCGAATATTCGTGATATTTTATCAAAAAAAAAAAATTTGCGAAAATTTCGCTAATGCGAATGCGAAATTGATTGCGAAATTCTCGTCAACACGCGAAAACGGAGATCATTTCCTGGATTACTAAACTAATATGCACTAAACACTAACTCTACGTACACAAACTTATATGACTAAACTAAAGCTAATTTTTTTTTTTTTTATACACAAAACACAGAAGGGCAGAGAAAGTATTCGCGAATATTCGTAATACGAATATTCGCATTGCGAATATTCGGCAACATAAAAGGATCGCCTCAGCTACTCGGCCCAGGGTCTCTAATCATACCAGCAATGCTTTTAGACGTCGATGGAGATCACTAGGGGCCAGATTCAGGTAGAGTTAGGCTGGTGGATCAATGGATCCGCCAGCCTAACTGTCACTTTAAGCCGGCGTTTTTGTTTTCTGTAACCAGAAAACAAGAAACGCCGGGTTGGAGTTCCGATGCGATCGGCGTAATTGAATTTCGCCATCGCATCGTTACTTCAACTAAAAAATGGCGCCGGGGGCGTTCCCGCCGATTTACGCTCAAAAAATATGTTAATGAGCGGAAATCGGCAATTCACGATCTTTTTCGGGCGCGACGCAGTGACTTTACGACGTTTCCGGAAGCGATACGCGGCGTATAGATAAAGCAGCCCCCTAGTGGAATATCCTATGTTAGGTATAGCCGTCGTCATCGCGTCGGAAAAAAAACAAATCGCGTCGTTTGCGTAAAACATTCATGAATGGGGACGTGACGTCATTGACGTTCACTGACAGAACTTGGAGCATGCGCACTGGGATGCATTGACACTCGACGCATGCGCAGTACGTTCGCCACGGGATCGCGCTTATTTTAAATAATACGCGCCCCGTACCCGCCCAATTTGAATTCTGCCGGCTCATTTGCGATACGCTGCCGCAACTTTAGGAGCAAGTGCTTCATGAATAACAGCACTTGCTCCTAAAATTTCTGCAGCGTAACGTAAATGAGATGCGTTACTCCAGAGCAAAGATGCTCTGATCTACCTGAATCTGGCCCTAGGATGTGATCTGTTTTAAAAATAAATAGCGAATATTCACCGCAATATTCGATTTATTCGCGAATACTCGAATATGCAATATTCGTAACGAATATTCGCAGTGCGAATATTCGTGAGCAACACTAGTAATGTCTAGTACACACCTAGCCTAGTACACATGATCGGTTTTCCCAACAGTCAAAAGACTGCCAGGAAAACCGAGGGGAAAACCGGGAACCGACTCTGTCCCTCTTCCCCTGTACACACGGCCGGTTTTTCTGACAGGAAAACTGCCAGGAGAACTTTGGTCGGGAAAACCATGTGTATGCTCCCTCACAGTGTTTCCCATAGGAAAACTGCGGGGGGACAAAAAGGACATGTTCTCATTTTTGAAACCGCAATTTTCCTGTCGGGAAAACTGCTAAGGCGCATACACATGTCTGGTTTTCCCGACTAAAGGAAAACACGGCAGTTTTCCCGACAGGAAAAACAATTGTGTGTACTAGGCATAATACTTATTAAGTACCAAATCCATATCAACCCTAAATATTAACTTAACCAAACTTCTCGGCCACTAAGACTCAAGCAATACCACCATAATCTGAACAAAAAATACCAGTTCCTCCTTAAAAACAATGGTAATAAACCACATACATGCGCCATGACAAGGGAGAGAACTTGCCGAGCTGTGATCCAGCCGAAAGATACTGAGCTGCAGATCTGCTTCTTTTATACGGAATCTAGGAAAAAGTACTAGTAGTGGCACTCCGAGAAGATTTTCCTGCTTGAGACTCATGCCAGGCTGCCCGAGATGATCTCTTAAATGAGCTGTAGCACTTATAAATTAGAAGGAGGGAGAAACTACAGCCCCCGCAATCCCAGCGTAGTGGGCTTCGTAGACAAATGCCCCCCTTACTATTTTTCAGGAGAGACCTCTATTAACATTGATGTTTTAGAGGTCTATCCTGAACAAGGGGTACTCCTCCAAAGCATCGAGAACTCACTCCTTCTAATTCTTTTCTGCATCTGGGTAATTTACTCAGCGTTCTTTGTCGTATGCACTAATATTCCACTGTTATTGCATTGTCTACATATTCTATGTTGTATCTTATGCATTCCTCTGTACGTAGAATTAAATGCATTATTGATCTGATAAGGTCTGCTATTCCGACATATTCACTTGGCACCTCTGTAAAATGTTTAGCTGTAATAAACAAAAAAAAAAAAAACATGACATTGTCATGATTTCAGGTTTAAGTTATGCAGAATGACAGATTTTCATTTTTTCAATCTGACACGGGTCAACAGGACAAGTATCTTCACAGGAACAGTGTTGAAATGTGAAGCTCCAAGAGTCAAGCCTTTAACCCTCCTCTGAGAAGCCCTTAGGGAAGTGCCTGATCTGTCCAGAATAAAGTAACAGACTGATTGTAATCGACAATCTTAATACATGATGCACCGGTAGTGGAATGGCTATCATGTTAACTGACAAACCAACAGATTTTCTGTGCTTCTAATGAATGCAGCAATGTCACTAGGGCACCTTGTTTTGTTTAGTTGACATGATGAGACAGAGAATTGGCGTGATGAGGCATCGTACATGCTTGGACATGTAAACTGCCATTTTGTCTGGCTTCCTTGACTCTGTGACCTCTGCTATGCGGGTGGATGCTTTCCTTGTAAGACATGGGGGCTTGACTGAAGGAGAAGAATGAAGGTCTACTGATGACTACACAATTTTAATGACAACGCTTAGATGACAGATCTGTTCTATGTACCAAGTAGGCCGTTTAGTGACAGTACCTTATACTTTTAGATAAACACCAGGGGTGTCAGTGGAAATCAGGGGATTGCTTCATTAATTTGACCACTGATGATAGCGGAACATTTTGCATTTAAATGCACGCCAAATACATTTACTAACTTTGCATCTGTTTTTTAAAACTGAATTCCAGGAATAGCAGTGTTTACATCCAGGTCCAACGTGGTGCCATACCTGTGGGATTCCCCAAAATGCTGGAAATTTCTGTGGTAAGTGCTACAGTGATTGACACTATCTTCTGGGTCTGGTGCCAAGTAGCTGTAAATGAACAGAGGAAGTCGCCTGCTTGGCACAGGCGACATTTAGAAAACACTTTGAATTATCTCATAATGCAAAGTGTTCCCATGCTGACACCTCCTGTGTTCACTATGCAGCAGGGTAGCCACATGATCTGGAAGACAGCAAAAATCACTTTTGTGCTTACCACAGTGTTTTCCAGATTCCAGGGGGATCCCACAGGTATGGCACATACATACAGTATCTACATTGGTCCAAGCGTGCCATACCAGCATTCTGCTTTAAAGTGAACATTTATTGATCTTATAATGAATGCAAATCTGGATTGATTTGTGTGTTTTAGAACTGGCTAGACTTCAGATTTCATCTCCCTTGTTCCCAGCAGCATATATCTTCACTACTGTGGGTCAGCCACAAGGAGAGAAGAGGGTAGCTCGATTTCGAAAGCTGGAGCTTTCCACAGGGCCCCATGTGACAGCACTGAGCTGACCACAAAGCACCAGCACTGGGAGGAATGTAAATGAGTAACATGCTCCCCATAACCAAAGCAATGGAAAGGCGATTATGTGCTGCGGGCAATCTGTTTCTTCACACTGCATGGGCAAATCATGGGTACAGTTTAACCAAATGAAAATTGCATTAGGTATAGCATTAAAACAATTTATAATACTGTACAATGTTCTCTTCTTGAAGAATATTCAAGAACAGTAAAAACAGTCTCAATTATGTACACAATAAAACGGCTTAATATGGCTGAATCACCATACTGCCTTACGGCAAACATCTTAAAGGGACCATCACTCTTGGCACAATTTTTCTTTGATCTGTTCTAACACGACATAGTTCAGGGAGGCGTCTATCAGTATAATAGCTGCTGACACAGATAAAGTGCTGTGATCATTCCGGTTTTATGAAGTGAAGCCGCATTCTTTCATTAACCAGGAAGGATAAAGACCTTGCACGTTTACGGCTGCACAAACTAATTATGTGATAACATCTCTAGATATCTGTGTTCATTTGTGATCAGGCCAATTTGGTATTCCAAAACATCAAACCAGCTACTAAATCTTAATATGTGACTTCCCATGAATTCGAAGTGTATTTTCAACCAAACCAAATTTTTTAACGTTTTGGCTAGAGTGTGGAAGTATAAGAATCCTTAGCAGACTTTTACTAATGATAACTGTTCCCAAAACAAGAATTGAGGGAAAATCTGCAACAGAGACAGGGGGCTCAGTTTACTAAAGAATATGTCATTAGATAATTGAATTATGTGACACATTTTCTCCAATTATACCATGAGATGCTGAAAATGTCAATTCACTATCACCTCATGAGCTATTTACATCACAAACAAAAAACATGAGGTAAATAGCCCATAAAACAGCATTAAAGTCAATTCACCAAGGAAATAAATAAATAAATGCATGACTTAATTAAAGGGGTGTTCCAGCCTTGTTGTATGTTTATTAAAAGTCAGCAGCTATAAAAAGTGTAACTGCTGGCTTTTAATAAACCATCACTAACCTACTCCAGCGTTACAGCGACGCGTCGGCCGGGGCTCCGCTCCTCTCCCCCCCTCCCCGGCCGGCGTCCTCATCGTAAATGTGGGCACCCGGCCATGACAGCCTTCGGCTTCACGGCCGGGCACCCACTGCGCATGCGCGAGCGGCACTGCGCATGCGCGTGCGGTGCGGCCCGCCACTGATTGGACAGACGATCGCCTAGGACCTGTCACGTGTCCTTTGCGATCGCCTACAGGGAGGGGCTGCTGTAGGCAATTAAGCTTAATCGCCTAACCAGCCCCTCGGCGGAAGGAGGAAGTGGGACAGGAAGTCCCACTCCTCCTGAAGCCCCCACTCCCCCCCAAAAAAAATTACATGCCAAATGTGGCATGTAAGGGGGTGAGGAGTGGGATTAGCGGAAGTTCCATTTTTGGGTGGAACTCCGCTTTAAGTAGTGGTCCAGGCCATGGGCGTCCGCTCCATAGGGCAAGGGGGGTCGTTTGCCCCCCCCCTGGAATCGCCAGGGAGAGCCAGGAGCAGGGTCGAACTGGCTCTGGGGCCGATTAAAGCGGTGACTGCAGCGCTCCCCTCCCCTCTAGTTGTCCCTTATTTACAGTGCCTGTCCCTCTTCTGGAATCAAATCCATTTGTCCCTCATTCCAAAAGGTTCCTCTTTTAGACCTGAAATAAATATACTGTCAATATAGTGTAGTGTAAAGAGGTCCAGTGATGCAGGGTGCTGTGTAATGTAAAGGGGTCCAGTGATGCAGGGTGCTGTGTAATGTAAAGGGGTCCAGTGATGCAGGGTGCTGTGTAATGTAAAGGGGTCCAGTGATGCAGGGTGCTGTGTAATGTAAAGGGGTCCAGTGATGCAGGGTGCTGTGTAATGTAAAGGTGTCCAGTGATGCAGGGTGCTGTGTAATGTAAAGGGGTCCAGTGATGCAGGGTGCTGTGTAATGTAAAGGGGTCCAGTGATGCAGGGTGCTGTGTAATGTAAAGGGGTCCAGTGATGCAGCGTGCTGTGTAATGTAAAGGGGTCCAGTGATGCAGGGTGCTGTGTAATGTAAAGGGGTCCAGAGCTGTGGGGTGCTGTGTAATGTAAAGGGGTCCAGTGATGCAGTGTGCTGTGTAATGTAAAGGGGTCCAGTGATGCAGGATGCTGTGTAATGTAAATGGGTCCAGAGCTGTGGGGTGCTGTGTAATGTAAATAGGTCCAGAGCTGTGAGGTGCTGTGTAATGTAAAGGGGACCAGAGGTGCAGTTATGGAGAGGGGGTACACAGTAGTGATAAAGAGATATTGAAAGATGCAGGGGGCACAGTGGGGTGTTTTTACATTTTAACGTGGGGGGCGGGGGGCGCTTTTAACCCCCGATAGCGGTCGAAGAAAGGGAAAAATGCGAGTGTGTGTATAGCAACTGCCGAAGCGCCCCCCTCTGAAAAAATTTCAGCGGAAGCCCATGGTCCAGGCATGAGGCGTCTAAGGAATGTAAAAATATAATAGCCAATTTGGAGTAGTCTATACCTTTCTGAATCAGTTTTATAACAGTGATGCATAGAAACCTAAATATGGAAAAACACAGAATCTTCGGGGCTTATTTACCTAACCACTTAAGACCCGGACCTTTAGGCAGCTAAAGGACCCAGCCAGGTTTTGCGATTCGGCACTGCGTCGCTTTAACTTACAATTGCACGGTCGTGCGATGTGGCTCCCAAACAAAATTTGCGTCCTTTTTTTCCCACAAATAGAGCTTTCTTTTGGTGGTATTTGATCACCTCTGCGGTTTTTATTTTTTGCGCTATAAACAAAAACAGAGCGACAATTTTGAAAAAATTCTATATTTTTTACTTTTTGTTATAATAAATATCCCCCAAAAATATATAAAAAAAAAAATGTTTCCTCAGTTTAGGCCGATACGTATTCTTCTACCTATTTTTTGTAAAAAAAAATCGCGATATCGGTTGGTTTACGCAAAATATATAGCGTTTACAAAATAGGGGATAGTTTTATTGCATTTTTATAAAAAAATATGTTTTAGTACTAATGGTGGCGATCAGCGATTTTTTTTGTGACTGCGATTATGGCGGACACTTCGGACAATTTTGACACATTTTTGGGACCTTTGTAATTTTTACAGCAAAAAATGCATTTAAAATGCATTGTTTACTGTGAAAATTACAATTGCAGTTTGGGAGTTAACCACAAGGGGGCGGTGAAGGGGTTATGTGTGACCTCATTTATGTTACTAACTGTAGGGGGGTGTGGCTGTAGGTGTGACATCATTGATTGTGATTCCCTATGTAAGGGAACACACAATCAATGCGGGCGCCACAGTGAAGAACGGGGAAGCTGTGTTTACACACGGCTCTCCCCGTTCTTCAGCTCCGGGGACCGATCGTGGGACTCCAGCGGGAATCGGGTCCGCGAGCCCCGCAGTCCCGGTCACATAGCCATGCCATTCTGCCGACGTATATCGGCGTGAAGGGGTCCTTACGTGGTTAAAGTTTTGGAGACCGATTGGCACCCTTGGATTTTTATTGTGGTCTTTGCACCTGTTAGAGAGATTCACCTCTCTATCTGTCCTGTTTACCATTATCATTGAAAGTGAAAACAATCCCAAATTTTGGGCTATACCCAGAAAAGTATTAGAGCCGGTTCACACTGGGGCAACTCGTCAGGCGGCTCAGCCGTCTGACGAGACGCATCTCATTCTGTGCAATAGAACCGTTCTAATAGGAGCGACCTGCGACTTAGAAAAAGGTTCTTGTACGACTTCGGGGGTGGCTCAGGGCGATTTGCATTGACTTCTATACAGAAGTCATTTTGCTAATCGCCTCTGATATCGTCTTCAGGACGACTTGCAGAGTTGCCCCCGAAGTCGTCCCGTGGAAGTGTGAACCGTCTCTCAGAGGAGAAATGGGGACACTAGTTCTAGTGACCTGAGGGTCCCCAAGGGATTATTTTAATTTGTAGGGATTTCCTCTCACTTACTGCTTTGGCTCTGGTTCAGAAGTGAAGGAAAATCTCCAATAGCAAAGTTGTCTTTTTTATTGGTGGAAAAATTTGATTTTTAAAACAATTTTCATTCAATATTTGACATTTATCAAGATATTTTGCTCTTACTTATTATAACTTGGTTGTTTTTGATACACCACATGTGTCCTGTGAAAGCAGCTTTCATTTGACTGGTATTCTAGTCCCCTATTTTTTTTGTAGAAAGAGTCCGCACTGACTTGTGACTTGGCATATTTGTACAGTTCATTTTTTTTACCTCTTTATTAGCAATAAAAACTGAAGGGGTTCTAATCCTTCTCCGCTGTATCCATCCCACCCATGTCATGAGATAAAATGCCAGAGATCCTCCTCTTCTCGGGTCCTTCTTCGACGCTCCTGGCCCCTCCCTCCTGTTGAATGCCCCCACAGAGAGCAGCTGGCTATGGGGGCATCCGAGCTGAGCCACAGCTCCCTGTGTCCCTTCAGACACAGAGCCACGGCCCAGCCACGACCCCTCTCTCTCCTCGATGGCTCACTGATTTTGCTGCTGTCTCAGCCAATGAGAAGAGAGAGTCCTGGACAGCTGGGAGGATGCTGCATACATAAAGCTTTTTATCTTAATGCCTAGAATGCATTAAGATAAAAAACCTTCTGCCTTTACGACCACTTTAACAAATAGAACTGAATAAGCTACTGTAGTTCTTAATGACGAAACCCTTAGATAGGAGCTTCTAGCGTCTTTGCGTCACTTCCGGTTTTGAGTCATGGAAAGCAAATTGTCCTGACTTGCTGGTTTTAAATGTTTTAAACATACAGAGAGCATGCGAGTATTGTTTTAATTGCACAATCTCAATAAATCTTTTGGAAAACGGCACAGTGGCAAACACTGCAAAAGTTACATACCTCTTTGAGGGGTGAATATTTCCAATTAGTGCAATACCTAAGGGGGCACTATAAGGATCGCCAGCACAAAGGGCACACACATGAAGAGCACCTGTCTCTTTTTTTTGCAAAAGACTTTGTGTTACAAAAGGACTGTGTTTATTAAATTGTTCACTTTTTGTCACATTTATGCATTATTACAATATTACTTATTGCAAGCTATTTAGCTGGATATAGCACCAGTCACTTTGTTTATTTCCAATTTATTTATTTCAAGGTTGCATACTAGATGGTATAGTTTATATATAATCACTGGTTAGAGTGTGTTATTGGAGCACTCGGATTCCTGGTATAGCTTTGCCTTTCAGAACAGTGCCACACCTACTATTTTTATTCTTTTAACCCTATACTCCACTTAGGTGGCTGTATTAGTATAGGCAGCATACATTCAGCCATTTGCGTGGGAACACCTACCCAATGAGGCTTTAGGTACACCTTTTAAGCTGTGTTTTTCCTCCCCTGGACGCCTTTGCTCCAGGGTAGGAAATAAAAGAACAGTATGCATGAGGCCTAAGGGCCAGTTTACACCACATACAGTCCAGTGTATAATTTTCTGCATCAAAAATGCATGGAAAGTAGGCCATATGGTTTTCAATGGCATAGTTCACCCCAGTGCAGTCAGTTCTAGGGCTTTCTAGTTCCAGAAAAAAAGTAGAACATACTGCATTTTTCCTGCACTGGACTGTACTGGAACGTAGTATAACGCACCAAAAACGCACCAAAAACGCCCCAAAAACACGTTACAACTGTACAACTCGGAGTGAGTTTTTGTGGTGTGAACCATCCCTGAAGCAGACTAATGTAATAAGGAGGATTTAACTGCAGGTCAAATGCACTTGTCAATAGACTCAGAATCAGTGTTTTTCTAATTACAAGCAGAATGCGCCCGAAGGCAAGTTGCTTTTGACCCAACCAGCCCAAAGGCAGCCTAGATTTCCCCCAGTTGACATTAGCCTGGTAAGCATGATCTATTCATATTCAATGAAAAGTGAAATATGAAAAATTAAAAGGATTTTATGTTTATTTTATAGTTTTGAAAATAAGAAAAAAAGTACAGAAAAATTATAGTGGTTGTTGCTTTAATGATTTCTTGGACTTCCAATAACGTTATTGAAAAATACTGTGTAATGCCATGTATCCCCCTGATGGCGGCCCTGTATAGCTATAAAAAGTTAACATCCGCACAACAGCCCATTCACTTGCAACCAGTCAATAGCTAGCCAAAGTTGCTATACGTAGCTCCTTAGAAACCAACAATGAATGAAGGTTCCAGCACACAAGCACCTTGTGGTTCCTAAAGTTAATCCTAAGGTCCCACTATATGGCCGGGCTGCAACTACCAAAAGTAATTGATGTACGTTTCTCCAGCAGCATCTGAACATCGTGGGCACCTTAAGCAGAGATGTCCGCCAACATAAGAGGCAGGGGAGCCAATCCAGTTCTATTATGGCTCTTTCTTTCAGCCCGCTACTGATGGGTTTAGTAGTCCTTGCTACACCTGTCTTTGGCAGGAAGCCAGTAGCTTACTCAGTTTCTTATGATAGAATTTGCTGAAGCTTCCCACCCTGATAGATAGTTATTGATCTATTATATGTATGCTGCCATGGAGGCATCTAGAAAATAGATGATTGTATCATACTTACCGTAATTTTCTTTTCTTGGTGCCTATCCATGGCAGCATACCAAACCCACCCAGTGCGTTCCTAGCGACGTACAAAGATTGGGCTGTTGTGTGGGTGTTAACTTTTTACAGATATGCACTGGTCTTGAGAGTGGAAGTAGACAGGGCTACTATCATACATATGCTGTCATGGCTAGGCACCAGGAAAAGAAAATCACGGTAAGTATGAGACAATTTTCTTTTTTTTCCATAATGGAGGGTTATAATCCCTCTCAGATTTTTTCACCATCTATGCAGAGATTTCCCTACACTTCCTGTCCCATAGCCAAACAGGAAGTTAGAGGAAATCCCTCCAAATTAAGGGAATTCCTAGGGGATCACCAGAACTAGTTTCCCCATTGGAAGATTTACCCTCTATTACTTCACTGGGGACAACCCAAAATGTTTTCTTTTTTTTCCTTTCACTTTTAAATGGTAAACAGGACAAATAGAGAGAGTGAATCTCCTTAACGAAGGCACAGGCGGCAATAAAAAATATTAGGTTTTCTAATCCCTCTCCACTCTATCCAAAACTAAAAAAAATTGCCTTTAGTTATACTTTAAGTTCTGGTCATTCTAGATGGTCTCATTTAACCTGGGACATTGGGACAGTACTGTCTGTGAAAAAAATCTTTATTGGCAAATATTTTTTATTACTTATTTGGTCGGCTAAGCACTATTATGTACTCAGTTACATCTGGGATTAAGTCTGTAAACCTATTAAACATACTTCAGATTATTAAACAAACATAGCATAATGTGATGGAAATATTTTCTTCCTTATGACGGCCAGGTGTGTTCCTTCAATAGAACACCCTCTGCACAATGTGTTGTGTATGAATGGCTGACAGATCCATCTTGGTGACATTTAATGTAAGTGGGAATTCATAAAGGCAATTTTTCGATTCCATTTTCCTGTTTGTCTGTTTGGACAGGACAAACCCAAATGTTACAGTTTTAGAATGGAATTTATGTAGCAATATATAGTTTATTGGGTAGAACCAAGTATGTTTGCTTCACTGGGCCCAGATGTAAAATGGTATTATTGAAGGAGTAGTTGGAATATGTCATCGTGGTCTGCCACAACATTGGAAACTATTCATGTGTATTTCAGGGAATGTTATTTTTTTTTTTTCTCAAAAAAGGATGTTTATTGAATAATATGGTAACAATACATGGTTACAAACAATTTGAACGGTTTGCCTTTGTCCATCCTCAAACAGCATAAAAAGATAACAATACACTCTCAAAACATCTATCCCACTACACTCTCCCTTTACTAAACCAGCATAGTCCACAATAGTACAGGTACAGTAGAAAAATAGCTGTGAACTCACACACCCAATACCGTACTCAAGCGTGGGTAATGACTCAGGCCCCTGACCCTCCCTTCCTCTCTCCCCCATGATGCCTCATTATACCATTTGAGTCCCCGTATCTCCCAGTTATTATATGAGCAGCCTGTCCAGTACCAGCTCTAATGGAGCCAGCCCCGGGGTATTTAACCAGGGGGCCCACAATAACTCGAACCTTCCCCTCCGTTTCCTGTGCTGATAGATATATTTCTCTGCCCTGAGTGTGAATTGCATCTGAGCTATCCATTCCCCTAATCTAGGGGGATCCACATCTTTCCAATGGGTAAGAATGAGTTTGCGGGCCTGGAAGAGGGCCCTGCCAACGGCTTCCTTTGAACTGTCCTCAAGTGGCAAATCATCCATGATACCCAAGATACATACTTTAGGGGTCTGCGGTACCTGAACCATAAAGACCTCACTCAGAGTTTTGAGAACCCCCACCCAATATAGGTGCAACTTAGGGCATCGCCACATCAGATGGATGAGGTCTCCACGATCCCTGGCACATCTAGGGCATGAATCATCATCCACCAAACCCATCCTGTGCATTCTGGCTGGCGTGAAATGTACCCGCAGGACAATATACAGTTGTGACAGCCGCTGTGCCACATTAAGTGAGGATCCCCGAATAGCTAACAGTGCCTCCTCCCATTGTTCCTCCTCAAAAGCACCCACGTCTCTCTCCCATGAGGTCACCACCCTGGCGGGGATGCCCGACAGAAACGCCGACAGCAGCATGGCATAGGCGCCTGATATGAAACCCCTGAAACCAGTTATCCCAGTCATAAATTGGAAGATCGGGGAGGGGGACAGTATCCAGGGGTTGTTCCCGGCCTGGGCCCTAATGGCGTGACTCAGCTGCAGATAGTAGAAGTGCATTGCCTGAGGTAGTTCAAACTTCTCCCGGAGCTCCGCAAAAGTGAGCAGACGGCCCCCGGAAAAGATATGAACCAGGTGCGTGACCCCGTATCTCCTCCAGCGCTCGCCACATGTCAAAGACATCAGCTCCTCATAGTAGCGGTTGTTCCAAATTGGGCTATGCCCTGTAAAACCCTCTATGTTTTGTAGTTGTCTTGTTTTATTCCAAATTTTTTGCATTAGTGCGTATGTGGGGAAAAGTTTATTCGACTTGGCGCATTGTAAAGATTCGAGTCCAGTCACCATGCTGTTCATACCCGTCATGTGCTGTACTATGTCCACTACCGGATCCCCCGGTCCCTTACTCATAGCTCGAGCAATGTGTTGTAGGGAATGTTATTTTTGAATTGCTAACATATTAACAAGTATTAATTATAAAAAAATATAATTTTTTAAATAAATAAAAAAAATGAGTTATAAAAAACAAAAACAAAGGTGTGCTGTATGTATAAAGTGCACTCAGTAGCCTTTAAAACCCTACAGCCTAATCCCTACTCATTCTGTAAGGCCGCGTACACACGAGCAGACAGATTTGTTCAAATCGGTCGGGCAGACAAACAAATCTGTCTGCTGGGGACATATTGGTTTGATCGTGTACACACGATCAAACCAAAATCCCCGCCGGCAGACGGCACGGTGACATCACCGTACCTGGAAGTAAATCACTTCCGCGCATGCATCGAATCCATTCGACGCATGTGCGAGAAGACATGTCTGCTGGTTAGCGTACTAACCAGCAGACATGTCGGGCGGACGGGTTCCCAGCCGACAGATTTGAAAGCATGCTTTCAAATCTGTCGGCTGGCCAAATCCGTCGGCTCGTCCGTACACATGATCAAATCTGTCTGCTGGGACGGTCGGGCCGACCGTTTACAGCAGATAGATTTGATCGTGTGTACGCGGCCTCAGTTGAAGCTTTAGCACTTTTTTGCCTCCTGCACATTACATTCCTATTGGTCAATGAGGTAGTCTGTCAAAGTGATGTGTTAATAGGAATGTGGGGGGTTCAAGGTAATGGCACTTACCCACACTACCTGGAAAGTATTGTGCCACACAGGTCTGATTTTATTCATTGGTTGGTGAATAAGCATTATCTCATCAGTCCAATAAGCTGGAAAACTACCCAAAAAGCTGGACCAGAAAATAATGCAGTCAAGTTCACGGTTATGGAATGTGGCAGGGGGTGTGAATCACAATACTGGCATAACAGAATTAAAAATGTTTTGGCCATTCAGATAACTCTATTTCAGCTGTGTGATTAATTACCGTATTTATCTGCGTATAACACGCACAGGCGTATAACACGCACCCTAACTTTAAGAGGGAAGTTTCAGGAAAAAAGCTTGCCACAGCCCCCTGCGTATAACACGCAGGCACAGTTTACCCTTTATTTTCAGGGTAAAAAAGTGATTGTTATACGCCAATAAATACAGTACTTGTTTGCAGTTGCATCTTAACTTATCACATTTACACTTCTGTGACCCAGATTCAGCTGACAGTGAGATAAAGCCGATTGTCAGCTGATGTCACAGAGTCAGTCCAGGCTCTGCAGGGATCCCGACTGTCAGGATCCATCCAGATGCTCTCAGAGAGCCTGAAACAGCCACTCCTGCCCCACCACAGCCCAGTAAGCACTGGAAAATGGAACGCCACGGCTCTCTGCTCATTCAGTGGTCATGTGATCGCTCAGTTCTTGGCCTTAGAGCCAACAGGGGACAGCTTAAGATGGAGTACAAATGTTTGCTTTTTTTCCCCAATAGGTTTCTATTGTTTTTTGTTAACCTAGTGGTATTCCCGAGTCGGCTCGGGGTGAATTTTTTATACCAAAAGCGGTATCCCCGAGCCAGACTCGGGATTGCATTGCAGGATACAGGGAGAGTTACTTACCTTGTCCCTGGATCCTGCGATGTGTCCCCGCTGTGTGTGAGATCTGTCATCTCGCTCGATTCACAGTGTCGAGTGCTGAGCTCCGTTCTCTGCGACGTTACGACGCACAGGGACGGAGTTCGGCGCCAAATTCAAAAAGTGAAACACACAGTATAGATAAAGTATACTGTAATCTTACAGATTACAGTATACTGTATCAAATAATTACACACCCCCTCTGTCCCTAGTGGTCTGTCCAGTGTCCTGCATGCACTTTTATATTATAAAAACTGTTCTGTCTGGAAACTGGAAATTGTCCATAGCAACCAAAAAGTGTCCCTTTACATCAAAAGTGGTTTTAGACCAGCTAGAAAACAGCGATAATAAATTAGAATCACTTGCCGAATTGAGTGACAGCGATTTGTGGGGAAATTCGTCATCAGACAATAAAAATAATGACAGTGACAATTCTGCAACTGAGCAAATTTCAGTGTTTTTTTATTTGATTACATTATTGAATAATTTTTATTATAATTACATTATTATGTGTTAAAATTATTTATAGTTATTTATTATATCATAATTTATGGTTTTGTGTTTCAAACTTTATCAAAACTGGGATGTCTACTAGACTCTTGTTCGGACAGAGATATTCTAAGGAATTGCAGGCCTACAATATAAAACGCCAAATTTTCATGCAAAATAATTGTACCGCTTTCAGCACCTAAAACCATACCACCAGGGAGGTTAATACATACATCAATCAAAAACAACTGTGAAGGTATGTAGCAATATAAGCAATCTAGTGCTCTCCATCTAAGCCAGAGTAACAGAAAGTATAACATAAAATGAAATGAATACAGTTGGAAAACATAAAATGGAACATAACATTAGATGAGTGTCTTTAACAAGTTCCATCCTTATAACCTTGAGTATGTTTGCTTTTTTGATATCCTGCACTTCTTCTTTGCAATCATTTCCTGGCATTTCCCCCAGTAAGTTAAAGTGGTTTTAAAGGCGGAAGGTTTTTCACCTTTACCTTTTTACCTACCATTCTATGCATTAAGGTAAAAAACCTCCTGGATGCAACTCCCACTAAGCCCTACCTTATATTTTCCTAAGCCCCATCTTGATTCAGCGATGAGAGGCTCTCCCGGATCTCTCTCTGTCCTCATTGGCTCACACAGCAATGAAAACCATTTGCTCCTGCTGCTGTCAATCACAGCCAGTAAGGAGAGAGTGGGGGCGGGGGCGAGCCACTCTCTGTGTGTGAATAGACAATGTCCATTGTCCATAGGAATGTCCAATGGCCATAGCAAGAGGCTTGCTCTTGGGGGTCAATCGGCAGGGGGAGGAGCCAGGAGCCCAAAAACAATAAGATCAGGGCTGCTCTGTGCAAAACCATTGCACAGAGCAGGTAAGTATCACCTGTTTGTTATTTAAAAAAAAAAATACAAGGTTTTAGTATTACTTTAGTTAAATCCATGACATTTTTCAGTTTAAGACCTTGATTTACAAATACATAGCTTTAAAGGTTTTGTACATGGCTGCATTTATTGCCAATAAACACATGGTTACCAGCTAAGGCTTTATAAATCTAGCAGATACCTTAATAATACAGAGCTCATGACATGGTAATAATTTACTTATCAGATTTTCTCTGCACAGAAGGACACATATGTACTCCCCATAGAAACTGAGGGGTCCACTTTCATTGAAGTTTACCCCTCGTGTGTGCCAACCCCATCACCATGTTAAACAGCTTGGTACTTGGCCCTTCATTTTTTTTCAGGAGAGAAAGAAGCTATGTATGATCAACTTTTTGGATAGTCCCAAGATGAAAGGCTTTTCAACGGTAATGATGACTCTCTTACCTTTAAAACTCTGTGCTTTTTTAATGCCTTGGCAACACCGTGATTACATTACTAGTAGAAGCAAATTGTTGCTTTGCGAAGAACGATTTGAAATAGTTACAGCTCCCTGCGAGACAAGCTTGAATTCTGCATTGCAAGGTGCAGAATTAAATATGGACCCTCGGGAATTGAAACACCTCCAATTTCACAGCACGTGGCAGCTTACAGACGACTCGCTAAAATTGTACATTACATAAATCAACCAAGTTCTTTTATTTCTCCAGGGGAAGGGTGGGAACTAAAAGCAAATTTCCTGATTCAATCTGCCTCTTGTCTAAAAAATCATGACTAATATTTTTATTTCACTATTGCAAAATCTGATCTATCAAGCCAATAGGCTTTAAGGTTTATGTAAAGCCAAAACCTTATTTTTTGTTTAGAATACAATAGGGAATGATTAAAAACATCTGTCAATCGTAAGGAGTGGTTGAACCAACAGGAACTAAGCTTGCTTCTAAGTTCCCCTCTATATCCCTGGGCGATAAATATGAACTCAAGCACTTTCTTAACTTTTATGCCATACCACAAACCCTATACCAGGCCCCTGTCCCTATCTGAAAATATTTGTGCAGATGAGACTAATGCCCCCATTTGCTACCTACTCTTTGCAAGCTCCTAAATACTCCACCAGAGGACTTTGTTTATCCCCTGTATTTAGGAAATGAGTCTAGAGGACTCCTTTTGATAGTCCTCCATAGCGAATTGTTTTCAGGAACATATTTAAATTGCTCTCTTGGTTGTACCAATTTCCAGTGCTATTAAACAAAATTTACCCCTGGCCCTTAAGAAATGTCAGAGACGTGATAAAGACCCTGGAACCCTCCTGTATATCTTCTGGAAATGTCCAGTATTATGGATGTTTTGTATGGAGGTCCGGAAAATAATCTTCTAACTGACTTTGGTGGACCTTGGTACAGATCCCAATGGATATTTGCTACATCCCAACCAGCTCTCTATGGAAGCATATAAGTCCTCCCCGACAGTCCACTTGCTGAACACTGCAAGATCTTGCATTTCAGATGTTTGGAAACAAATGACACTCCAGGCTAGTGGATTTCCAAACTGAATGAGATACGGTCAGTGGAAGAGTTGACGCAAGTGATGTTGTAGTACAGAGAGGCTAGATTTCATGATACTTGGCTTCTGTGGTTAGCATTTACTTGCTCTGCCCAATAAAATTGTATTCTGCACCCAAAATCAACCACCCAGTAGCCCTAATAAGAGTAATTGTCCAATTATTATCCTTAGACCCTGTGATGGCACTTTCGGGCACAAGGGAATGGTGGTGGCTCTGAGGCCCTTCTCCTTTTCTCTCCAGACTTTACATCGAAACTCTGAGGCCCCGTACACACGAGCAAATCTATCTGTTCAAGTCGGTCGGACAGACCCATTTGAACAGATCTGTCTGCTGGGATGTATTGGTTTGATCGTGTACACACGATCAAACCAAAATCCCCGCCGGCAGACAGCGCGCTGACGTGGCAGTGACTTGGCTGTGACGTTGACGCCGCCACGTCACCGCACCAGGAAGTAAAACACTTCCGCGCATGCGTCGAATCCATGTGCGAGCAGATATTTCTGCTGGTTAGCTTACTAACCAGCAGACATGTCGGGCGAACGGATTCACAGCCGACAGATTTCAAAGCATGCTTTGAAATCTGTCGGCTGGCCAAATCCGTCTGTTTGCCTGTACACACAATCGAATCTGTCTGCTGAAACGGTCTGGCAGACCGTTTACAGCAACAGATTTGATCGTGTGTACGCGGCCTAATACCGTCACAAGACCTTGTCTCTTATTCTCCCTATTTTGGGATCTTTTTCTCAGACCCACCCTTCTAAGAGGTTAGTTGAAAGTAAAACACTAGACAAAGGGACATCCAAAACCTGTTTTTATGTTTACTTGTGTAAAACAGGGCCTCAATATTCTTTTCACATATGATACACATATAAGTGTCGTGCTCGCCCCCTCCCTTGGAATACAGGAGAGTTAGGACGCCCACTATCACACAGCTCCTTTCTCTATGGCCGCATACACACGATCGGTCAAAACCGATGAAAACGGACTGAAGGACCATTTCATCGGTCCAAACCGATCGTGTGTAGGCCCCATCGGTCAGTTATCCTTCGGTCAAAAAAAAGAGACCTTGCTTTAAAATTTGACCGATGGACGCCTGACTGATGGGTCAAAACTGATCGTTAGTATGCAAAAGCATCGGTTAAAAGGCTGCGCATGCTCAGAATCAAGTCAATGCATGCTTGGAAGCATTGAACTTCATTTTTTTCTGCACGTCGTTGTGTTAAAACGCGTAAACGTCACCGTCTAACACGATCGTTTTTTTTAACTGATGGTGTGTAGGCACATCAGACCATCAGTCAGCTTCATCGGTTAACTGATGAAAACGGTCGGAGCGTTCTCATCAGATGGACTGATCATGTGTACGCTGCCTATCTGTAACGTAGAGAGTGTCCTGACTTTCCTGTATTTCAAGGGAGGGGGCGAGCACAACACTCCACACCAGGGACAAAGCCTTGCATTACTGTGTGGAGTTACAGACAGAAGAACAGGAAGTGAGGAATTCTCAGAAGAAATAAGGACATTTAAAAGAAAAATCTAAGGATGAGGTAAGTGAAGGAGGACTGCACTAAGGTAAAGGAAGCTACTTAGGAAAAAAAAAATTGTACCTTTACAACCCCTTTAAGGTAAAGTATTCTAAGCACTAAGGCACTATTTGCCCAGTAGAATTAATAGCTGCCTTGAGTTGGTTTCTAACTAGCAGGAAAGCTGGCCATAGATGGATCAAACGTTGTCCAGTTCAGCAGGAGAGTCCCGCTGTCAGAATACAATATTCCTCCATCCACCTTACTTGTGTCTATGGAGGAATCTATTTGTTTTTTGCTGATTGAAAAAAACAAAAACAAAGAAAAACAACATCAGCTATGGCCAGCTTAAAGTGTCCATTTGGAATACTTATTCTTACTTATTGTGCATCGGTTGCTCAAAAAATTCTCCTAGAGCCTTGGGAACAAACCTTAAACCAGTGTCTCCCAGGCAGTTGTCATGTGTGACAACCCCATCCACTTCACAAAAGGTGATTCTTGTGTGCAAGAATAAAGAACCACAAACATTTCTCCTGCAAGAGAGGAACATCAGGCCAGCTTGACCTTGTCTTCGCGCTCCATTACTTTGTATTATAATGGTGTCATTCAGCCTAAACCACAGGTTTCCACCAGCTCTCCCAGTACAACCTGTGAGCACATGCCTCTTGCTTTTAGAAAGACTTGCTGGGAATGGAGATTTTTTATTGCAGTCATTCTGCCTGGGGTGACTGAGAAGTTGGAGGCACAGCCAAATCTTTATAAGAAGGGAGGCAGGGGTCTGGGAGGAGAGCTTATGGAAAATCAGATTACTTTGATGATCCTGACAGAATGAGCTGGTTTACTGATGGCACGTGTTACAATGAACTTTTATAGACCGAACAATCATTAATGCTGTATTGTTCTCCAGACTCCATTCTCCAGCTTTGGATATCTTTCACGGGTGAGAGTTATCTAGTTTAAAATAGATTGTATTCATACTGTATAAGTCATTCCATGTTTAGGCTAAACCATTACTATAAACTGTTGAATTTAAAGGGGTTGTAAAGGATTTATTTTTCCATAATAAGCATCCTTTACCTGCAGACATTCCTCTATTCACTTCCTCACTGTTCGTTTTTGCTCAGAAGTTGCTCTATTTCTTCTCTGTTCTGTTCACTTCCTGCTTGTCTGATTGTTACTCACCACCGCAAAGGGAGGCTTTACTGCGGTGGTCAGTGACGTGCTCGCCCCCTCCTGGGAACTATATCTGTGCGGCAGGACACTCTCTACGTGTTAGAGACTTCAAGGAGGTGTGAATTACTGGGCATGCCACAATGCATACTGGGAAATGTAGTTCTTACGAGTTCTGAACGAGCGCCGCAAACCAGGAAGTGAATGAGGGAACAGAAACTAGAATGCCGGAGGTGATATAGATGAAGGAATTTAATTGTTTTTTTAACAGAATCATTACACTATTCTGTCTGTCTACCTTGCAGACATTAATTTTAGGCAAAAAAATGTTTTCCTTTACAACTCCTTTAAGGGAAGTATACAAGCATTGGGGTTGATTTACTAAAGGCTGTTCATTTTGCAAGGGAAGTTGCACTTTGCACTGGAGTTTTCCTCAAAGCTTAGTAAATGAGATGATGCTTTGCTGACTTACATCATACAATCATGTGAAAGCAAAAATGCTGTTTTTAATTACCCTTGAATGTGATTAGGTATTTTTTGCAAAGTGAAAATTGACCACATTCATTAAGCTTTAGTGATAATTTGCTTGAAAAGTGCAACTTCCCTAGCAACATGGCAGTGAATGGTGTCAGTAGTTTTTTTATTTTTATGTACTTTTTTTTCTACAATTTAATTTGTTTTACATTTTGTTCACAATGCTTTTTGGGCAGTGGACAGTTTTGGTAGGGCAGGGGGAGTGGTGTCAGTAGTTTATTATTTTATATATATATATATTTTTTTTTTTTAAATAATAATTTCTATCAGCCCTGTTGGTGGGCTTGGTGAGATATCATGGGTCTAAACAGTCCCCTGACATCTCCCCTTTGAGACAGAGAAAAGTACTGAGGACAGAGATTCCACAGTCCCTTTCTCTGCTGTCTCAGCTTTGAAGATGAATGCACAGCGGCTCTTGTTCATTCATAAACTGATGCAGAGTTCACTCTGTTCAGTTATCAAAAGACACAGGAGCGATCGCTCACTGTATCCAATTGAGGAAAGGAAATTACATATTTACTGGCCCCTTCCTCCGCTCTGCATCCTGACACCTCCACCCAGGAGCCAGTGGGGAGGATGGAAACCAGCTACAGGACATGACGGGCGGAGGAGTAAGACAGGGGTCTGGAGGAGCGGCTGGAGCACATGGGGGCAGAGGAGAAGGACAGGGGAATGGAGGAGCAGACGGATTATACCGGACGGAGGAGAAAGACAGGGGACTTGAAGAGTGGCCTAAACACACTGGGGGCAGAGGAGGAGGACACAGAAGAGGAATACAGCGGGAACAGCCAGAGATGATCAGCTGGGCGGACGCCACGCAGCCATTACTTTGACAGGCTCAGGCTGTCACTGAAACTGGCCCGCTGAACCATCGGCCCACTCGGAAACTCCCGGTAGTCCCGATTACCGGTACATGCCTGGAGGCAGACACTGTTTAGGCATTTAGAAACCTGTAGGTGCTGGCTGACTGAATTCAATACCCAGAAGGGGATACTCCTCCATTCACAGAGTGAAAGTGTGTATGACAAGCTTTAGTCCTAGATGTAGATCTGTAGTGTGAGATCTAAGACACTGCTATCTCTGACCACTATTCTCTAAAGATTTTGATTGCGATTTGGTGTTGTCACTACAGTGCTGCTTATTGTTCTCCTTGCTGGAGAGGAAGCTGTATTGAAGGATTTGCCGTGCAAGGATCTCACTATTTCTGATTATTATATTCTTTGCCTTTAATCTTTCTGTGCTTCTACTGCTGCTTCTTAATAATTACAACATCAGTCACCAGCTCATCAGTCATCAGGAAGGTAAATCAAACAAGAGAAAGCAAAGTCCCTCTACTCTACCAAGGTAGCCACCTTTACACAGAGACACAGTGCAGAAGAAGGCATAGTAAGGCTGACCTCACATGGAGCAAATTTCTTTCCTGCAACCACAGGTTGCAGGAAAGAAATTAGCTTGATTCTCCCTATAACACAGTGTTGATGCGGGAATCCTTCCTGCTGGGTGAGTTCTTCCCTAGCAGGGGAACATGGGAGGGCTGGGGAAACCGTCCCCGATGGGAGAGGACCATGATTATTGCTAGTGGCTGTAGCAGCCACTAGCGATAATCACAGGTAAAACCCGGCATGCTGATCAACTTGGTACATTCAGCCTGTCCATACACTTTTTTTCCCTCTGCTTGTCTTTTTGAGCACAGCTTCCACAGTTTAGGCCCTATTTTATTGCTATAATATAATGTGTTCTATTGTAGGATATATCATCTTTTAAATTAGTTATTCAGATATACATGTGAAAGAGAGGAGTTTTATGTAAAAAATATTTTCATATTTGTGTACTAATGGTTTAAACAATTATAGTTCAAATGTTTCACTGTAATGTTTGATATTATATTCTAAATGGTATAATATTAGTTACTACATGCATGAGTTTTGCGCCCTGTTTTATAGTGCCTCACAATGGATGTGCTTTACTGCTTCTTCACTCAATGCAAGTCTCAGTCAGCTGACTTATTGAAAATGACATGCTCATTAAAGAGGTTACTTTACACATCTCAGTAATTAATACAATAATAATAATATGTAAGAACACCCATTTAAATATAGGAAAGTGGACATGATAGATGCTGCCAATAAGGTCAGTAGAAAAAAAAGTGTCTCTCAGGGCTCTGACAACTTGATCAGTAACAAGCAGATATCTCTCGCTTGTCATTCTCATAGAGATATCTGCCAATCTATGTCCACCCTTATCTTATAAGTACATGGGAACAGTCCAGTTGTGCATCCTGACTAGAAGTGCCACATGACGACTGTGGTTTCCTGTTCCTCTTAACTTAATGAAAATCTTCAGACAGAGCTGATTCAACAGACTTTCATTAACATACTTGATCCTGTAATTGCCTCTTAGCACTTGTTCAGCAAGATCACTGACTGTGCTATCTGGCATACCAATATATTCACAAAAACAAAAAGGCAAGACGTGCATGTTACAATGTTTAGATGTTATCCTAAATAATTGTTATGCAATTATAACTCCAAATGCATAATGACTAAATCTCAGGCCGTGTACACACGGCAGAGATCCTCGACGGGCAGAACACATCGTTCCGCCCGTCGAGGCTCTCTGCCGGCCGTCGAAATCGGCGACCCGCCCGTCGGGAATGGCAACCAGCCATTCATCCAGGCGGGCCGTCGAGGAAATAGAGAGCGTGCTCTCTATTTCTGCTCGACGGGCTTCCCGACGGGAAGCTCGCCGAGACCGTACACACGGCCGAGGTCCTCGCTGGAATGTGCATTCCAGCGAGGTTCTCGCTGGTTTTCAGCGAGAACCTCGGCCGTGTGTACGGCGGCTCACAATATCGTTCATTTAAAGTAGGATTATTGCCTCCCATCAACAAAATATATATATATACGCTGCAGCACTCCATTATAGGTGCCTCTGCACTTGCAGTTTCTCTGAAGCCCTGTACACACGGGCCAGAATCTCGTCAGGAAAACCCCTATTTTTTCTGATGAGAATATTGACAATAATATCTTGCAGCCCGAGTACAGACACTCCTTTTAAAAGAACTGCGGTTCTTTTGAAAGGCAAGAACGCGGTGACGTCATTGTGCACCACGAGCATGCCCTTGTCACATTCGATGCTGTTGTCGCCATCTTGCTGCACCCTACCTATGCCTAGGAAGCTACCGTGCATAAGTCATTTTGTGCATGCGCGTGTTTCCACGGCGACAGGTAAGTTCATACACTCTCGGGTTTCACGGCAGGAAAACACTGCAGAGAATCATGACGAGAAAATAGAGAGCAAATTCTCTATTTTTCTTGTCGAGATTTTGGACAGTTTTCTTGACAAGAAACCTCAAAGCCTCGTACACACGCTCGGTATACTTGGCGAGAAAGCTCTGCCAGCAGTTTTGTTGCTGGTTCTTGCCGAGTAAACCGAGCGTGTGTACGAGGCTTAACTCTCCCTGCAAAGATCCACAAATACCTGTTGATCCTGCCAGTAAAGTTCAGCTAATGCAGCTTCCTGTGATGGTGTGGCAATGTTTCTAAACTGATCCTGAATTCAGATCAGAGTTGCCACTCTCATTTAGGCAGTGTTTGCTTTCACAACAGTAGGATAAAAAAAAAAGCCAATTCCCAAGCCTTTAGCTTGTCAGCCACCTGGCCACATATAATCCTGCCCACTGCTTTGTGGAATTACAGCACTGCCTCTGTTGCTGAAAACCTCCCACTGTGAGCTGCAGTGTCTGGGAGGATGAATATGTGAGACACAAGTGAAGGAGGATTTGTCTTAATCAGTTTTATAGGTTTACTTTATGAGCTTGTGCATGACACAGTACCAGGACTGGGTACTTGTTTAGATTGCCATACAGCAGCTTTTAAATGGGGAATTGTGACTTTTCATTCTTGGGTTTATGAGGAGGTGATGATATAAGAATACCGATTGAAGAATGCAATGCAGACCTTTTCTGTGTATTGCTCTTCTTACATGGCATATTTGTGCTAAAGGAAAATGAGGAATTGCATTTTATGCAGGACAGATTTAGCCTGTCAGCTATTTATATATCAGGAACGGGATTAGAAAGTGATATAATTTTCGGCTACTTATAACAACCTGATTCAAATTATAACAGTTTAGTATGGTTAGAACAAAAATCACTGTATTGTTGGCTGGTCTTGATTTTTTTTTTTTTTAAAAGCCCCACGGATCAGGGGCAGCTGAATTTCGGTGGGCCATTGATTGTATTTCTTAAAAGTTTCTATTGCAGTGCCTTGAAATAGTATTCATACACCTTCAAATTTTCCATATTTTGCCATGTTACAACCAAAAACTTAAATGTATTCTATTGGGATTTTTTTTTTGCGATAGACCAACATAAAGTGGCACATAATTGTGAAGTGGAAAGAAAATGATAAATGGTTTTCCAATTTTTTTGCTAATAAATATGTGAAAAGTGTGACGTGCATTTGTAGAATCACCTTTTGCTGCAATTACAGCTGCAAGTATTTATGGGGATGTCTCTACCAGCTTTGCACGTTTAGAGAGTGACATTTTTGCCCATTTTTTGGCAAAATAGCTCAAGCTCTGTGAGATTGGACAGAAAGTGTCTGTGAACAGCAATTTTCAAGTCTTGCCACAGATTCTCAATTGGATTTAGGTCTGGACTTTGACTGATCCATTCTAACATATGACTATGCTTTGATCTAAACCATTCTATCTGGCTGTATGTTTAGGGTCGTCCTGCAGGAAGGTGAAGTCTCAAGTCTTTTGCAGACTCTAACAGGTCTTCTTCTAAGATTGTCCTGTATTGAACTCCATCCATCTCCCCTTAAACTTTGACAAGCTTCCCTGTCCCTGCTGACTAAAAGAATCCTGACAAAATGATGCTGCCACCACCATGTTTCACGGTGGGGATGGTGTGTAGTGTTAGTTTTCCGCTACACATAGCACTTTGCTTTTGGGCCAAAAAGTAAAAATTTGGTCTCATCTGACCAAGTAAAAATTTGGTCTCATCTGACCAGAGCACCTTCTTCCACATGTTTGCTGTGTCACCCACATGGCTTCCCGACTTCCTGACCAGGCCATTTTTTGTAATACGGCAGTGTATTCCCACAAATAGAACTTTCTTTTGGTGGAATTTGATCACCTGTACGGTTTTTATTTTTTTTCACAATAAACAAAAAAAGACTGACAATTTTGAAAAAAAAAAATATATATATTTTTTTACTTTCTGCTATACTAACTACCCAATAAAAAATAAAAAAATTGAATTTCTTCAAAAAATTTGACTAATATGTATTCTGCTACACATTTTTGGTAAAAAAAAAAACAAAAAAAAAAAACAATTAGCATATCTTGATTAGTTTGCGCAAAAGTTATAGCACCTAAAAAATAGAGGAGCGATTTATGGCATTTTAATTTTTTTACTAGCAATGACAGTGATCAGTGACTTTAAGCTGGACTGCGACATTGCGGTGGACAGATCAGACACCTAGCTGACATTTTTGACACTTTTTTGGGGAACCAGTGACTTTATTACAGTGATCAGTGCTAAAAATATACACTGACATTGTACTAATGACACTGGAAGGGAAGGGGTTAAACTCAGGGGTGATCAAGGGGTTAAATGTGTTCCCTCAGTGTGTTTCTAACTCTGTGTGTGTGTGGGGGGTGTGGGCTTCCTGGACAACACACAGATCTGTCTTCCTGCATAGCAGAAAGACAGGATCTCTGTGTCATGCCGTGTCAGAATGGAGATCTGCCTTGCTTACTATGGCAGATCCCCGTTCTGTCAGTGTGGGGAAGGATTGTGGGTGGCCGGCGGACATCGAGTCCACCGGACCCGCTGAATCGCTCCCCAAATGGACAATGGGCATGCATGCACTCTCCCACAGATTGCCAACATACAACTACAGTTGATTCACACAGCTGTGTTAACCTGCCACAGTATAACAGCGGTGGTTGGTCGGCAAGAGGTTAAAATTTCACACAGGTGGACTAATTAGGTGACTTCTGAAGGCAATTGGTTCCATTACATTTTAGTTAGGGGTATCAGAGTAAAGGGGGCTGAATACAAATGCACGCCACATATTTATTTGTAAAAAAAATTGAAAACCATTTATAATTTTCCTTCCACTTCACAAATATGTACCACTTTGTGTTGGTCTATCACATAAAATCCCAATAAAAATACATTCACGTTTTTGGTTGTAACATGACAAACTGTTTGAAAATTTCAAGGGGTATGAATACTTTTTCAAGGCACTGTATGTCTGGGGGGTGAGATTTGTACAGAAATCTAACTCTCAACTGCCCCTCTTTTAAAAAGAAATTTAGAATTAAATGCCCTTTCAGCTGGCTTCTGTCAAAGGGGCATGACCAAAAAACGAAGGTCTGCTGACAACGTTCAGCTCATGTCTCTGTGCAGTTTTGATACACGTATGGTGTGAACGAGCCCTAAAACTTTTTCTTTGTTGACAGGATTCCTCTAGCTAGTTAATCTCATTTTGAGCCTCTTTCAACAAAACAAAATTGAGAGGTAAAAGATATTTAATTTTCACAACGAGTTTTCCATCATGTATTTCATGACATGTGCATGTAGTCTTTCATACAATTCTATGATGAAGAGATGGGAATGTCTGATAAGAAACGGAACATGCACCATTTATCTTAATATGTGCTTTATATGCCACAAGATCACTTCATGCTTATCTACTGTAAGACAGACAGTGGTGGAACACATTGGAGCAAGCAAAGCTGAATAATGACCATATTTTACACCTTATATATGACAAGGTCTTTTTTTTAGTGCAATTTAAATTTTGGGATCTACAAAGCCATTTCACTGGTATCCAGCATATGATTCCACTTACTAGATGTCATAAGCAATTGTGTACAGGTCCACAAGGTCTTTTTTAAAGGGGTTGTAAAGGTTGTTTTTTATTTTCTAAATAGGTTCCTTTAAGCTAGTGCATTGTTGGTTCACTTACCTTTTCCTTCGATTTCCCTTCTAAATGTTTTTTTTTCTTTGTCTGAATTTCTCACTTCCTGTATCTCCTCAGTAAACTTGCCACCATCATCCGAGCAGTGGTTAGTCAGCCAGAACAGCTTACTGAGGAGGAACAGGAAGTAAGAATATCAGACAAAGAAAACAAAGAAAAAAACATTTAGAAGAGAAATCGAAGGAAAAGGTTAGTGAACCAACAATGCACTAGCTTAAAGGAACCTATTTAGAAAATAAAAAACGAACCTTAACAACCCCTTTAATGTCTTTTTGTGTCTACAACATTCCTATCTAGAGGAGCAATGAAATATGGTAACTATGGCTGTGTAAACCTTTCAAATTCTGTTCTATTTGTTAAATGTATTAAAGTGCCCTCCACTTTTTCCCTACTCTTCAACCTTCCCCATCACTTTTTCAAAATCACTGTATATCTTTGTTTCTACAGTTGTCTAGCTGGTCTTCTGATGTCAGCAGTCCTTCTTCTCTTCTGGTGGTAGCCATCCTTTCGTAATGATGTGTGAGGCCGCGTACACACGTCCGAGAACCTCGTCGGGCTAAACTCATCGTTCCGCCCGTCGAGGTTCCCGATGAGCGGTCGAAAAGGTCGTCGAGCCAAATTTTCTCATTGAACAACGAGGAAATAGAGAACATGCTCTCTATTTTGGCTCGACGAGCTTCCCGACGGTTTGCTCGTCGAAAGTGTACACACGACCGGTTTTCTCGGCAGAATACGTCTCTCAGAGAGCTTCTCGCTGGATTCTGCCGAGAAACTCGGTCGTGTGTACGGGGCCTCAGTCTTTCGATGTCTAGGATTACTTTGAACCCAGGCCCAGAGGCTCACACTACTCAGAGGATGTGTCCTTGATGGTATGGACAGGGAGTGGGTTGGATGATGTCAGGGCTCTATCAACCCAGAAGGGAAGCAGTGGTGAGACTTTGGTGGGCAGCACCAAATTAAAGGTGAGTATTGCAACCAGAGCTAACACATTGTGCCACAGATTTTTTTTAAATGTCGTGAATGTGGAGTTGGGCTTTAAGAACACCACTCCTTATCACACTAATCGATTTCACGGAAGTTCCTCATAGCTGTACACTACCTCACTTCATGAATATGTAAGGCAAATGTGGTATTTATTAATAAGAGGTTTATTGTTTTTTATAGGTCTCAATGCAGTCCAAATATTTTATTCGTTACAAGATCTATCCATCAATCTGCCAGTCTTAATTATTAACCTGTGCCCAAAAATATAATAATAAACATGTCCAACTCTGGTCAGTACTCTCAGCCATTGGCTGAGAGAGCTGATCAGGAGCCGATTGCAGACCTTTTTCAGTCAAGCTCCTTTGACAGAAGCTGGCGGAACGGGCTCATGGGCCCTATTAAACCAACCGATGCTGCCGGATATTTGGCCCATGGGTATTAGGCTTAACTCTAAGCTATGGTTAAAGGGGAGGTTCCCCTAAAAATAAACTTTTAACATTGCATGTCTCTTTTTAATTACATGTAGAATCGGCTGGTAGTTTAAAAAAAAAACGTCCGTACATACCATTTTCGGCATGTAGTCTCACCGTCGCTTCCGGGTCTGGCGGTCGGGTATGGGTGTGCCTACTTGATTGACAGGCATCCGATCGACGCATACAGCGCGTCACGAGATGCCGAAAGAAGCCGAACGTTGGTGCGCATGCGCCGTATAGAGCCGCACCAACGTTCGGCTTCTTACGGCATCTCGTGACGTGCTGTATGCGGCGATCGGATGCCTGTCCCCGACCGCCAGACCCGGTAGCGATGGTGAGACTACATGCCGAAAATGGTATGTACGGACGTTTTTTTTTTTAAACTACCAGCCGATTCTACATGTAATTAAAAAGAGACATGCAATGTTAAAAGTTTCTTTTTAGTGGAACCTCCCCTTTAACCTGAAGGGAGGAACTCGTTTAGGGATATCCTGTGGAGACTGTATGGCAAGATGTTGCCAATAATTAAAACAGAAAAGGACTACAGGTTTTCTTATGTTGTCTTTGTTGTAATAATTCCTGGTCAACACAAACAAAAAAACTGAATGTGTGCTTTACGTGCAATGTACCTGGCACATTGTAATGAAAGCCATGTCTTGGCCTTATTGAGTTTAATCTTGGCAAACCATCATAGACAGGCACTGACATGAGCTGATCCCCAAGCACACACTACTCCAAAAAGTTGAAATCACTTTTAATCTTGTTGCAGCAGGAGAACCTGCAACATATAGGATGTTTATGCCAAGCATTGGAGGTGGGCCAATGTGTGATGTCAGAATGGTAAATGCCATTGTATTTCTGCCAGACAGTTCTAACCCTGACACCATTTTATGGTTATGCCATCATAACTGGTTGAAGCTTTTGCAAAAATACTTGGTGGAATAATACAAAGACAGCAAAGAAAAGAAGACATGAGCAACATGAAGGCTAAGTACTTAGCTCTATTTCCCACGTTGATAGAGGAGTTTAAACCCTAGTTTGCATGCAGTTTGTATGTTCTCACTGTGTCTTTATAGTTTTTTTTTTTTTTTTTTTTTTTTTACTTTAATGGCTTCATTTTCTTCCTACACACTTGTAAGTTAATGGGCATCTGACCAAAATGGCCCTGGATAGCAAAGTGTCATCACTAAAATGCACAATAACAAGTTCACTTTAATTCAAACCTCTACAGATGCATGTGTGTTAACTTTTTTTCACTCCAATGCTGTTCCATACAACCCTTGGGATCAAAGAAAAGTCAAAGCACCCTGCACTGAAGGGAAAGTTAAGTATGTGCTGCTGGGGAGGAGGAGTTGGAAAGTATTGCACCTGCTGGTGCAATGCAGGGCTCCTTCAGACTGTCTGTGTTAGCTGTCTGTTTGTACAGGCAGGCAGTTACACAATGACAAGAAGAATCAATGAACTACCTAGAACGTTCAACAGTGCCATGGTAGTTCACTGAGAACTACAAGCCGACAGCTGCAAAGACTGTCAGTACTTGTAGTTCATCAATTCACAGAACTCCGAAGAGATGTGCTCTTTTCAAAGAGTGACAGCAGGTGTGGGGAGGAGGTGTGGTAAGGTGAGCAGCGATAAAATGCAGGCATGGTGCACTTTATTGCAATGCACTACACAGGATTGCGTGTCACTGTTCAGCAACGCAGCACACTGCTACACAGTGACATAAGCGAAGGTTCACTTTTGTGCACTTAAAATAAAGTTTGTACAAAAAAAGGAAGCTGTATGATGCTCTAAAATGCGTTAAACACTGGCCCATATTGCCTGCTCACTGCAGCCAGGACACTAAAGCCTACTACAAACTATTTAAAAAAACTGAAGAGCTCGGGAGGAGCCCCTCTAGTAACTATGCGCAGTTAGTACCGAGATTTCCACCGCTGAGCTATTATGTTCTGACAGGGGTACAACCCCCACCAGAACACATCGGTCAGCACTTGCAAAATACTTTTTTCGGTCATGCCCCTTCTACAGAAGCTGGCCGAACTGTCAGATCAGCTGCTGTACAAACAGGCCGATTTCTATTGAACCAGAAGATACTGCCCAATTTTTGGCCCTTGTGTACGGCCCTTAAGCCACTGCAGTTCAATGTCCAGCAGCTGTCTGTTTCTGTGTGAGCAGGCCCTTTATTATTGTGAATAATGGGGGAAACTAATGCGCAAACCACACTAACTAGAGCAATAAGACTAAAATAGTACAAAATTTAAATAAATATACCACTAAGCAACAGCCACGACGATAAGTGTTCACGCACAGATGATAATTGATAAATAAGGGGGGTAATGGCGCTTGCTAAAAAAAAAAATCTATATATGATCTAAAATCCTGTTTAAATAATATTCCAAATGTTCATAGCATAAAATTGATACATGAATCTGATGAGTGTTTAACCACTTCCCGTCCAGTCAATAGGAGATTGACGTCCGGGAAGTGGTTCTGAAAACTTGACTGGACGTCAATTGACGTCCTGCAGGATTTCATGCCGCGCGTGGCCGTGGGGGCGCGCAGAGCGGTGATCGGTGATGCGGGGTGTCAGTCTGACACCCTGCATCTCCGATCTCGGTAACGAGTCTCCGGCGGAGGCTCGCTACCACGTGATCAGCCGTGTCCAATCACGGCTGATCACGATGTAAACAGGAAGAGCCGTCGATGGCTCTTCCTCACTCGCGTCTGACAGACGCGAGTACAGGAGAGTCGATCGGTGGCTCTCCTGACAGGGGGGGTTTGCACTGATTGTTTATCAGCGCAACCCCCCCTTGTTGCCTCACTAGACAACCAGGGAAGCCCATACTGGACCACCAGGGAAGCCCACACTGGAAGGGCAAAAAAAAAATCGGCAATAAAAAAGAAAAAATCGGCAAAAAAAAAAAATCAGGATTGAAAAAAAAAAAACGTGCCTGTAAAAAAAAGAAAGATGCCAGTCAGTGCTCACACATGGGCACTGACTGGCAACATAGATTCATCAGTGCCACCCCTCAGTGTCCATCAGTGCTACCCCACAGTGTCCATCAGTTCCACTCCTCAGAGCCAATCCATGCCCAGTGCCCACCTATCAGTGCCCATCTGTGCCACCCATAAGTACCCATCAGTGCCACCCATAAGTGCCACCCATGAGTGCCCAGTGCTGCCCATGAGTGCCCATCAGTGCCGCCTATGAGTGCCCATCAGTGCCACCTATGAGTGCCCATCAGTGCCACCTTTGTGTGTCCATCAGTGCCGCATACCAGCGCCGCCTATCAGTGCCCATTAGTGCCACGTCATCGGTGCCCATCAGTACTACCTCATCGGTGCCCATCAGTACTACCTCATTGGTGTCCATCAGTGCCAACTCATCAGTGCCCATCAGTGCCGTCATATAAGTGCCCGTAATTGAAAGAGAAAACGTACTTATTTACAAAAAAATTTACAGAAAAAAATAAAAATGTATTTTTTTTTCTAAATTTTCAGTCTTTTATTAGTTGTTGCGCAAAAAATAAAAACCGCAGAGGTGATCAAATACCACCAAAAGAAAGCTCTATTTGTGGGAAAAAAAGGACGCCAATTTTGTTTGGGTACAGTGTAGCATAAACGCGCAATTGTCATTCAAAGTGCGACAGCGCTGAAAGCTGAAAATTGGCTTGAGCGGGAAGGTGCGTAAGTGCCTGGTATGGAAGTGGTTAAGAACCACTACAAATTAAGTAGAGATATGTGATAAGTCAATTGACAATTATAACAACCAAAAAAATATATATTTAAAGTTCATGGTTACAATAAACAGATACATGCATAATAAAAGTAGAAAAGTAGAATATATATAGGAGGTCTCTGTGCACAATCAATAATCCAAATATATGTGCATAATAATCAAGCAAAAATGTCCAAAGATGAATAAATAAATAAAGTGCTTCAATCCACAATAAATCTTCCCAAAGTGCTCCTGTGCTCCAATCAATCATTGAATCCACAATAGATCCCACAGTGCATGCGTGCAAAAGGGCGCCATTACCCCCCTTATTTGTCCTTTATCATTGTACTATCACTGTGGTGATAAATACAATCTTCTGGGTGCTGCACTAAGCAAGCGCCCTCCTACATGCTTGGTATAGCTGCCATTCAGAGAACAATTTGCATTTTTTGTCAATGAATGCAAAGTGTTCTCTGATTGGATGAGGTGGAGATTGTGACAGTGCCACCACTGCTTTTCACCATGTCCATCAGAGAATGCATTGCATTTACTGTCACTCTGCAATTAGTGGCCATCACTTTAGTAACTTGTACAGAGGCCAATCAGAAATCACATATCCCTTCTTGTATAGGATGAGGTTGGCCCAATAGAAGTGTGAAAATGATGTAATCACTGGAGTTTTAAAGCTAACTTGTTGCGTTGTCATAAATAGGCAAAGCACATATAATATTTGCTTCCAGTCATGGATTGTGTTGGCTAGGCAGAAATCCCAGCCTGGGTGTGCTCTCTGTTGGGAAGGTTTACCTATTCTTTCTGTCCAGGTGACAAAGGCTACCACAGAAATCAGAATCTAGCCTGCTCTGGAGGCAAGAGCTAATGTAAATATGATATGTGTATTAAAGGTGTGGCCATGGGGGCTAAATTCGCCCCCAGTTTGGCAAACCTTTTCATGGCCCAGTGGGAGGATGATGTCGTCTATGCCTTACAGCGTCCCGAGCTGATTTTTTGGGTTCGCTACATTGACGACATCCTCCTCCTTTGGCATGGTGACGAGGAATCCTTACACAAATTCATGGTTACCTTAAATGATAATGACATGGGGATCACTTTGACCTATGAAATGAGTCTTACTATGATTCACTTTTTGGATCTTGAAATATCAGTTGCGGAAGGAAGACTTGTCACCAAGACTTTCTTTAAGCCTACCGACCGCAATGGATATATCCCCACTGACAGCTGTCACTACAGTTCATGGCTCAAATCCGTACCGTATAGTCAACTGTTACGGATTAGGAGGAACTGTACTTTTTTGGATGATTTTCATCAGCAAGCTGATACTCTTAAATCAAGATTCATTGAAAAGGGCTATGACCCTGATTGTATTGATAAGGATATTGACCATATTGCAAAACTCGATAGAGAGACCATCGTTTTAGAACGACCTAAACGGGCTCCTGATAACAAGTTTAAGTGGTCCTTCACCACTCAATATTCAGTACAGCATAAACAACTTAAACAAATTCTTAATCGTCACTGGAATGTTCTTCAGAATGACCCCCTTCTGGGTTCAATACTTCCTGAAAAGGCAGGGGTTGTGTTTGGGGGTGCAATGTCCCTTAGAAACAAATTAGCCCCGAACGTGTCAGACCCCCCATGTAAACCGGCTTTCTTCCCTGAAATTAAAGGATTCCATGCCTGCCGTAGATGCAACGTGTGTCTTCTCAATACTCTGACCCAAAGAAAAATTGACAGTTTCACATCTACTACTACTTCGGTCGTGTACCACATGAAGGAATTTGTCACTTGTGCTACACGCTACATAGTTTATCTATTGACATGTCCATGCAAAAAACAATACGTAGGTAGAACTATACGTACCTTTTCCATTAGGGTTAATGAACACATTAAAAGTATTAGAAAGAAGAAAACCAATCACAGCGTACCGAGACACTACTCAGAAGTCCACGATGGTAATTCGAAAGGTACCTGCTTTCAGATTATAGCCAAATTCACTCCTCACTGGAGGGGTGAATCGAAGATTAGGGGTGTCTCACAATTAGAAATGTTCTGGATATATCAGCTCAAATGTTTTTTCCCTTATGGGTTAAACATTGATTGGGACATCAATGCTTTTATTAATAAAGCCTAACCCCTACCTTGTGTATATATATCTGCATGGTAGACTCTGATATTGCCCCCTCTCTTTCTGTCCTAGATGACCATTAATAACCAGATTATTTAAGCTGTTTCCTATATGTACCTTTTTATTGTATTGTATTTTAATTGTATATTTATTTTCATTCTTAGGGTTCTATTTTGTATGTTCTAATCCAGTCTATTATCCCTCATTGCTTACATATATGTATTTTAGGTACTTGCCTATTTGTATGCATTTTTTTGGTCATGTTGGTTATATTAGGCTGTATGTGCCAATTAATTTAGAAATCGCAAAGGTTTTCTTTATTTTGGTTTTTATTTTATTTACCATCTATGCATAACCCCATTTCCGGCATCTCCAGTTGGTATCCGGTTCTCACTCTGTCCGATTATCGGATTATGATTGGCGCTGTATGGAACGCACTAGAGCGCCGCGTTATGACACCACTAAGCGCCACTTCCTGTATCTTGGGTTGCCATTTGATTTCCGGTTCCTCCGGCTATCGGATTGGTGCTGTATGGAACGCATGTGAGCGCCGCGTGATGACATCAGCGGGCGCCACGCAGATGCAGTAGCACAGTCCCGACGCTGATGCTGGTCTCAGTTGTGTCTTACAGATGATGTACCTGGTGTTGGATGCGTGATTGCGCCGTGGCGCCGCCGCGGTTGTGCGTGGTGGCGTCATTTCGGCACATCTGTAGTGACACTCATTCTGAGCCGGATATAGGCTAAGGATTGTGCTGCTAGGGGTTGGGTCTGATGGACACGGAAGTGTCCTCAGACAATCCACTGTATGCAATGGAGGTTTTTCTTTGTAAATCCATCAGCTGTTTGGAGTTTGTGTTCCAACAAGCTGATGATACTCAGTATATATTGGCGTGGTGTGGATTAGCAGGTTTATGCCCCAGTTGAAGAGCCCTATAGCTCGAAACATGTAGGGTACATGGCCTGCAGCCACTTATCCATTTACCACGCTACATTTTTTTGTGATCACCTGTACCTGTTCTTTCACCTGGCTTGTACTTTTTAATTTATTACTTTTATTTTGTATAGTATTGTTACATACCTGCTTTTATGATTAAAGCCGCTATACCCTATCATTTGGGTTTTAACCGCACTATGTGGAGCCTCCTTCTATTTTTTTCATGTGCTTCCATATGATTCCATACTACATTGGGAACTTCCCTGTTATCCTGGAAGGGTGAGACTTAAGAAACTTGGAGATTCCTGGAGTTATCATCGGATGTGCCTTACATGAATTACACCTGACTGAGGATCCATTCTTTGCCCATTTGACATACTACCAATGGTCTGTATGTCCACCGTATCCGGTAAGAGTGTTTAATTCTTCTGACAACTTTGGAATGTATGTTTGATCCTCTGTTTCCCTCCATTGGATTGTCAGCTTCCATCGGGACTACCCGCACCGGACTTTTTCTTAGTATTGTAGTGTCAATACTACCTGGACTTACCTGGAACTTCCTTAGCCCTTAAGGGGCCTTATTTTCCCCTTACACGGTCCCTGCTTGGATTGCTTTTTTATGTGCATTTATCACATTTTATCACCATATGTTTATGTTTTATTATATAGCATATATCACCATTTATATTTTGGTGTAGAGATACACTCCCTCCTTTGTGTCGTCTGAGTGTTTCTTTTTAGCGCCACATTTTTTATTTTTTTATATGTGTATTATGCTTGGATATGAAAAATAAATGATAAAGAAAGACATCTTTCATCGCCAAACCCATACTTCTACAGCATTTATCATGAATAAATACCTAAAGGCAGGGGCGGACTGACCATTCGGGCATTCGGGCACTGCCCGAGAGCCCCATGCCACTAGGGGGCCCCATCAGGGTTGCCAGCCTCAGTAAAATCAGGGACAGTATGTAAAAAAATGTTTTTCATCTGTCCCTGAAATGTCCCTTACCGTTATCCTTTTGGTCTAAATATCCTAAGATTATAGCTGCCCCGCCTCTCCAGTACCTTTTCAGTGTGTGTATGTGTATTCTGTGTGTATGTATGCTGTGTGTGTATACTGTGTATGCATACTGTATGTGTGTATCTATACTGTGTGGCCCCATAATCTATTGCCTGGGGGCCCCATAATCTCCTATTTCCCGGGGGCCCCGTAATCTCCTATCGCCCGGAGGCCCTAAATCTCCTATTACCCAGGGGCCCCATGAGTTGTCAATCCGCCCCTGGGTAATAGGAGATTATGGGGCTCCCGTGCGATAGGAGATTATGGGGCCCCATGAGTTGTCAATCCGCCCCTGCCTAAAGGACAAAACAATTGGACTAAAAGACTACAGTATATTGCACATTATAAAAGGAATAGAATTTAGAAGTCACAGTATTAGTAACACCATCAACACAACAGCATAAATATAACTAGAATTATTCACTGGTATTGCTGATTTGTCATGAACAAGCAAAGGTCCTTAAACTGATACAGCCAGATCTGAGTTTGTCAAATAGCTCCACCCGGCCTCAGCTTATTTGCTGTGAAAGGATTTGGTGTTCCCTCATTGCTTTGATCTTCTACCCTTTGATAATGTTTTTCTAATTTGGATGTCATAATTACGTCCAGGAGGGTTACAAACACAGTCAATTCCTCCAGGGCACATAGAATGGCATTGGTAGGTGGAGTGGTAGGCCATTAAAAAATACCACTAGGGTTTTTTAAGAATAGGATGAATCCACCCAGGTTTATGACAATCCATCTTCCAATTTTTGAATATTTAACCACTTCAGCCCCGGACCATTTGGCTGGCCAAAGACCAGAGCACCTTTTGCGGTTCGGCACTATGTCGCTTTAACTGACAATTGCGCGGTCATGCGACGTGCCTCCCAAACAAAATTAAAGTTCTTTTTTTTTCCAACAAATAGAGCTTTCTTTTGGTGGTATTTGATCACCTCTGCGGTTTTTCTTTTTTGTGCTATAAACAAAAATAGAGCGACAATTTTGAAAAAAAAATCTATATTTTTTACTTTTTTGCTATAATAAATATCCCGAAAAAAATTATAAAAATGTATTTTTTCCACAGTTTAGGCTGATACGTATTATTCTACATATTATTGGTAAATCGCAAAAAGCCTTTATTGATTGGTTTGCGCAAAAGTTATAGCATCTACAAAATAGGCGATCGTTTTATGGCATTTTCATTAATATTTTTTTTACTTGTTATGGCGGCAATCAGCAGTTTTTATTGTGACTGCGACATTATGGCGGACACATGGGACACTTTTGACACATTTTTTGGGACCATTTACATTTATACAGCGATCAGTGCTATAAAAAGGCACTGATTACTGTGTAAATGTGACTGGCAGTGAAGGGGTTACCCAGTAGGGGGTGGTGAAGGTGTTAAGTGTGTCCTAGGGTGTGATTCTAACTGTTAGGGGGCATGGATATGAGTGACATGTTACTGATCGCTGCTCCCGATAAGAGGGAACAGACGATCAGTGACAGTGTCACTAGGCAGAACGGGGAGATGCTTGTTTACACTTGCCTCTCTCTGTTCTGCAGCTCTGTGACCCGATCGCGGGACACAGGCAGGCATCGAGTCCGCAGGTCCCATGGGCATGGTCATGGAGATTGTGGCAGGGGCACGCCCACTCGGTGGGAATTTCAAAGTGACGTGAATATACTTTACTTTGCCAAGCTGTGCCATTCTGCCGATGTATATATACAGGAGTCGGTCGGGAACCGGTTAACAAAAGCATGATTCTGTTACAGACATTGCAAACAACAATGATAGAAAATGTTTAGCAATCCCTAGCCAACCAAATAGATTTCACCTATCAGTGATTAAAAGAGGGACTATAGTCACATACACACTCCATGTATGTTGCGCCTACAATTGCCTCTCATGCGACAACACTAGAATATTTTCCTTTGGGCAAAAATTATTATTTAACTGCTTGCGGACCGCCGCATGTACATTTACATCAGCAGAATGGCACAGGCAGGCACATCAACGTATATATACGTGCCTGCCTTGCCGTGGGTCGGGGGTCCGATCGGGACCCCCCCCGGTACATGCGGCGGTCCCCGTGGCTGGCCGAGCGATCCGGGATGAGGGGGCGGCTATTCGTTTTTGTCCGCCCCCTCCGGATCGCTCCCAGACAATCCGCACGCTCCCGCCATGTCACTTCCTCCTCCTGTGTAAACACAGGAAGAGGGAAGTGATGTGATCTCTGCTCTCGGCGGTTTTTTCAACCACCGCTGAGGAGAGATCACATCACACAGTAAGTCTGCACAACACTACACTGACACCAGTACACGCAGGCAGACTTAACCCCTTGCGATCACCCCCCCTCCCCCTGTCACAGTGTCACTGAATACAGTAATCATATATGTATGATTACTGTATTTAGTGTCAGTGTGACAGGCAGTTAGTGTTAGGTTCAGGGTAGCCCCCGTACCCCCCCTAATAAAGTTTTAACCCCTTGATCACCACCCTAGTTTACCCTTTCACTCCCTATTGCCAGCGTCACTAAGCGTTCATTTTTCTGATCGCTGTATTAGTGTCGCTGTTCCCGCTAGGTAGCTATTTTTTATTGCGATTTTTTTTTTACTAAAGACATGTGGCTAAATAAATGTTGGCCTAAATGTTTGACTAAAATTTAGTTTATTTGATTTTTCTTATAACAAAAAGTAAAAAATATTGTTTTTTTTTTCAAAAATGTCGCTCTATTTTTGTATATAGTGCAAAAAATCGCAGAGGCGATCAAATACCACCAAAAGAAAGCTCTATTTGTGGAAAGAAAAGGACGCAAATTTAGTTTGGAAGCCACGTCGCACGACTGCGCAATTGTCAGTTAAAGCGACGCAGTGCCGAATCGCAAAAAGGGGCAAGGTCCTTTACCTGCATTTTGGTCCGGGTCTTAAGTGGTTAATGTTTGCCTGCCCTCAAAAGAAGTACAGGCATACCCCACTTTGAAGTACACAATGGGGTTTCTTTACTAAAGATGGAACGCGCAAAATCAGGCTCACTTCTGCATAAAAACCAATGAGCTTCCAGGTTTTATTACCAAAGCTTGGGGTTAGAAGCTCATTGGTTTCTATGCAAAAGTGAGCCTGATTTTACGCTTTCCAGCTTTAGGCTCCATTCACACCTAGGCGTTTTGTCACCCTACGCCCGACGCTGTAGCAGGCTGAAATATGCTGGAGGGGCGAATTTACATGGTCGGCTATGGAGATGGTTCACATCTCTATGCCGAACGCCGAAACGCTGTACGCCTGAAGCTTGAAACAAGTCCCGTACCCTTTTTTTCAGGCGTCTTCGGCGTTCGGGCATAGCCGACAATGTAAAAATCACCCCTCCAGCAAAAAACAGGGCGCGTTTTGTCGCCGCAAATTGTGGGGACAAAACGCCTATTTCATGTTGCCGCAATACGCTGCATACCGCCTACACCCAGGTGTGAATGGAGCCTAAGTAAATAAACGCCATTGTGTACTTAAAAGTAGGGTATGCCTGCAGTGCCATCTTAAGAGCATTATAGGCCCCCGGGCAATACAGTGCACTGGGGCCCTGTCTACACAACCACGCACAAGAATTTACTGCCAAAAATCATGAAATTTACTGGCAGAACCACAATTTTTTATTGACACTGCAAAAAAGTACCTAAAATTACAGTTTTACAAATTTCTTCATTGGCATGAAGGTTAGGTTACAGTAACCCAGCCTGATCAGAGATTCCTCTTGCATCAGAGTCTGCAGGATTCCCCCTTACAGTGAAAGGGAACTCTTATGTAAAGGGGAACACTGCAGATCATGATGTAAGGGGGAACTCTGATGTGGAGGGGGGCTCTGGTGACCAGAGACCACCTTATATCAGAATCCACTGCTTTCTCTTTACATCAGAGTTCCCACTTACATCACGGTCCTCAGACTGACTTCCCCCTAGCACTGTAAGGGGGAATCCTGCAGACTCTGATGTAAAGGGAAACCACCTTCCGTAGAGTAAATACACTAAGGTAAGGGGGGGCACTAATATTTTTTCTTTAGCAACCACCCGCCCTTAGACTGGCCTGGTGGTGCTATCACTGACCTCCTCTCAGGTGCACCATGCAAGGCTCAGTCAGATGGCTCCAGCTTGGCTGCTCTGGTTTTATCCTATAGTCTCTTCATGTCTGACTTCTCCTGTGACCCCCATCCCAGCGGCGCTCCCACTCTTAACTCCTCTCCAGACTCTTCCTCAGAGACTGTAGACACCATACAGTTCTACAGTTCTGACCCGCCATTCTCCACCATTTTTTACTGGGGTCGCTGGGCTGCCGATGGGGCCCCCCAGGCAAGTGGGGCCCCCGGGCAACTTCCCAGTGTGCCCAATGGAAAAGACAGCCCTGTATGCCTGTAAAGAAACTGCCCATACAGCCTCCTCCTTCTAAAAACTCTAGATGCCTGGCTGTCTAGCTTCAACTTCTAACTACTCAATCCCACGCCTAAAAAAAGGTCCAGGACAAGGTGAAGGTGGTAAATCACCTGCCGAGGGGTTGCCAACTGTCAGTAAATTCACAATTTGTAAAATCCATGATATTTACATCTGTCTGTGAATGTCCATTAAGGAGAGAAGCAAGTGATGGTAATTGGCCTTAAAAAAGGAGGAGTAGGAGGAGGTCAGCTTAACGCCCAAGTAGTCCAATGAGGACAATGTCCAGTAATATGGGAAAAAGATACAATTTGGGACACAAGAAATGGGGAAAGTGTGATGTTCATGGAAGGCGTCTTGTGGATCCGGAGACCAGAGATATTGGAGAATTGTGTAAAGAGATGTTGCAGGATAGGCAATGTGATAATGATCTTTTTCGAGTCAGGAGCATATCATCCACAAACAGAAATAATTTGGGGTGCAAAGGTTTTTCGTTTTCAAGAGACACCAGAGAATTACAGTAAGCCGGCCATACATGAATCGAAATTCAGTAGTCACTGGCTGAATTTCGATCCATATATACTGCTGCTGGTTGAATGAACAAAAAAGGTTGAATGTATGGCCTGCCTTAAATGACCTAATTGTTTCTTATATCTCATAAAGTGATACTAAACACACTGGGCCAGATTCAGAGACCCGTAACTCCTGTCTAACTGGTGTTAGACTGGAGTACTTTCAAATTACGCGCGTTTTTTAGCTAGTCTGAAATCTCAAACCATGAAAAGACGGCTGCGAGCTTCAATTCGACTGGATTACGTGTTTGTACGCCTTCGGATCTACGCTGCAATAAAATTGCGGCCACTGGGTGGACTTCCCGTCGTTTTCCGCGTCGGGGTATGCTAATGAGCTTTTGCCGGCTATCCCCGAAATTCGATCGCCCAGGGGACGCGCCTAATTTAAATGCTTCACGCCCCCTAATCGCGTATTTCGATTACGCGGCGAGAAATAGACTACGCCGCCGTATCGTACGGACAAAAATCTACCAGAATTCAATTTATAGCCAGGTAAAATACGGCAGCGTAGAGTATTTCGAATACGCTGCGCAAATTTACGTGTACCTGAATCTGGCCCACACTGTTTAATTTACACTGTCCCTTCTATTTCTGTGTATGGATGATGATGGCACTGTAATTGGTTTAATAAAAAAAACAACTAAGTGTTTTTTTTTCCTAATCAATATACAGCTGTCACATGATTTAGATCTTTCCCAGCCTGTCTGCAGGAAAACATAAGAAGGAGGCAATTCTAGTCCTCTGCTGCTGATCACATGTTCAAAAACAAAACAACAAAAAAATAGCCTTTGGAATATTAATGAACAAATAATATCAATCATCTGTTTCTAATGGTCATACAAATATATATTTGAAACCAAACCATTGTTATTTTGAGGAAATAAAATGGTGTGGGTGGATTTCTGCCAGTCACAGGCTGTGTCACTCCCCACCAGTCTGTGTTTTAGAATATGAGAGAGGGGAAGCCTCCATTAATCTACAATAATCTACATGTAATATTACTCCTCCATTGTGTTAAGCTTGTTAGTGGGCATGGAGGAGGGGGGAAGGAGTGGGCTGTCATTTACCCCTCTGTACACACCCATATGTGTGACTCTATTGTCAAATGGGCTGCTCAGATGTGATAGGGAGGGAATGCTCAGCATAGAAACCCACTGAAAACTAAGCATGTGCAGAGTTGCCACCACAGTCACAAAATCCCTAGCTGAAATGGGAATGTGATCATAAGGATTAACCAGGTTTTTTTTTTTTTTTTTTGCAGAATACAAAAAAACTAAGCCCATAGTGACTGAGTGAGTATGAACTGGATGTAATACAGGATTTATTGACGTGTCAGTTAAAGGACTTTGCTGATGAGATGTGTACAATTGAACTTGCATGTCATACATTTGTCACAGCCACTCTCCCTATATGACAGGTGTCAACCACAAGGCCCCCAGGGCAAATACGGCCCTCCAGGCCATTTCATGCAGCCCTCGCACCTCTCCAGCTGCAGGAGAGCTCCAACCCTCCTCTGGTCCTACTCCAGACCCTGTACTTTCCACTTTCAAGCAATGCATCCAGCTTTTTCCCAGCAGCAGCATAATGATAGGGGGGTGCACTGTGATGTAAGGGAGAGTGGGGGACTCAACTTCTGTTGGTGGAGTGGCTCTTGACATCTAATGTAAAAGGGGGTGCACTGGACATCTAATCTTACAGATACAAATGGCCCTTTCGAGGGCAATCGTAATGCTGATGCGGCCCACGATGCAATTGAGTTTTACACCCCTGGTCTATATAATTTTTAACTGATCCCAAATTTACAATTAAACAGAACAAAATGACATAGCTCAAACAAAGAACAGTTGTTTCAGCCAAGTACTTTCGAATTACGCGCGTTTTTTAGCTAGTCTAAAATCTCAAACCATGAAAAGACGGCTGCGAGCTTCAATTCGACTGGATTACGTGTTCGTACGCCTTCGGATCTACGCTGCAATAAAATTGCGGCCACTGGGTGGACTTCCCGTCGTTTTCCGCGTCGGGGTATGCTAATGAGCTTACCCCGCCGCTGATTGGACAAGCGATCGCATGGGACCTGTCAGTGTCCCATGCGATCGCCTACAGGGAGGGGCTGCTGTAGGTGATTAAGCTTAATCGCCTAACCAGCCCCTCAGCGGAAGGAGGAAGTGGGACAGGAAGTCCCACTCCTCCTGAAGCCAACTACTTTCGAATTACGCGCGTTTTTTAGCTAGTCTGAAATCTCAAACCATGAAAAGACGGCTGCGAGCTTCAATTCGACTGGATTACGTGTTCGTACGCCTTCGGATCTACGCTGCAATAAAATTGCGGCCACTGGGTGGACTTCCCGTCGTTTTCCGCGTCGGGGTATGCTAATGAGCTTTTGCCGGCTATCCCCGAAATTATGTTTTAATTTGGAAGAAATTATAATTTCAAGAAACTAACCTTCGAAGCCAGAAACTCTGATTAATTAGTATGGGGAATTGCATTTTTTTAAGCTGCTTTTCACACCTTTATTTAGGGACTTGTGTACACCTGTAATGGGTATCACATCATACCCTGGATTCATGTCTGACACCTCCTGAGCCAGCATTTTGCATGCTGTAGCATGAGAGGCTGATGTGTGTACAATCTTAAAGGTGTCATTATTATAAAGTTTTTATGAATGTGATTTTTTTTATAAATTAGCATCTTTCCTTCATAAATAAAAAAAATACCACTCCCAAGTAATCAAGTCTAGGTTATGATCATTTTTTCCAGATACAATTTCTCAAAAAGCCTTCGGCTTCACGTCCGGGCACCCACTGCGCATGCGCGAGCCACGCGGCCCGCCGCTGATTGGACAAGCGATCGCATGGGACCTGTCAGTGTCCCATGCGATCGCCTACAGGGAGGGGCTGCTGTAGGTGATTAAGCTTAATCGCCTAACCAGCCCCTCAGCGGAAGGAGGAAGTGGGACAGGAAGTCCCACTCCTCCTGAAGCCCCCACTCCCCCCCCAAAAAAATTACATGCCAAATGTGGCATGTAAGGGGGTGAGGAGTGCGATTAGCGGAAGTTCAAAATTTGGGTGGAACTCCGCTTTAACTGATTCCTTTTAAAGATGATTAAAAACAGATAAAAATCAATCATATAATGTGCCTGCAGTTTAGTTTTGTTTTAAAAAATGGTTTCATATTTCTGTGAAGTAAAGAGACACACAGAACAAAAACAAACAAATACAGGGCAATGTTTGTTTTTAAAATTAATCTGATTGGTTCTGAGGAGTTTTAGACACATAATAATCACACCTCTTTGATCATGGACCACAGTGAAAAGCTAGCATAAGTTTTTTCATAAGGAGCCAGACAAGCAGGAAGTGTGGAGATCAGAGAAGTATTACAGCTACTTCAAAGCAAAAACGAACAATGAGGACATGAAACCAGGACTGCAGTAAGGTAAAGGAAGCTATTTAGCTTAAAAAAAAAATTCCTTTAGTGACCCTTTAACTAAGAGCTGGCAGCCCCAGTTAAACTTTTTTACCAATTGCTGCAAAATCACATACCTGTATGTCATTTTGCTCAAGTGGCTGTAACGAAGTGATGCCTACAGCTGTTTTTTAAAGCCGACGGTCGGCTTTCTTGCAATAACAACCAATACGGCTAAGCAGCTGCTTGACTGTTATTACCCCCCTGTTGCCTTCCACGGCTTGCCCAGGCTCTCCTGTCTCACCGGGAGACCGAGCCACCAGTAGGCATGTCCACCGGCTGGAGACTCGAACAAAGCTAGATTTGGCTTTGATCGGGTCTCTGATGTGGTCTCTGATGTGGTGTAACCCATTCACGACGTCACTTCCGGTTTACTCGGCAGCCAACGGTGCCAATTTAAAAAAATCAACAGTATTCAAAAATGCAGATCTTGGCATTTTGAATACTTTTAAGTGCAGAGGAGGGGTTTGGGGTCTTTTAGACCCCAGATCCCCTTATAAAGAGTACCTGTCACTGCCAATTACTGTTGCAAGGGTTGTTTACATTCCTTGTGACAGCAATAAAAGTGATCAGAATTTTTTTTTCTTCAAGAGACCGCGTAAAAAAATAATTGTATTTTATTTTTTAAAGCGATCCATCCACCCATGCTCGCGTGCCAAACAAACGCATACGTAAGTCATGCCTGCAAATGTAACGTGTTCAAACAACCCATGTGAAGTATCACCACAATTGTTAGTGAGTGAGAGCAATAATTCTAGCACAAGTCCTCCTCTATAACTCTAAACATCTAACCCTTTAAAAAGTTTAAAGCATTGCCTATGGAGATGTTTAAATACTGTGGTCTGCTGCCATTCCACAGGTGTGCACAATTTTAAAGCGTGACATGTTAGGTATCTATTTACTTGGAGTAAAATCATCTTTCACATTATACAAAAAAATTGGGCTAACTTTACTGTTTAGTTTTTTTTTTATTCATTAAGTGTATTTTTTTTTTTTTATTATTATTGCATTTGACAGACTGCTGCGCAAAAACTGTGTAACATAAAATATTCCACCAACTGCCACTTTATTGTCTAGGGTCAATGATAAATATATATATATATATTTGAGGGGTCTAAGTAAATACTCTTTTTAACTTGTAAGCAACAAATGTCAGAAAAATGCCTGATCTTACCAGAATTCTTTGATATGCCTATGTTGCCTTTGGGAAGCAAAGTCAAAAGTTGCCCCTCCCTTTCCAATGACACCCTATTGACAACTAAAGAGACCTTATAAAATCTCTTAACAAATCAAAATGCCAGTTTAACTTATGTCGCTTTGCCTTTTGGCCACTAGGGGCGCGTGACAGAGCGAGTAAACACACAGATCCTGGTTCTTTCAGGGGAGAGGAGACTGATCGTGTGTTCATACAATGTATGAACACCAATCACCCTCTTCCCTAGTTAGTCCCATCCCCCCTACAGTTATAACACAGTGAGGTAACACAGCTAACCCCTTGATTGCCATAAAATGTCATAAATCTATCCCCTAATTTTTAGATGCTATAACTATTGCGCAAACCAATCTATATACTCTTATTGCGATTTTTTTTGTTTACCAAAAATATGTAGAAGAATACATATCGGCCTAAACTGAGGAAAAAAATCATTATTTTTTTTAAATGTGGGGTATTTATTATAGCAAAACGTAAAAGATTGTGGGGGTTATTTACTAAAGGCAAATCCACTTTGCACTACATGTGCACTGAAAGAGCACTTGGAAGTACAGTTGCTGTAGATCTGAGGGGGACATGCAAGGAAAATAAAACACAGCATTTTTGCTTGCACATGATTGGATGATAAAATCAGCAGAGCTTCCCCTCATTTTAGATCTTCAACTCAGATTCACAGCGACTCCACTTCCAAGTGCACTTGTAGTGCAAAGTGGATTTGCCTTTAGTAAATAACCCCCTATGTGTTTTGTTTTTGTTTTGTTTTTAAATTGTCGCTCTTCTTTCGTTTATAGTGGGGAAAAAAATAAAGACTGCAGAGATGATCAAATACCACCAAAAGAAAGCTCTATTTGTGGGAAAAAAAGGATGTCATATTTGTTTGGGTCCAGTGACTCACATCTGCTCAATTGTCAGTTAAAGCAACGCAGTGCTGTATCGCAAAAAATGGCCTGGTCATTGAGCAGCCAAATCTTCTGGGGCTGAAATGGTTAAAGTTATTCAGAAGAAATTGAAAGGTGCATATAAACATCAGAAGATACCTCCTTTAAATTGATGTTGCAAATGGAAAGGTTAACTTCAAATATCAACATTTAAAGGTTGGGTTCTTAATGAGATATTGTGGTTATCTCGTTAAGAACCCAACCTTTAAACCGACTTTAATGTTTCTTTAATGTGCAAAGAGTAATATGCAAAGTGTAGTATATATAGCAGTTATACAGAATTTATAGTCATCTCAGTGAACTAAAGTATGTTTGCTAACTGCACCACATACATCATTGTAAACCCTTTACAACCACTTTAACCTACATGTAGGCCTAGATTAAGGCTTACCTGTAGGTGCAAGAAATATCTCCCAAACCTAAAAGGTTTTGGAGATATTTGCAAAAAATTGCAGCACCGATGTCTACGGCGCATGTGCTATAGACGTCAGGCGCAGGCGCACTGATCGTGCACTGCTCCGGCCAGTCACATCGCCGGAGCAGCGACACCCGGCAGTCACTCCGGGTATCATGGTGGCGTCGGAGGAGGCGAACGAGGGCCGCTGTGGGGGCTTCGATCTCAGGTAAGTAATTCATAACAATGTCGTATGTTGTCTTTGTTGTGTTTTTTTCTGACGAGAGGGTTTACTTCCTCTTTAATTCACAAACCTGTAAGCGAAGGAAACCAATATAATATAAGTGCTGACCTACAAACTAAACGTTTTTGATAAAATTGAAATGCATACACGCAGACAAGATGACAGGATTAGGCAAAAGATACAGATCACACAGTACAAACACAAATTATGCTGCATTGACTTCAAAGGTGCAGGGACAGTGACTCATGTATCACTTTGCGTTTGATAGTATAAATTACAGAGAGGCTAAGCTGACATGAGCTTTGAAATTTTTAAAAGTCATAATATAATCAAGAGAGTCGGATCTGTCCTAATGCATATCAATGATCTTGTGATCAGAGCCATGGTTTACTGTTTACACATATAATCAGTGATACCATTTAAATGACTACCATTATAATCTGCTCATCAGCAAATGGGAAATAATCATACTCTAAATGATTTGCATTTTAGTGAAAAATATTAAAGGTGAAGTATATTGTAATTTAAGTTAGTATTCCTCCCGAGCTATTATTGAAACATTTACCTTAACATATTTTTAATGCAATTTGCACCTGTTTCCACTATAATAACTTTTGCATCCATATTTTAAAGTGGACCTGAACTCAAAATGTGAAAATTTGCTATCTAGATTAATAATCTGGAAATGGTAATCGCCTTAAAAAAGTATTCATACCCATTAAAATTTTCCACATTTTACAAACAAAAACATAATTGTATTTTATTGGGACTTTATTTGATACCAACACAAAGTGGCACATAATTGTGAAGTGGAAGGAAAATGATAAATGGTTTTCAACATTTTGTACAAATAAATATGTGAAAAGTGCGGCGTGCATTTGTATTCAGCCCCCTTTACTCTGATACCCCATAACTAAAATCTAATGAAACCAATTGCCCTCAGAAATCACCTAATTAGTAAATAGAGTCCACCTGTGTGTAATTTATACTCAGTATAAATACAGCTGTTCTGTGAAGCCCTCAGAGCCAGTTCACACTGGGGCGACTCGTCAGGTGGCTCAGCCACTTGACGAGTCGCGTCCCATTCTATTCACGGGAACCGTCCTAATAGGAGCGACACAAGTCGCTTTGACTTAGAAAGAGGTTCTTGTACGACTTTGAGGGCGGCTCGAGATGACCTGCATTGACTTCTATACAGAAGTCATCTTGCAGAGTCGCCCCCGAAGTCGTGCCGCCTGTATGTGAACCGACTCTCAGAGGTTAGTGAACAAAACGCATCTTTAAAGGCCAAGGAACACATCAGAGTTGATGGGAAGATGGATGGAGCCAAATACAGGGCAATCTTTGAAGAAAACCTATTAAAGTCTGCAAAAGACTTGAGACTGGGGCGAAGGTTCACATTCCAGCAGGACAACAACCCTAAACATAGAGCCAGAGCTACAATGGAATGGTTTAGATCAAAATATATTCATGTGTTAGAATGGCCCAGTGAAAGCCCAGACCTAAATCCAATTGAGAATCTGTGGCATGACTTGAAAATTGCTGTTCACAGACACTCTCCATCCAATCTGACAAAGCTAGAGCTATTTTGCAAAGAAGTCGCTCTCAATGTGCAAGGTAGAGACATACCCCAAAAGACTTGCAGCTGTAATTGCAGCGAAAGGCGGTTCTACAAAGTATTGACTCAAGGGGGGCTGGATACAAATGCACACCACACTTTTCACATATTTATTTGTAAAAAAAATTGAAAATCATTTATAATTTTACTTCCAGTTCACAATTACGTGACACTTTGTGTTGGTCTATCACATAACATCCCAATAAAATACATTTACGCTTTTGGTTGTAACATGACAAAATGTGGAACATTTCAATAGGGAATGAATACTTTTCAAGGCACTGTGAGGCCTTGTACACACGAGTGAATAAATCCGCTGAACATGGTCCGACGGACCATTTCAGCCAAAAAATCCGCTCGTGTGTAGGGGCAAACGGACCGTTCTGGCCGGATTCCTCCGGCGGAAAATTTCCAAAGCATGCTTTGGAATTTTTCCGCCAGAGAGCTGTCCGTCAGATATGTCCGCTGGTTAGTACGGCAAACCAGCGGACATATCTGCCCGCACATACGTCGTATCCTGTGAATGGATCCGACGCATGCGCGCGGAAAAGTGTTTACTTCCTGGTGCGGTGACGTGGCGGTCACGTGGTGGCGTCAACGTCACCGCGCTGTCCGCCGGCGGGGAATTTGATCCGATGGTGTGTACAGCCATCGGATCAAAGCAATCCGGCTGACAGATCCGATGGGAACGGTCCGTCGGACCGTTCCCATCGGATCTATTCCCTCGTGTGTACAAGGCCTAAGTGTGCATCACAGGACTGCAGTTCATTCTGAAGCCTGTTGGCTGATGTCACAGAGCCGGTCCAGGCAAGGGCAAGATCGTGACAATAAAGTCAGGATCCATAAATGCTGCTTGCAGGACTTTTTAATGTCCTGCCAGCGCATCGTCCCAGTGTGAAAGCACTCAGGCTTTCACACTGGGGAGCATTGAGAGACTTTTTCAGGTGCCTTTCAGACGCTATTTTTCGCTCTGTAGCACCTGAAAAACACCCCTGTGTGAAAGGGGTCTTAGAGAAAAAAAAATTCTCTTTTAACATCTCCTAGTGAACTCTCGCAAAGAATTTAAAGCAGAACTGAAGGCAAAATTACAGCTTACTACAGGCAGGGTATTCATCACAAAAGAGATCTGCAATAAAAATGAATGTACCTGCCTGTTGCACATACACAGAACTACTCTCAGCTTACATCACCAGCACAGTCCCTGTGTGCCAGAATGACTGACTCCTGTGCATGCGCAAGAGTTAAATAATCCTGTTCTGGCCAATCAAGAAAGGGAAGAAGGGGCTCCCAAAAGGAACCAGGAAGAAGAGGCTGGCGGCGGCAAGTGACCCCTCCTGGAAGTTGAACTATTGAAGAGGAGGTGAGTATTTAACCACTTAACGACTGCCATACAGGGGCGGATCCGGGGGGGGGGGGCAACAGGGAAATTGCCACCCCCGAGAAAATAGATTATAGTTGCGGAATTTACAGGCGTCGGAGAGTGAGAGTCAGAGAGTGAGCAGTCAGCTGGTCGGCTCTGTGTTTGTGCGCCAATCAACAAGCAGGTGGCCGGGGGAGCAGAAAGATGACATCATCTCTCACCGCCCCACGCCTGCCTTGCATCCCTGCAGTAACTTCCGTCCTTACTGTGCAGGCAGCAGAGAGATTATATCATCTCTCTGCTGCCTGTCTCTGACAAGCAAAACACCACCTTAGCAAGTGACAATCCATAAGGTGTGGCAGCCTGGCAGGTGAGGTGGCAAGTGACAATCTGCATCTGGTGGCAGGCAAGTGACATTCTGCAACTTGTGGCAGGTGACGTGGCAAGTGACAATCCACAACATGTGGCAGGTGACGTGGCAAGTGACAATCCACAACATGTGGCAGGTGACGTGGCAAGTGACAATCCGCATCTGGTGGCAGGCAAGTGACATTCCGCAACTTGTGGCAGGGGATGTGGCAAGTGACAATCTGCAATGTGTGGAAGGTGACGTGGCAAGTGACAATTTGCAACGTGTGGCCGGTGACGTGACAAGTGACAAGCTGCATCTGGTAGCAGGTGACGTGGCAAGTGACACACTCGGGGCTCCAACTGATTCTGCATTATGGTGAGTTGAATCATTTCATTTTATATTAAAATGTAAAAATAGAAATAATGCGCTTCACTGCATAGTTCCGTGATCATTGAAGAGCTAACAATAGTCATTTCCCTGATAAATTGCCCCCCCCCCCCCCCAAATATATTTTCTGGTAGTGCCCCTCCCGAGACTAGACTCTGCTGCCATATAGCAGATCTACTGCTACAGGGCAGCCGTTCTGTGCAGAATTCTACACTTCTGCTTAGGGGACACAGCGCTTCTTTTGTGATTAGTCACAGCAGAAGCCGATGAGCACCCGCCGATCATCGAAAAGAAACAAGGCAGAGCTCAGTTCTGACAGGGGGAAGTGATGGATTTTCTTACCCTGCAAAGCAAGGAAGGAAAATACATCACTTCCTATAGTAGAAACACCACACATAGGGGGTTATTTACAAAATACAGATCCACTTTGCACTACAAGTGCAAACTACAAGTGCAAAGTGCATTTGAAATTGCACTGAAAGTGCACTTGGAGGTGGAGTTGCTGTAAATCTGAGTGGTAGATCTGAAATGAGGGGAAGTTCTGCTGATTTTATCATCCAATCATGTGCAAGCCAAAATGCTGTTTTTTATTTTCCTTGCATGTCCCCCTCAGATCTACAGCGACTGCTTTTCCAGGTGCACTTTCAGTGCAATTTCAAGTGCACTATGCACTTGTAGTGCAAAGTGGATTTGTCTTTTGTAAATAACCCCCATAGTACACAAAAACACTGGCTAGGCACACATGTAATCCTTTGATCAACCTAGATGTTTAACCTATTCCCAGCCAATGTCATTATTACAGTGACGGTGCATAATTTTAGCACTGATCACTGTAGTGTCACTGATTCACACAAAGTGTCAAAAGTGTCAGTGTCCAACTATCTGCCGCAATATCACAGTCCTATTATAAGTCACTGATTGCCACCATTACTAGTATAAAACAAATACACACTTATTGCACTTTTTTTTTACCAAAAATATGTAACAGAATACATATTGTCTTAAATTTAGGAAAAAATTAATTTTTACAAAAAAAAAAATTATTGGCTATGTTTTATAGTAGAAAGTACAAAACTATGTTTTTTTCCAAAATTGTTGGTCTTTTTTTGCAGAGAAAAAAAAAACGCAGTGGTGATCAATTACCATCAAAAGAAAGCTCTATTTGTGGGAACAGGATGACCAGTGGCGGGGTGTCCATAGTGGGCACAGGAGCGCCACCCCCTCTCCCCTGCACCGTCACTCAACAATACAATGATTCATGCATTGCATGAATCTGTATATTGTCGCCGATGCCGCCCACTATTTGGGTGGCCGGCCCCCTGTTGAGCGCTGGCCATCTGAATAACAGTGGTGGGTGTGTTTTGGAAGTGTCTATCAGAGCCAGCGGCCATGTGGGCTCTAATCAGCTTCCAAATGCTTAACCAGAGGGCACACAGGGTGTGTGTTCCCTGGTTAACACTGACATGCGTCTGAGCCAGTCAGGTTCACTGGGTCTGGTTACCAGTCACTAGGGATGAGCTTCGCATTCGAAACGAACCTATGTTCGACTCGAACATCGTCCGTTCGATCGTTCGTCGAATTTCGAACAAAAACGATCGTCTGCGGAAAATTCGAGTGAAACGAAACGACGGTTTAAAAAAAAAAAAATCCCATTGATACTATTATCAATGGAAAAAAAAGTTTTAAAAACGGTCGTTATTTCAGGAGTCCTGCTCCTGAAAAAACAACCGTTTTTAAGACTTTTTTCTATTGATACATGTTCCCTGGGGAAAGACCCGGGTTCTGAAAGACGTTTTCCAACAATAACTTGAAAATTGGTCTTTAAAATGAACGTTTTTGAATTTGAACGTTCGAGTCCCATAGACTTCAATGGGGTTCTAAATGTTCGTGCGAACGATCGGACTGTTCTACGATTCTGGTGCGAACCGAACGCGGGGGTGTTCGGCTCATCCCTACCAGTCATCTGATTGGCTGAAACGACATAGAGGGCAAAAGAAGACATTGGGGGATTGTGGAGGAGGATGGCTGACAGATAAAGGTAAGTGCCGGGCGGGGGGGGGGGGCAATTTGGCTGTATTTTGGGGCAATCTTGCGGCATTTTATGGGGCAAACTGGCGGCATTTTATGGGCGACAATTGATGGCAAATGCACTGCGTTTGATGGCACAGTGGCGACAACTGATGGCACAGGGGCTGAGTTTGATGGCACAGCGGTGACAATTGATGGCACAGTGGCTGCGTTTGATGGCACAGTGGCAACAATTGATGGCACAGTGGCGACAATTGATTGCACAGTGGCTGCGTTTGATGGCACAGTGGCAACAATTGATGGGCACAGTGAGGCTGCAATTGATGGTTTTTTTTTTTCGTTTGTTTGCGCCCCCCCAAACAAATTGAGCATCAGCCGCCACTGAAGATGACATACATTTTGTTCGGGTACCATGCAATTGTCAGTTATCGTAGTGTTGTATCCAGAAGTCAAGTGGTTAATTGCCGAGTGGTTTGAATCAGAAGGCAAGGTAACCCATCAACAGAGTATGAGGTACTTTGCAGAATGGGTCATGTTGAAAGAACAGGAATAAAAAGCAGAGAAAATATGTTACCAGCAGTTAATGATATCTTTCATTTTCCATACTGCATACTGCATGACAAGTATGAGATTGACATTTATAGAAAACACCTCCACTTTCTCTACATATTGTGTGCAGTCATACGTGCCACCACCACAAATTACTAATGTATTTATTATGGCTACCTTTAGCATTAGAAAGCCAGATGATTTAAATGATTTTCTTCTCCAATTACCTCCTCGCTCTCTACCACCAGATCCTTCATCAGAAGTAAATGGTACTTTACACTTCATTTCATAATACAAATATATATGCTGGACTACATTTCTTATTAAACAGTTCAGCCTCAATACCTGCAAATGAAAAAAGTTCAGGAAACGATCACAGATGGGAAATGTAAGAAGATTTTTTTTTCATTTCTGGGTTATTCAATGGGGAGCTACCCCCTCAGGAGCCGCTGGTTGTTGTTTGGGATCGGCGTATTAAGTTACCTGAAAGTGTGTCTAGGGGTAGTAGCAGTGAGCGAATGTCCAGTCACCAAATGATTTTTAAATGCTTTATTCCAAGGCCCAACAACGGCCAACATCAACAGGAGATAGGAAAGGTTGATGAAGCAATAGAGAACAGTGCGGTATCTGGCCTGGATATAACACAGAGCAGTCTCGCTCTCGGTAGTAGTAGATACAGTTTGTCGCCACTCAGGAGGAGTGGGTGAAGTGCCTCCGCATAGACTCCTGTTATAAGCCTGGCAGCCGGAATGTCACTTTTTAAATTGCTGGGAGGAACAGGTCTCTATGACAGACCTGGCTCTGGCCTCTGCCACAAGCTTAGTACTTCAGTACTCAAAAGAACAATTCGGATTGAGCGAATCCTACCAGTAAATGCAATGAAAGGGGTCACTGGTTGACAGCTGACATGTACCTGTCAATTCCAGTAACCAGATCCCCGATGGTTCGTTCAAGCCCTTTTGGACAACCTGCCCCCGGGTTATCCTCAAGCCGATCCCCCACCGAGCAGCATACAGCCTGGGATCTTCTCAGTAAGGTTGGGGACCCAATAAGTCACTGGGGCCCCCATCGGCATCCGAATGGGTCTCCATGGGATAGGTGGCTCTGGCCAGGTGGGCCATGCGAACAGGGTCCGTGGATGCGCGCACCCTGAAGGTGGATGCCGCACCTGGAATGTGGACCCCACGCAGAGAACAGGAACCGACCACCTAACCAAACCCAGAACACGCGGCAGCCGCCACAGATATACCCCTCCCAGCATGCCCAGCGAGGGAAGAACTCCTCAAATTAGTTGCTGGGGAAAAGTGGCTCCGTCAGAACCCCTCTAGCGCCAACTGTCGCCCAGGGATGTAATCAAACCTCGGGGGCGCAGACCGGCCCACAGGACATTTCTGAAACAGTTTAACAAATTTAACAAATAAGGAATGGGAGCAAAGTAACTCTCCCATTCACCCACTAACTTTAGCGTAGTGCCCGCACTGAAAGTAAAAGGGCGCTACATTCAATAAGATTTTACAAAAACAGAAATGAGGTGTGAATAGCAGTAACTCATATCCACCAGTTAGGCCCCTTTCAGACATGCGGACCGTATGTCCGCTTTTTTATCCATCCGTGTACGGATGAAAAAGGGACATACATGTATCCCTATGGGATAGCGGGTGTCAGCGGAGGAACATACGCTTACACCCGATCTCATCGGTCCCCGCTGTGGTCCGATTCTGCAGACGGAGGAAAATCCTATTTTTCCATCCGTCTGCAGAGCGAATCGGATGAACACGGACAGAAGAACTGTGTTCCTCCGATCCCCCCATAGAGAGAGCGGGGATCTGACAGGGCGGTCCCTGCACAGTGTGCGAGAGCGCACTGTCATCTGCCGGCTCAGCGTGGATCAGCAGAGCAATCTCCGCTGAGCAAGCGGATGTTTACGGGGTGGATCATCATGGGATTCGCCCGTGTGAAAGGACCCTTAAGAGTCAGTTTCAGTATTCAGATCAGTCGAAGATGAGTTCTGATTTGTTACTATGGTTTAGACCAATTTTGATTTTACTGCATTTGTACAGCTGAAAGTTTTGCAATGTTTTTGCCACTGGCTAACAACTACTTTGTATCTAGCTCATATGTCTAGTCTACATGCACCTGAAGATCATAAAATAATAAATTGAAGATTAGAAAAGGAAAACTATCAATATCAATATATATTGAATTGTATTTAGTTATAATGAAGTGGTCTCCAAACCTTTACCCGGCCCTTGGGGCACTCAATGTTCCTCCCACTTGTAGCGCACCCCCTAAAGAGTCGCAGATGTTCTGGGATCCCACCACCCTGCACAGCCAGGCACACCAAATGTTCTCAGAGTAAAAGAACAGTCCGTGTTATTTATTAAGGGATAATAACTTGCATAGAGTTGAGAGGTCATGGGACAACAACTTCAAGGACAAGTCTTCCAATAAACAGCTCCCCTTTTCCTCCGGCACTCACTTGCATAACCCAACAGGAACACTGTGAATATCTGATAGTCAAATTAAAGCATGGCCCATTAAAGGCAGGACCCTGAGGCCTCTTAGTTCTGTTGCAGCATTTTACTGTCCAGCGTGCATCACTCCTGTGGCTACTGATCCCAGCACTACATTTTCAGGCACTGCCATTCCCATATGCCTGGCTGCAGCTACCCCATTCACTAGACCTCCAGGCTAACTTCACCCCATAGTCCTCCAGACTGCTCCTACTGTCATCTCTCCTTGTTCCCATGCCTCCAGGATGGGCTTCCTCTGTGTGTTTTGGTAGAATCCTTCTAACACCTGAGCCCCGGCCTAAGGCCACCCCCAGACTAGGAGACATCCTCAAAGGCTACCGACAGCCTCCTCGGCACTCCATCTTCATCTTCCACCCAACTTCCCTCCCTGACATGACTCATTTCTATTTATGAGAGGGCCTGCCTCCTGCCAGCTCTTTACTGAGGATTGGCTGAGGCTCTCATAAATATTCCAAGCAGCACCTCCTAACCTCCACCCACTATGTCTGGAACATTATTCAATGTTCCAGAAAACGGGGAGATTTCTGAGAAGCTGTTAGAATGAGTCACCCAACCCTGAGTCACTAAAGCCTGAGCCAGATTTATAGCTCTGGCTTAGACCTGAGCTAAATGTAAATGTTCTTACATTAACAGCTACACTAACAACCTAGCACTACTAAGAGTTCTACACACTCATATGAGACACTATTCTTCCAACTGACATCAACAATGGGGCATAATTTCCCCCACTGACACCAACAATGGGGTGCTATCCCTCCCAATGATACCAGCGATGGGGCACTATTCCCCCGCCCAAAAAAAATGTTGTGATGTTCTGATGCCAGGAAAAATATCCACTCCCACTTGCCACAGTCTGGCCTCCCTAAAGCCTGAAGGACAATAAACTGGCCCCTTGTTTAGTAAGTTTGGAGACCCCTGCTTTAGGGTATGGAGGAGCAAGTAACTCACTCCATGTGAAAATGCTTATTCAGCCACCAAGTGTCAAAGTTGTCATCACAAGAGTCCATAATTGTGTCAAAATAGTGACTTTTACTACTTTACTTGGCGATTATTCGGCAATAGCGATATCGCGCGATTATTTTTGAGAAATTCACAATATTGTTTTTAGCTAAAATAACACATATATTCGATTTCAGAGTGTTACTGTCGAAATTCCGCAATCAATTTCTCATTCGCATTTTTGCGAAATTACGATAAAATATCAAGAATATTCTGAGCCAATCAGAGTGCTCCTTCCGCATTTGCCGAATATTCGCAATTATTTTGTATTGTAATATATCACGAATATTCTAAGCCAATCAGAGTGCTCCATTCCGCATTTCTCGAAATTTCGCAATTATTTTGTATTATAAAATATCACAAATATTCTGAGCCAATCAGAGTGCTCCTTCCGCATTTGCCGAATATTCGCAATTATTTTGTATTGTAATACATCACGAATATTCTGAGCCAATCATAGTGCTCCTTCCGCATTTGCCGAATATTTGCAATTATTTTGTATTGTAATATATCACGAATATTCTGAGCCAATCAGAGTGCTCCATTCCGCATTTCTCGAAATTTCGCAATTATTTTGTATTATAAAATATCACGAATATTCTGAGCCAATCAGAGTGCTCCTTCCGCATTTGCCGAATATTCGCAATTATTTTGTATTGTAATATATCACGAATATTCTGAGCCAATCAGAGTGCTCCTTCCGCATTTGCCGAATATTCGCAATTATTTTGTATTGTAATATATCACGAATATTCTGAGCCAATCAGAGTGCTCCATTCCGCATTTCTCGAAATTTCGCAATTATTTTGTATTATAAAATATCACGAATATTCTGAGCCAATCAGAGTGCTCCTTCCGCATTTGCCGAATATTCGCAATTATTTTGTATTGTAATATATCACGAATATTCTGAGCCAATCAGAGTGCTCCATTCCGCATTTCTCGAAATTTCATTCGCATTCGCAATTCGCATTCGCATTCGCAATAGCGAAATTTCGCAATCATTTCATTTCCAAAAAATATCGCAAATATTCGCATTTAACGAATATATCTCGAATATTCGACTATATATTCGAGATATATCGCGAAATCGAATATGGCATATTCTGCTCAACACTATTCATCACCAAAAGTGGAATACTGCAGGGGTTAATAGCTTATTTTGTCTTGGGAAGCGGGGAAACAGTTTTACTTACATGATCCTAAGTCTGTAACTCCATACAGTAATGCAAGGCTTTCTCCCTGGTGTGGAGTGTCGTGCTCGCCCCCTCCCCTGGACTACAGGAGAGTCAGGACACTCTCTACGTTGCATATAGAGAAAGGAGCTATGTGTTAGTGGGCGTCCTGACTCTCCCGTAGTCCAGGGGAGGGGGCGAGCATGACACTCCACACCAAGGAGAAAGCCTTGCATTACTGTGTGGAGTTACAGACAGAAGAACAGGAAGTGAGGATTTCTCAGAACAAATAAGGACATTTAAAAGCAAAATGGAAGGATGAGGTAAGTGAAGGTGGACTGCACTAAGGTAAAGGAAACTATCTAGGAAAAAAAATTGTACCTTTACAACCCCTTTAACAGTCTCTAGAGAAAAAAAGGAAAGAAATACTGCCTAGCAGAATTCCCCAGACCGTGTGAAGTACGGTGTGATTACATTGCACCCATGTGAGCGCCTTCTAGATTGCAAGGGAAAAATGCAGCCTTAAAGGGGAGGTTCCCCTAAAAAGAAACTTTTAACATTGCATGTCTCTTCTTAATAACATTTAGAATCCGCTGGTAGTTTAAAAAAAAAACACCCGTACATACCATTTTCGGCATGTAGTCTCACCGCCGCTTCCGGGTCTGGCGGCCGGGGATGGGCGTGCCTACTTCATTGACAGGCATCCGATCGACGCATACAGCGCGTCACGAGATGCCGAAAGAAGCCGAACGTTGGTGCGCATGCGCCGTATAGAGCCGCACCAACGTTTGGCTTCTTTCGGCATCTCGTGACGCGCTGTATGCGTCGATCGGATGCCTGTCCCCGGCTGCCAGACCCGGAAGCGGAGGTGAGACTACATGCCGAAAATGGTATGTACGGGTGTTTTTTTTTTAAACTACCAGCCGATTCTAAATGTTATTAAGAAGAGACAGGCAATGTTAAAAGTTTCTTTTTAGGGGAACCACCCCTTTAAAGGGAACTGCAACATGACACCTATTATTATTGTCAGCAATGGAATAATGCACAAGTGTTAAAGCACCGTGAGCTTCAAGCATCCGGACTGAAATAACAAAATATATCCATGCTCTCTGTATTTCCATATCTTTTGTGGTGTTTATTCATGGACAATAATGAGAGCCAAGGCTTGCTCTGTAGAAGTTGCTCTCCCCCCTAGCTGAAAAGTTTTGAGCTGGAGGACTAGGTTAAAGAAAGACAAAACAGTCCATAATGAGGGGATTATCTGGAGTGTCTTATTGACACAAGTCAGGGCTCGGAGTTCAGGACCTTCCCTTAACATGCGGCCTAGCACATTGTAAAGCCCACTCAGACCCTCCCCCATGTGCCGCACGGCTCAAGGTTTTCCATTCTTTTCTCTGTCTCCTTGAGTCTAAGCTGGTTTTCCATTGACAAAATTCACACCCTTTTACTGCTTGTTGTCAGCACCCTGCTGAGCTGGAGGGGGAGGAGGAGAGCGTTTGCCTCATCACAAAAATAATGGCATTTTAATGAAACAGCTGACAGGGCAATTTACTAAAACTTGGAAAGATGCCCAAATGGTGAAAGCTGGCTCACGGTTTCATTAAAGCATAACTCCAGCCAAAAAAAAAAAAGAATAGTCTAATAAAAGGTCAAATAAAACCAGCAGTGTACACCTTTAATCAAGAGATTTCCCTGTAGTATTTTTATTTTATTTTTTGCTTCTAGACTAGGGTGACCAGACATCCCTGGTTTCCGGGGACAGTCCCTGGATTGAGGACACTGTCCCCAGACCAAGTCTGTCCCTGGTTTTGTCCCCGGATTGGATTTGAACAGGGGCAATTTCAAAGACAGTCAGTGAAAAAAAAAATCTAAATTACACACCCCCGCTCTGTCTCTCCTACTAGCTTAGAGGGTATATATTTTTTCATTATCTGTGCCCCTTTCTGATGATTATGTGCTGGTCGGAACGAAGGGAATATTTCTTCTGTTCTCTTGTCTTGGCTCAAGTCCCGGCCAGCTGTCTGCCTATCTTCTTGCCTTCCCTGGTGGAGTGATCTTCTTCCACTCCCCACCCAGTAGTAACCGGGGTCTGGAGAGTAAGCCCCCTTTCACACGGACAGATAGAATGGTGCTTTTAGCTGCAGATTTTCTAGTTTTCTACCGCAGCTAAAAGCACACAGTGCTTTCCTATGGCCCCGCTCACACACGTTTAGCTACAATTTCGTTACATGCGGTTTGGTGCGAATAGAAAAAAATTAATTAAGTGCATCCAGGTGTGATTTAGCGCAGCTATATGCACATAACCGCAGGTAATCGCAGTATTTTGTGTCAACTGCGGATAGCAGCGTGATTCAGGGGACCAAAACATTTAAATAAAAAGGGTTGCTATGGGAATGACTACCGCAGTTAAACGCGGCTGCGTGTAACCGCACATAAACGCATGTAATCGCAATGTACAAATGCAGCTAATCGCAGTGCCTGGAGCCTCAAATTTCACAGGACATTAACATGCTTTTAACTACAGCAAAACAGCCGTCCGTGTGAAAGGGGCAGAGACAAGCTGCGAGGCAGGAGGTGGCGACGGGCAGAGAATCGCCGATTGTCACCATTACTGGTAAAAAAAAAATTATAATATGTCCCCGGATTTCATTTTAAATATCTGGTCACCTTATTCTAGACATCCTCAGTCTGAAGGTCAGCATCAGTCAACCAACTTCCTCTGAGCCCAGGTTGTCCTGGACCTGCCCCAGTCTGTGACTGGACAGTTAAAAGAGAAGCAGCACAGTAGCATGCTTCTTGTCAGCACAGGAGCCGATTGTCTCTTTGCACTGCTTCTTTGTCTCACACGCCAGTTCTTCTGTACAAGGACAGAAAAGGGCTGATCAATTTCAGGTACTGCTTACATTAAAAACTTAATTCAATGATGTAATGTATCATTCCAGATTTACATCAAGTAAATTAGGTGACACTTCAGTTTACAAAGAATACCCAATCACAAGCAAGGAAAATAAGCAAAGACAGCATTTTTGCTTGCACATGGTTGGGTAAGGGAGGTCAGCAGAGCTTCCCTTCATTTATTAATTATTATTTTTTCATTGCTTGTGCTTGAGTATTCTTTGTAAAGTGAAGCTTAACCTCATTTATTAAGCTCTGGAGCAACTGCCTTTAGTCTATTTGCCTTTAGTAAATCAACCTCAATGTGTGTCTTTTATATCGTCCCATAGAGTTCAGCTTATTGGTCATTTCTTTCAATGTTACACTGGAGAACCAATGTATCAAAGCATTTTTGGTGTGGCCCAGAAGGGATAGCTAAACTCCACTATCTATGATGTATGGCTATATATATATATATATATATATATATATATATATATATATATATATATATATATATAAATCTCCAGGAGTGGCTCTGAAAATGCTTTAAATTACTTTAGTAGCCAGCACTATACAGTATATAGTGCATAGGTGTGCACAGACTATTGCATTAGGGTGTGCACCCCAAAGCTCAAACACACTACCAATCACTCACGATCTCCATTCAGAAAGGTAAGGGGCCAGTAAATTACATATTTACCGGCCCCGTTCCCCCCACTCATTCTAAAACATCCCCACAGAAACAGCCAGCGGGAGAGGAGAGGAGGAAAGCTGGAAGCGCTGTGACGGGGGAAGGGGAGGAGCTAGGGCAGTAGGGGGAATTTGTGCTGCACAGGGTGATTAGGGTGTGCCTATGCACACCTGGCACACCCTGTGCGCAAGCCTATGATATAGTGAGAACTGTGATGTTCTGTGTTCTATCACTGATAGAACCCCTGTATTTTTGTTATCTGAATGGACAATGTGCAGAGATAGAATCGCCACCTTGAATATTCAGCCTTGTATAATAATCTTTTAAAAAAATGTTACATCTACATTTCAAACCTGTTTATCCTTTAGAACTCCACCATCCATTTTTAAAACCAGAGACCATTCAGACTACCAAGAGGGGCTGTACACTGCCAAGAATCATTGTATTACTGCTGCGGGTACAGTTGTTCTCAGTCAACAGCCCATGTACCTCAATGACAGGTTGACAGGCACTGTGGCTGTTCTCACGTAGCCACACACCGAGCGGGTACCTGTAGTTAGGGACAGTTTGCTTACTGGGTCACTCATTTGTCCCTAACTGCATTTAACCACTTGACGTGTGGTTACCTATGAAGAGCCATGGCACCTGTCAGCCTGTCATTGATTTGTACAGGGTGCTGGTCACAGCTGATCACAAACACTTGTGCTACCTGCTGCAGAAATACGCTGATTTTTGGCGGCCTATGGCCCTTATCAGTTGCCTAAATGTGCCCTTATACATTAAACAAATTGTACTATACTGTACACCTACTCTATGCTGGAGAGGCCCGGGGCATCACTCTCACATAGGAGCAGTGGTGCCAATTTATCAGCTTGAAATTTACTGACACGACACCCAAAATTTACTGGTACTGCCAAGTTTTTACTGGCAGTGCCAAAAGTTAAAAAATTACAGTTTTAAGTGACAATCCCAGTATTTAGTACAATATGTAATTAGCAATGTGATTTAAGGTAGATATTAAGGCAAAAAGCATATTTTTTTTTTTTTCGATATATAGTAAATAAGTAAGGGACAGGACTCAGGAGGGCAAGAAAATTAGATTGGGCGATGCACTCATGAAATTGACTCTTACAATGACACTGACAGCAGTGTGCAGCAGCTCCCCATCACCAACACAACACGTCCCCACCTGAGTCACAGTGACAGTCTCTCTCCATGCCAGGTGGTCCCTTTAGTACCCTCCAGTCCAAACAACACTGACAGTCCCGCCCCTGGCTTGCCTTACTTCCGTCTTGCAGACCCACACACAAGGCTCGGCCACACCGCTCGGCTCCCTTGCACCATGACATCACATGATACGCTCAGACACTGCCTCCACCAGACCCGCCCCCCACCGGCACCGCCTAAACACACTGTAGAAGGCACTTGGATGGTCTCAGCTGACTCCGGACCCGAGCTGCATATCCACAGTTTCGAGCCGCGTGTCACAGCCATATTTTTTACTGCCACCCTTTTCTCTTATTGGCATTTACTGGCAGGAGAACAGTGCCATTTTTAACTGGCTGCCAGTAAAAATACTGGCGGTTGACAACACTGCCTAGGAGGCTAGGCTCTAGAGAATAAGTGGACCATACATTTTGACGCAAGTTATTTTTTAAGTAGAAATAAGATATTTTTGCCAACACAATAATCAAAAGCTATATAAAACTTGATGTAGCCATGCAAAACTTACATGCATGTATTACATAAAAATAAAACATTGCAATACAACACAACTTTTCGTTATGCTACAAAAGATGCCAACCTGGTCCTGACCTGGAAGTATAGACATTCAAACATTTTTCTGACACTCATTTACAGCATGCTTGTTCCAGGTCTACATTCTTCAAACTAGACATAACCAGGACCAGCAATGGCAGCCCCTATACCCCATACAGAGCCACATACAGAGCCACATCAAAGGAACCCAAATAGAAGAACTTTTCTGATGAGATGTCCATAGACAATACATGTATTGGCCGCTTATCACGATCTGATATTCTGTAGATATTTGTCTGCTGGGGCAGTTTTTCGTCTGTAAACAATTTGTAAAACTTCAGAATTGTTTTAGAGAAAGTATTATTTTACGCAGTATACTATAGTTACAAAATTGACAAAATGATTGCTACGTGCCTGTTCCAGCTCATTAACTCAGAAAGCTTTTTAACCTCCAAAAAACACAAATAGTATATTTCAAATGGAGTTAGTAATTGCAACCTATATATATTTATTGTGGTAGTTTTCCATTTTTTTTTTTTTTTTTTTATGTATTAAGGGTAATGCAGGGACTGCTAATACTGACATCCTTCTGGAATTTTTAGTCGACTGGCCATCTCTGGCAAAATAGTTTGAGACTTTGACATGAAACAAGCATTAAGATCAGTGAGGTCAGGATTCCTGATCAACATTCTTATCCTAGTTTAGTGACTGATAAAGTATTGAAAATGCCGGATGAGCGTGACAGCCAGGCAACTAAACTTTTGATAAGTAGAGGTCAATATTGGCAGTCTCCATACTTTCTTAGTACAGATCTGTCCATCCCTATGCGTTGAATAAAGGCAAATGTGTTATTACAAATAATGTTCCACAAAATGAATCGCACGTTAAAACGCTAACACGCATAACATAGGTTAAAGCATCACAAAGTTGTGTTTGAACCCTAAAACAGAAAATTGGGACTTATTTGAGGCCAAACTAAACATAAAATCCAAAACATTGGACAGGCAAAGTTTTATAGCATAAAAGTCCTAAGAACTCCTTCCTTTTCGCGTTGGCAACATTTGTACACTGGCAACAGTGCCTATGCAATGCAGTGTACAATGCAGACACAAGGTAATATTTACTAAAACTGGTGCACACATTGGTTACTATGCATAGCTGTACTCTGCAGAAGATGGCAGAGATAACACAGACCTAGCATCACTATAGGAGAACAAACTAGGATCTAAGTCTGCCATAATCTTCTATCATGCTGTGCACATCATTACAACTGCTATTCAGGATAGGCTGAATATTAAGTTGCACCTCAAACCCTACCGAGTCATATAACTTTAGCATAGAATTTTATGAAGAGCGCTCTTCCTATCACATGACCAATCTCCCAGTAATTCTTCAACCAGTATTTAGGAGTATTTCCTGTCCAAATATACTATTAGCTGTTGCAGCAGAAGGTAGGTGATCTACACCTCTGCAGAACCTTTAGCACCCATTCACTTATTTGCGATACATTACAAATCCGCTTTAATGTTGGGATTCACCCAGATGCATGGACTGGCAGCTGGCTCTGCCTCTTGGCGCACCTCTGAGAACCCAAGGCCGGGTTCACATATTTCCTGCCGTGGGTTCTCAGCATGGGGTCCAGTACACTGGTTCAGGTGCGATTCAGATCCAAACTTTTGCCTGAATTTACACCTGAAACGGACACCAGCGTGCACAGGACTCTTTTCCAATGCGCTCCGTGGCCACCCCGGACCTGTGTGAACCAGCTCCTTTGAGAGCCGGTTACACTCCCCTGTAATAAGAATTGGATTTGGGGAAAGGAAGGAAAAGTGCGCTATTAGGTATGAGTGACACCCCCGGTGTTCTCATATGATAAATTACAAATAGAAATAAATTATTAAATTATTAAAAATTCAATATAAATGTCCATAGGTGCAACACCACAATCGAACAATATTGTACAGTTGGTACAGTGGATAATAGTCTATGTCACTCATACCTAATAGCGCACTTTTCCTTCCTTATCACAGTTCAACAAATATTTTTTTGTTTATTAAGTAGCAGCTTATTATATCATATTTTTTTTAAGAATTGGTGCGGAACTTATCACTTATATGGATTTGGGGAAAGCTGCATCCAATTCGCATATATGTGAACCCGGTCTGAGCCAGCTGCTCCTTTTCTCTGCACAGCTCGGTACTCCAGTGAGTGCTGGAGAGACAGAGCTGAGAGCCAGGGACAAATAGTCCCTGGCTCTCTGTTCGCTGAAAACCAAGAACTGTACAATCAGTGGTCTTTGATCGCTCTGTTCATAACAATGCTGCGTCCACCTAGATCAGTATGAATGTTTTTTTTTTTTTTTTTTTCCATAACCCACAGTTCTCTTTTAAAACATGTTCATAAAACACACACTGGGATAGATTTACTAAAACTGGTGCACTGAGATTCTGATGCAGCTTTGCATGGTAGCCAATCAACTTCTAACTTCATTTTGTCCAATTAAGCTTTGGCAAAAAAAACTGGAAGCTGACTGGTTTCTATGCAGAGTTGCACCAGATTTTTCCCTCTCCAGCTTTAGTAAATAACCCCCAATATGTCACTAATTAATGTGCATTGCATTAAGACACCAGTTCAAAATAAATGGACTGCCAATTCATCCTAATATCGCACAAGACCTTTTTTTGCAATGCGTGTTTTGTTCATTGCAAAAATGCGCTCTGTCATTTATGCGTCACCGAAACGCAGAGATGTGTATAGCTCTTAAGAAAGCTTAGATGACATCAACCTTACTATTTCTGACCATAAATAGGAAGACATTTTGGCCAATCAATAACAGAGCCACTCTACAAGTACATGCTTGTTTTCCAAATTACTGTCAGATTGTCCCAAGCAACTATTTTCTCATAGCCCAAATGTTATTTAGTCATGCTGTCTTCCAAGTGCTCCTATACAGCCAAAAAAATGTTGTCCAAATGTTTTAGCGCACGTAAAAATTCTGCATCTACCACAGATCATTTCATTTCGTATTTTTGTATGTACTACTAAACTATTCAATCTCCATTGCATAGGCCATAAACAATTAGCTATTGTATGTTGACTAGGTTACCCAAATCAAAATGTCAATAATATTCACTCCTCAAGCACAAACTTACCCCTTATTTTTATTTAAATTCAAAAGTTCACTAAACCTTCATGCTGTATGCACACTACCAGAGTTTACGGTAACACGTGCCGCAACCATCGCTCATTTGTAATCAGGTTCATTAAACAAATTATACTGGATTCTCTGGCATTCCTACCTTCCTCATCCATTCCAGGACATAATGTTCAGCGCACACATCATATCACCAGCAACTGTGAGAATCCAGGATGCTTGTAGCCGGTTGGCTCAGTTTTTGCTAATTATTATTTACAACGACTCATCCAGAGAAAAAAAAAAAAATCCACTGACAGAGAAAAAAAAATTAGAAGCAAAGGTTAGCAATGGTCAAATCCAATAGCTAAAGGCCAGTTGGTCTTGTGTTCCAGATGTGAAGTTGATTGGCTTGTCCTTTAGAATTTAAGTCCCTGCGTGAAAGAGCATGTTTCCTTGTCCTCTGCAAAACCGGGCAGGGGATTCTTTTGCTTCAAGCTGTATGCAAACATTTACCAAACCTCCAGCCTTCACTTACATGGATCCATCTTAGTTTCCAAGCCATGACATCAACTTCGCCAAGTTTTCAGGACTGCCTAGGTCTACTTAGCCTTAAGCTAAGGCAATCCACAATTCTTAACAATGCCTATCGGCAGCAGAATGGAGTCATTAAAACTCTTTACCCGATTCTCTTTAACTTATTTTGCATTTGAAGGCCAAGCATCCTCCACCACGGCAGGACTCCCACCAGCAATGATAATTAGCAATTTATTTTACTTTTCTCTCTCTCGCTTTCTCTCTCTTGTGCCTTCTGACATTGTCCTATTGTATTTTGCTCCTTTTTTTCTTGTGCCTTTGTTCTACGATCCTTTTTTTTTATTCCTTGCACTAAGTTCCTCTTTTAATTCCTTTTTGTGCTTTTAAGCCTCATGCTTAATCTGAGCCCTATCGCTGAGGTTAATGTTAGCTAATACACAAAAAAAAAAGATAAAGGTGAACTTACCTGAGGGATGTCGGCTCTTGGAGGGTTCGTTAAGCCTTGGTGGTCTTGAACTGGGGGTCCTTATCTTTCTCGAGATGCAGGAAAATCCTCTGCTCCATATCTATTGGGAATCGAGTTATGCCTTGTTAGAAAGCGTGTCCTACAGTGGAAGCCTTACAGGTAGAACGCAAGACTTGCAGGCAGGAGAGGTGTGTCCTTTGAGCACAGCTCCTGTCAGACAGGCTAGGGTAGAGGAGGAGGAGGGAGTGCTTCTCCCCCAAGGTGAGGGATTGTGACAGAGCCAAATCCTAGATTTGTATGCAGATAGTTAGATTCAGTGCAGCAATTACAGTGGGGGAAGCGTGAGGCATTGTACCACCATCATGCAAAACGAAAAAGGAAAAAAAACTTTTCAAGAGCAAAAGCACGCTGCTGGTAAAGTCTGTGAACATCTCACAATTGATACAAATACTGCAGTTTGACAAGCTTGTGCTGTATATGGATATAAGGAAATTAATATTTAGGTAGTACCTGTTTTAGTGGTATATGCACACACAACCTGATATTATTGCAGCTTTTTTTTTTAACACTTGATACAGCCAGTGAAAGGTTTACAAATGACAAAACTGATTAATATTGTGGATAAAAAATTCAAGTAGATGTAAATGCTAAAGAATGACATTACGTTGGCCAATGCTCTGTGCATCATAATTGATTGACATTTTTTTTTTTTTTTTTTTACTTAAAGCGGAGGTAAAAAAATAAATAAATTAAAAGTCAGCAGCTACAAACACTGTAGCTGCTGACTTTTAATAAGCACACTTACCTGTCCAGGTTACCCGCAATGTCGGCCGCCCTCGGACCAGGTCCCAAAGCCACCATGCTCACTAAGGAAAACAGGCAGTGAAGCCTCACGACTTTACTGCCTGTTTCTTACTGCACATGTGCGAGTCACATGGCTTTTTGTGAATGGGCACACCGTCCTGTGTGTCTCAGAAGGCAGGTGTCTCCATTTCCCAGGAGGCAACGCAAGGAGGAGAACCTAGAATCTCACCGTAGACGAGGAAGAGGCAGATTAGGATGATCTGCCTAGTAACAGCCTTTTTTTTTTTTTTAGCCTTTTTGGCTTTTATTTATTTATCTTTTTAGGCTGGACCTCCACTGTTTTCACCTTCTGGGCACTGCTGATCCCCTTCAGCTATTTTTTAATGCATGCATGGTTTGCAATACTGTTTACATACATGCACTTCAGCATGGCATTTTTAATAGCGGATTTCCTGACATTGACCACGGTGAACCCAGTGTTGCCAACCGTTAGTATTTTTACTAGCAGCCAATAAAAACAGGCACTTTTCTCCTGCTAGTAAATGGCAGTGTCAGGAAAAGATTGCCAGTAAAAAATATGGCTGCGATGCTCAGCATGCGCAGTTCCAGTCTGGGGGCCGTTTGAGTTCATCCGAGTGCCTGCTATAGTGTGTTCGAGTGGCACCAGCAGGGGCAGAGGCTCTGCCTGAGTATGTTGTGTGATATCATGGTGCGAGGGCCTTTGTGGCTAATGGCTTTTAGGTTTTAATAAACTACCAGGGCGCTAGTGAACGCTCTAGGTCAGGGATATGCAATTAGCAAACCTCCAGCTGTTGCAAAACTACAAGTCCCATCATGCCTCTGCCTCTGGGTGTCATGCTTGTAGCTGTCAGTGTCTTGCTATGCCTCATGGGACTCGTAGTTCTGCAACAGCTGGAGGTCCGCTAATTGCATATCCCTGCTCTAGGTAGTTCATTGAGTCTTCCTGTCATTGTGTAACTGCCTGCCTGTACGAGATACGAGCAGACAGATACACTGACAGTCTGCAGGAGCCTGAGAATGCACCAGTGATCTGCCATGCTTTACGGGCTACTTAAATAAAATAAAAAATAATAAACGCAATTTTTTTACCTGCAAAAAAATGTGTATTCATTATTTGTTTTAGAAAGGTAAACTTTTTCCTTTACTTGTGTCAATTGGGTACCCACAGAGAGCAATGAAAGATCCCTTCCCAACCGACTCCAACACCAGCCTATGTTCGGGCGCAGCTTGCTTTTCTATTGAGTAGAACTGGAGGAGGGGGTGTGGCCGGCCTCGCGCCCGACCCGCCTTATTCTGCTCTAATGCATGCATGAGGTTAGGCACTGAAGACTGTGAGAGCACTGGGAGAGAACAACAAAGAGGTAATGAGTTAGTTCTGTGTGACAGGACACAAAGGGTGTCCATCATTTTTTCTGGCAGTGGCTGCTGATCTGCTGGATGGCCTAATGTTGCATAACCTGTCATGCTCAAAAATCACTATACAGCCCTAGCTTGCCATTATACTACCCTAGCCTGCCCCTACACTACTCTAGCCCACCACGATACTGCCCTAGCCTCCCCCTCACTGCCCTAGCCTATCTATATACCATCCTAGTCTTTCTATATACTACCCTAACCTGTCTATATACTGCACTAGCTTGTCTATATTCTACCTTAGCCTGTCTATATACTACCCTAGCCTGTCCATATAAGAACCTAGCCTGTTTATATATTATCCTAGCCTGTCTATATACTACCCTAGCCTGTCCATATACTACCCTAGCCTGTCTATATACTACCCTAGCCTGCCTATATACTACCCAAGCTTGCCTATATACTTCCCTAGCCTGCACATATGCTACCCTAGCCTGTCGATATACTACCCTAGCCTGCCCCTATACTGCCCTAGCCCATGCCTATACTACTCTAGTCTGCCTATATACTACCCTAGCCTGTCCACATACTACCCTAGCCTGTCCACATACTACCCTAGCCTGCCCACATACTACCCTAGCCTTTCCATATACTCCTCTAGCCTGCCCCTATATTACCCTAGCCTGCCCCTATATTATCCTAGCCTTCCCCTATACTGCCCTGGCCTGCCCCTATACTGCCCTAGCTCATCCCTATGCAGCCATAGCCCACCTCTATACTGCCCCAACCCAGTGGCATTTCATCCATGGGTGCAAAGTGTTCACTGCACACAGGCCCTAATGGGTGTGGAGCCCACTATGCTATCACACACTGCACCCATGCATGCCCTAGAGTGCTAAAATGGGGGAGCGGTAAGATGGTGGTATGTCATATAATTTTGCATATAGATAAGGTGCGATTGTATGTAAATCTGACTTCCTGATAAACTGAATTTTAGTTTTAATTACTATGATATAAAATAATGGATGCGGGGGCCTTTTGGTGGGTGTGATTCTTTTTTTTTTTGGGGGGGGGGCAGCATTTCATTCTTGAACCCAGGCAGCACAATGTTTTGGGCGAGCCCTGATCACTGTCATGATTTTTTTGGTAACAGATTCTTTAAATCGTGACACCAGGAGTCTAAAAGACATTTTACATGGCACTTCTGGTTCAGCAAGAAGAAGGGGAGGAGAGTGGATCGATGTCAGCTCTGCCCCCTCTACTTGGCGGCACCTGCCATGTCGGTCTGCGGCATGCAGATAAGTGCACGTAGTCCAGGATACATGGTGGTGGCGTGCATGGGAGGTTGGGCAGCCATTTCTGTGGGTGTTTGGATGCAATCTATTGACTACACAGCTGCTGCTGCTTGGTTTGAAAGATATACATATACTCCGGGTGGCTGCAGCCGTACCATGTACATCAGTGGTAGCAAAAGGGTTAAATGTTACTCTTGAAATTGCATTGACATGGTAAATCCTTTTTGAGATTTTAGTGATTGGGTTTACATCTACAGTACTTTATCAGAGATTTTTCAAAATTGAAAGGCAGCACTGTGAGTAAGTGCAACTCACAGGAAACGACTAAATTCACAGCTGTAATTACTAATATACTGTACTGTATGATGTATTTTACCTTTTTAAATATCTGTAATTATGCTTAGTGACTCTCCAAGTGACACATATTTAAAATTTGCAGCTTCCCTTCTCATCTGCCTGCTCATTGGACATTGAATCAGCATTATCTCACCACTCGTTTTTCTTTATCGTACATCACGGGACACAGAGCGCATAGCCATTACATATGGGTTATATGGGTACCTTCAGGTGTGGACACTGGTGTAATCAACTTCACAGGAAGTTCCTCCCTATATAACCCCCTCCCACTGAGAGTGCTTTAGTTTTTTCGCCAGTGTCTTAGGTGTTGGTCACGTCTAGCTGTCCCTCGGAGGTCTCGGGACCCAGGATAGCTAGCCGGATCCGTCCGAAGTGCTTCAAAGCCAAGGTGTACGGTACCCGGGCCCTGCTGGAGTGGGGTTTTGCCTATAATGCCTCTCCTTGGAGGGCTGGATTCTGGGCTCCAGTGCCTTAGTCTCTTCCAAGAACTAAACGCTACTGATGCCAGGATGCTATATAGGTCCAGGGGTGTGGGTTCCTTAACACAGGACCCCGGTCCCTGAAGGTCCAAGACAATACCCACGGAGATGGGGGAAGATTGGGCCTCTTGCATTTTGCAATACCCTGCGGCGTGGAGCAGGTAAGAGGGAACCTGCGGGACTTGGTTCGACAGTAGGTATCCCCCTGGGGGTTCTGGGTTGGCTAACAGTATGCTTGTGCATCAGCCACTATCTCCACTATGTCTGTGTAGGCAGGATGGGATACTAATGTTTACCCAGATAACATGTAGATATATGTATACTTGTGTAAGTTATATATTTGCTACTCACCCCAGGTCTGCCTGTTAACACTGATACTGCAACCCCACATGTTTTAAAGAGGAAATTGCTGGTAAAAACTCCTGTTTCTTAGGAAGTCCATGGGGACAGCTTCCTCGCTATGTGTGCACTACAATAAGATTAGTGCTTACCTGGTGTCTGTTGGTGCTGCCTAAACGCTGGTCCATGTTGTTTCCTCTGCTCTGCTTCCTCCATGTGGTTTCAGCGTGGTGCGCGCGATCGTGCACGCGTGTGCGCGCGCGCATGCGCGCGCGCGTGCACGCCGCCTTTTATAGCGTCGGCGTGCGTCGGGGGGGCGGGCCAGCAGCGTCAGGGCCTGTTTAAAGGGAAAAACTTTTTCTCTGGCTGGTCTTTCCCTCCTGGAGGCAGAGGAAGAAAGGATACAGAGCGTGCAGCTGGGTCTTTTGGCCACACAGGGACACCTAGTGGCGGTTTTGTGGATCTTCAGGTCTAGGACTTAGGTCCACTATTGACCAGAAAAAAAAAAAAGGAAGTTTTTTGCTTAAAGGGACTCAGCCTTAGATCCAGCAGTATCTGAGTCTACCTTGGACTCCGGCTAACGGGCATTGGTGTGTCAATACTCACAGGTTTCCTCAGTATTGCCACCTCCCAGGCGGGTAAAAAAAAAAAAAAAAAGGGAAAAAGAGAGAAATTAGTTCTTTTTCATTTTCCTCATACCTGCCCTCATATTGGTTACTCCTAGCTGCAACAGTCAGGTGTTGGCTATAGGGGTGACCCAAGGTTGTACAATGGCTCCAAAGGGATCTGGACCAGCCAAGGCTGCTAAAGGTGCCAAAAAGCAAAAGGGGTCTCCATCGGGGTCAGAGGATTTGGGCCAGGCTTCTACGGCCCCACCCTCGCCAGTTAGGACACCGAGTGGCATAGTACAAGAGCCATTGGGGCTGCTGGGGGCAGAGGCGGCCCCCGATCCACCCATTCCCGTTTACGTGACGGAAGAAATGCTAGCAGCCACCATGAGTGGGCTAGAGAAAAGGTTAACTGCGTTGTTTTCCCGTCCTTGCCCAAGTAGCAAGCGGGCTAGATCCCCCTCACCCAGTGTGGGGTTTTCAGAGGCGGAGGTCTCCTCTTCAGAGGAACGGGACCCACAAGGGGATCAGGCAGACCCAAGTCCCGACGGTTCAGACAGGGAAAATTCCACTATAGATGAATATTTTTCGGCCTCTCAAGCGGAGAGCCTGTGGATCCAGTCTTTGACAGATATGGTTCGCACTGCCTTTAAACTTCCAGTGCCAGAACCAGTAGCCCCGGAGGTATCCTCATTGGGTTCTTTAAAGGCTCCATTAACTTGTGCGTCTTTTCCAATGCACCCCCTTCTGCGGAACGTGATTTACCAGGATTGGGCTCGACCTGATAGAATCTTTGTCCCTCCTAAAAGATTCTCTATTCTCTACCCTATGGAAGAGGAATATGTAAAGAAATGGGCACTCCCTACAGTGGACGCGGCCATTTCCTGCGTGAATAAATCCCTGACTTGTCCGGTTGAAAATGTCCATATGTTCAAGGATCTGGTCGACAAAAAATTCGAGACCCTACTGAAAGCAGCTTTCACCTCAGTAGGTGCCATGGTTCAGCCAGCAGTAGCAGCCATTGGTGTTTGTCAGGCCCTGAAGGATCAGGCAAAACATATATTAAAGGACATGCCGGCTCAGCATACTCATGAATTAGCAGAATTCCCTAGGGCTCTCTGCTTTGCAATAGATGCTATTAAGGACTCCATCCAACAGGCATCCCGTTCATCTCTACTGATGGTTCACATGCGTCGCCTTTTGTGGCTAAAGAACTGGTCAGCAGAGGCACCCTGCAAAAAGCTTTTAGCAGGGTTTCCCTTTCATGGGGGAAGACTATTCGGGGAAGACCTAGATAAATATATTCACACCATATCAAGTGGAAAAAGTACTTCCTTACCGGTCAAGAAAAGACCGCGTGGGCCCACGTTTAAACGACAGGCCATTGCAGGCTCGGCCCCTTCGACTTCCCGTCAGTATCGACGGCCTCCCGGGCGTTCAGCAGTTAATAGCCGCCCACAGGGACAAGCCGCGGCAAACAAGAGGCCCTGGTCTCGCAAGCCGGCTAAACCAGTCATCAAGTCAGATTCATGAAGGGGCGCCCCCACTCTCTTGGGTGGGGGGAAGACTTCAGTTTTTCTCCGAAGTCTGGAAGGCCAGAATTCCCGACTCTTGGGTTCGGTCCGTAGTAGCCTCAGGCTACAAAGTAGAGTTTCGAGAAATCCCCCCTCCTCATTTTCAGGGGTCAAGTCTTCCAAGCGACCCGTTAAAGAGGGCCTCTCTCGTAAAGGCGTTGGATCGCCTCTTGCTCCAAGGAGTAATTGTAGAAGTACCAACCCAAGAAAGGGGTCTGGGATTCGACTCCAACCTTTTTGTTATACCAAAACCCAATGGCGACGTCAGGCCTATATTAGACCTCAAACGCCTAAATCGCTTTCTAAGGATTCAGACCTTTCGTATGGACTCCATACGTTCAGTGACAGCCAGCCTGCATCAGGGCGACTTTCTAGCATCTATAGACATAAAGGATGCATATCTGCACGTGCCGATTTACCCAGCACATCACAAGTTTCTTCGTTTTACGATAAATCAAAGTCATTACCAGTTCGTAGCCCTCCCTTTCGGGTTGCAACAGCTCCACGGGTATTTACAAAGGTGTTAGCCCCGGTGCTAGCCGTCCTAAGGACAGAAGGCATCTTGGTCCTGGCATACCTGGACGATCTCCTGGTTATCGACAGATCAGCTTCCAACCTCAATCATGCAGTAGTCCGCACAGTGCGGCATCTAGAAGAGTTCGGGTGGATTGTGAACCAAGAAAAATCAAGGTTACAACCCACAAGACAGTTGGAATATCTAGGCTTTCGGTTAGATACAGAATGCCAGAGGGTATTTTTACCTCAAGAGAAGATCAGGTCGTTGATTCAAACGATTCAAATAGTCTTAGGCAAAAAGAAGCCGACTATTCGCCTATGCATGCGACTGCTGGGAAAGATGGTGGCCGCCTTCGAAGCAGCGCCCTATGCCCAGATCCATACCAGAATTCTGCAGGCAGCTATTCTCTCTGCTTGGAACAAGTCCATACAGGCATTAGACCGTCCATTAGTTCTTTCCCCAGGAGTCAGGCGCAGCCTGTACTGGTGGCTGATCCCTCAAAAATTATCAAAAGGGAAAACCTTTTGCCCCATCTCGTGGAAAATAGTAACCACAGATGCCAGCCTATCAGGTTGGGGGGCAATCTTAGGAAAACGGACCCAGCAGGGACAGTGGTCAGAGGCAGAAAGTCTGCTTCCCATCAATGTCCTAGAGATCAGAGCTGCTCGGTTGGCCCTGGTCGCCTGGACTCTCCCCCTGCAGGGTCTGCCAGTAAGGATACAGTCCGACAATGCCACGGCGGTGGCATACATAAACCACCAGGGGGGCACAAGGAGCCTAGCGGCTCAAAGGGAAGTAAACCTGATTTTTTCATGGGCCGAAGCCCATGTACCCTGCATCTCAGCAGTGTTCATCCCAGGGATAGACAATTCTCAAGCAGATTTTTTGAGTCGTCAACAGTTACTCCCGGGAGAGTGGTCTCTTCACCCCCAGGTATTCCAAGAGATTTGCCAAAGATTCGGAGTTCCCGATGTGGACATCATGGCAACAAGATTCAACAAGAAGTTGGACAAATTCGTATCCCGAGCCAGGGACCCCTCGGCCTACGGGACCGATGCGTTGGTTTGCCCCTGGCACCAGTTTTTTCTCCTGTATGCGTTCCCTCCACTACAGATGATTCCCCGCCTTCTACGAAGGATCAGGGTGGAGCGCAGGCCGGTGATCCTGGTGGCCCCAGCCTGGCCCAGAAGGGCTTGGTACGCACTCATCGTGAGGATGTCAGTAGGGGCACCGTGGCCACTCCCCCTGCGCCCAGATCTGCTGTCTCAGGGCCCGATCTACCACCCTGCTTCACAGCAGCTAAATTTGATGGCTTGGCGGCTGAATCCCTAATTCTTAAGGGCAGAGGCCTCTCAGCCCAAGTCATATCTACGTTAATTCAAGCTAGAAAGCCAGTCTCTAGAAATATCTATTACAGAGTCTGGAGAACCTATGTGGAGTGGTGCGAGTCTCAAGGAGGGCATCCTCGCAAGTTTTTTATTGACAGGATCTTGCGATTCCTCCAGGTTGGCGTTGACAAGGGGTTGGCTCTTAGTACTCTAAAGGGGCAGGTGTCTGCCTTATCGATATGGTTTCAAAGGCCTTTGGCCACACATTCGCTTGTGAAAACCTTTTTGCAGGGGGTCTTGCATGTAAATCCCCCTATTAGAGCTCCCCTCTGCCCCTGGAATTTAAATCTGGTCTTGTCAGCTTTACAAAAGCAGCCGTTTGAACCTCTGACAGAAATCCCTCTTGTGCTGCTAACCCGAAAGTTGGTTTTCTTGGTGGCTATGGCTTCGGCCAGAAGGGTCTCCGAGCTGGCAGCCTTGTCTTGCAGGGAACCGTACCTAATTCTGCATAAGGACAGAGTGGTTCTGCGGCCTCAGCCTTCTTTCCTTCCTAAGGTCATATCCAGTTTTCACTTGAATCAGGACCTAGTCCTACCATCCTTCTTTCCTACTCCCCAGTCCAGAGAGGAAAGACTGCTTCATACTTTGGACGTGGTTCGAGCCATGAGGGTTTATCTCAAGGCTACAGAAAAGATTCGGAAAACAGATGTGCTTTTCGTTCTCCCGGATGGCCCCAAGAAGGGTCAGCCGGCTGCCAAGTCTTCCTTGGCTAGGTGGATTAAGCAGCTGATTTTTCAGGCCTATGGTCTGAAGCGCGTTCCACCTCCCTTATCAGTTAAAGCCCATTCTACGAGGGCCATGAGTGCCTCCTGGGCGGCACACCATCAGATCTCTATGGCACAGGTTTGCAAAGCGGCAACCTGGTCTTCCGTACATACGTTTACTAAATTTTATAAGTTGGACGTCGCAAAAGCTACGGACGCAGCATTTGGGCAGGCGGTCCTACGGGCAGCAGTATAGAATACTCTGGCCCTGTTCACGCCCCCTTTTTTTCTGTTGGTGGAGCTATATTTTACCTCCTGATATATTTTCTGTTTGGCTATTTTTTGGCCTTACGGTCTCCCTCCCTTCATGGAGCATTGCTTTGGGACATCCCATATGTAATGGCTATGCGCTCTGTGTCCCGTGATGTACGATAAAGAAAAAAGGATTTTTAATAACAGCTTACCTGTAAAATCCTTTTCTTGAAGTACATCACGGGACACAGAGCTCCCACCCCTCTTTTGGGGAACATTGTGTAACCTCAGAGAAATTGCTTGCTACAAAACTAAAGCACTCTCAGTGGGAGGGGGTTATATAGGGAGGAACTTCCTGTGAAGTTGATTACACCAGTGTCCACACCTGAAGGTACCCATATAACCCATATGTAATGGCTATGCGCTCTGTGTCCCGTGATGTACTTCAAGAAAAGGATTTTACAGGTAAGCTGTTATTAAAAATCCTTTTATTGTCCAGGGCATAGGGAGGTGACACAGGGAACTTCAAAAAAGAAACAGGAAATAGTGGTGCCACCTGCTTGTCTAGACCATGGGTCTTCAAACTACGGCCCTCCAGTTGTTCAGGAACTACAATTCCCATCATGCCTAGTCATGTCTGTGAATGTCAGAGTTTTACAATGCCTCATGGGATGTGTAGTTCCACAACAGCTGGAGGGTCGTAGTTTGAGGATCCCTGGTCTAGACAGTGAGGCACAGGTATGAGAATATAAGCAGTGGCTAAACAGAATTGCGGATCTGTAAAAAAAAAATTAAAAAATTAGAACAGTTCCCCCAACCCAATTTCGAATCCTCCACCCCTTGGAACCCCCCACACTTTAGATTTTTTTTACAAATGATCTTTATACACATCTTTCCCTACACCATATGTCAGGTTGTGGGACATCATAGGTTTTTTCATGCTCCTCCAGTGGTTGGTGAGTGCTAAATACTACAGAGAACTTAAGGAACATTTAAAAAACATAGTGCTCTATTCTTCCTCCGGAAGATTTTATACTAGGGTTGTCCAGATACCGATACTAGTATCGGTATAGGGACCGATACCGAGTATTTGCGGGAGTACTTGTACTCGCGCAAATGCTCCCGATACCTAAATAGAATACTTTTTTTGTATTTATCAACATGTTCTGTGAAAATTCTTTGAGTTTTTTACTACTGCGTGACAAGAAAATAAAACATTTTTATTCATTTTTACTCATTTTTATTCTTTTATAATGTCTTGAGTTAGAGTTCTTCATAATTCTAAAGAAAATATCCTTAGTCTGTATTGTGGTTTGAAAACTGTCACGTGACTTATAGCAAGACTGTGATAGTACGGCAGGCTATCTGAAGCTAACTGACACTTTGTGGGGACGGGCTAACTGACATTGACATCTCTAGTGACACTAATACAGTGATCAGTGCTAATATAAAGTACTAATGACACTGGCTGGGAAGAGGTTAAAATCTGGGGCAATCAAAGGGTTAACTGTTTGCCTAGCCAGTGTAAAGTATTTACTGTGTGGTGCTTTTACTAAGGGATGTGACGGTTTTTATTCTCTGCTTTCCCAGGAGCTGGTGATTGACATCTGCTGGAGCAGTAACAGCATGTATACGTGATTCTGCACCGCTAGCCCCCACTGTAGCAATAATCCCTGGTTCACACTGGTGCAATTTGTCAAATCAGCGGCATTTTCCGGCAATGACACCGCCCTAATCGGTGCGACCGATTTCAAAAAGTTTCTGTGCTACTCTTTGCGATTTCGACCCATAATTTACATTGACAACTGTGCATAAACTTTCAAACATTTTCTTGCGATTTACTAAAAAATGTTACTTTACCCACTTTACCCACTTGACCTCCGTAAGAATCCCCCCATCATGACCAGGCCATTTTTTGCTACACGGCACTGCATTATTTTAACTGACAACTGCGCGGTCATGCAACACTGTACATAAATTGTGACTGGTATAATGCGGCTGACAGTCGGACACTAACTGACACTACTACTGGGAGCCAGTGACACTAATACAGTGATAAGTGCTAAAAATGTCCACTGTCCCTGTACTAATGACACTGGTTAAACATTTAGGAAGATAAAAGGGGTTTAAATGTGTGCCTAACCAGTATATCGGTACCCCCATAGGAGCTGCTTAATGTAGTGGTCCGTCTGTCACCCTGCCCATCCAGACACACGATTTCAAGCATCCAGACACATGAAATAGTTCTTGTTTTTTTATGTTTTATTGGGGGAAAGTCAACTTGGATGAGGAATGGGAACTTATAAGATGCCCGAGGAATTAACAGTCAATATTGTGACTTCTATATACAGCACAGTATAAACAACCTCCTCTCTTCTCCTCCTGCACTTCCTTACTTGCTGAGTATCACTCCTTACTCATCTAGCACATCACTCCTCCAGACCCACTAAGAGGGTCCTGCCCACACCTGAACCCAGGCCCAAGGTCACCCCATCTGACTGGGGAGCTTCCTCAAATGCCCCAACAGCCTAACACTCCATCTCTGTCCTCCAACCGATCAACTCCTCCCCAGTTGGGCTGACCCTGTGTATTTAAGGAGGCCTTCCCCCTGCCAACCCAAATTGGGGGTTGTTCAGGGCTCCTTAGAATATCCCAGGTGGCTCCACTTCCCTTCTCCACCTCTCTTTCCAGAAAGCACTTGAAGATTCTGAAAATAAGTGGGAGGTCCTAGTGACACCACCTGCGAGTCACCCAGCTCTACTCTAGGTCACCCCCAACCCAGATTACAAAAACACATCCAGGCATGGCTAATAGCCAAGCCTGGAAATGTACCTGTTCTTTAATTAAAAATAAATAAAAATATTAACCTTCTAGCAAACTACAGGGTGCTACACCAGTGTGTGTACTATGTGGTGCCTTCACTAAGGGATGTGCTGGAATACACATCATCTGCTGTCAGCGGGATTCCCAGAACAAATTAGAACACATTAATCAGTAAATTAAATAATTACATCTACAATATGTATTAATAAATCAGCAAGCATGGCATGTTTTAGTCTCTTGTCTGTGACCCTTTAGGCTTTAAATTGACCGCATCCTCAAGGTGAGAATGTGCTTTGCCTTTGCAGGCCTAAAAACAGGTGCACTTAAATCCTCCCTACCCAGCAGTGCATACTTTCTTTTTCTATGCTACCCTGCAACTTAATTAGCAAGAGTAAGGGGAACCATCCTTTGCAAGCTACAAGTCCTTAAAGTCATAGGGCCAGATTCTCAGAGGCGCTACGCCCGCGTAAATGGATATGCGCGGCGTAATTGTAAATGTGCGCCTGCGCATCGATGTGCCGCGAACACAGAACCACATACGCCAGAAAATCTTTTTCGTCTGAGCGGCGAAAATGCTTTAAGCTAGCGCGGCGTAGGCGCATAGTTACGCATCGCGCTTATTCAGCTCCCATTGAATTAGCATGCAAATGAGGGAGATGCGCGGATTCCAGAAACTACGCGCGTTCGGTGTAGGCTACGCGTGGTGCGCGTAACACAAAAGCCTTGAGTAAACATACCCCTCATAAAAGCACGGGTAACTTTGCTCAAGACCGTGTGCATGTCAGCTGGAGAGCAACTACAGCAGCACCATAACGGACGAGCTGAGCAATCACACTTACTGGACAACACATTCGTATGCCAACATGCCAGGGGCAGCCATGGTCTTATCACTACTAATGTATGCAGAGGAAGAGGAGCATAGAAGGAGGAGGAGGAGGAGGGGGGCACGTGAGAGGATCTACCGAGCGCGCATGAGCCTCTTTGGCATGGGTGAGGAGGAGGTGTATCGCATCTTCAGATTCACCCCTGCTGCCATCCTGGAACTAACCACAGCCCTGCAGGATGACATCACCAGCCCAACAGACCGCTCACATGCACTGCAGCCACTGGTGAAGGTACTGGCAACACTCCATTTCCTGGCCAGTGGATCATTCCAGCGTACAAGTGGAGTTGTGGCTGGGATGTCACAAACCAGCATAAGCAGATGTCTGCACCAGGTTATCCCCGCAATCCTTAGACGCATGTCCCACCACATCATCAGACCCACCACTGAGGACCTGCGGCAGAAGGCAATGACAGATTTCTACAGACTTGGCAGATTCCCACGCACCATCGGGGCCATTGATTGCACACATGTGGCACTACAGCCCCCCCGTGCCACAGAGCACATTTACCGCAATCGGAAGCACTGGCATTCCATCAACGTACAGGTTATAGCTGATGCCAAATACCTCATATGGCACGTCCGTGCCAAAGACCCCGGATCCAGCCATGACAGCTACATATACCATCAAAGCACCATCAAAGCAGATTTTGAGCAGAACATGTATGGAGACAGCTGGCTGGTTGGTGAGTGACATGGGTGGCAGGCATGACTGTCCCCCCCATGATGCACACATCACAAGGGGCACATGCATGACTAACATCCTCCTGTCTTTTCACTTCCAGGTGATGCGGCATATGTACTTGGACCCCATCTCATGACTCCTTTCCGGAATCCCCAAACCCCAGGAGAGAGAAGATACAATGAAGCACACATCAAAACCCGTGCAGTGGTTGAGCGCACATTTGGCCTCCTGAAGTCCCGTTTCCGATGCCTGGATAAGTCCGGGGGGGCCCTGTTGTATTCCCCAAACTTTGTGGGTCAGATCTTTGGTGCATGTTGCATTCTGCACAACTTTGCCATGAGAAAGGGCTTGCGGATTGCCCTACGTGATGACCTGACCCCCCAACCAGACAGCCCCCCCTGCCAGAGGAGACCCCGTCTGCTGATGGAAGAGCAGTCAGGAGTTGCCTCGTGTTACGAATCTTTGACCGTTAAACACACACATACAGCATGGCACACAGACAATGCACGCGTGTACACCACTGTGGTCCCTAGATCACACACCCCTACATCCACATCACATTGGATTAGCCCAAGTCCAGCATGTAGGACTTGGGAGCAGCAACGCCGCGTCAAGGCCCCAATGATGTTGCTGTCCATTCATACACCATTCACACAGCCGTGGGGATAACTTCTCCCCAACGGCCGAGGGTGACACCCCTTACTGGCAGGAGTGCCACCCCCACATTCACACACCATTCACACTGCACCGTGTGCAGTATCAAAAAAAATCAAAAGCTCTTCACCAGAGCATAAAAAAAAAATCAAAAGCTCTTCACCAGAGCATTAAAAAAAATCAAAAGCTCTTCACCAGAGCAAAATATCCAAATAAAATAATTACTGGGCCTGGCGTGGGCTCCTCCTGGTGCCACGGCTCCTGCCCCTCACTTGCCTGGGGCAGCCACAGGTGGGGGGGGGGTTTCAGGTTGAGGAGAAGCATCCCCATGTCCCTCCCTGGCTGCCTGAATGCCCTCCAAGGCGACCGCAATGCGTGTCAGCACAGCCGTCTGGTCCTGGAAAGCAACTCGCAGACCTTTGACCTCCCCCACAAGGTCAGAGGTGGTCGCCTGCAGCTCCCCCCAGGCTGGTGACTGTCGCTGCACTGTTGCCAGCGACATCGAGGATGGCATCCGTAATGGCATGCGAGGAGGCCAGGCTGTCGGCCAGGAGCCTCATCTCCCCAACGACCTCGGTTTTGCTGGTCCTGCTGCCTGGCCAGCTGTTCAGGCAGGACCTTGGGAACACCCCTTGTCTTGCAAGTCGCCTTCCGGGGAGTGGCAGGGGACCTGGCATAAGGGGAGGATGTTGAGGGGCCGGAGATGAGGGGGGTGGAAACAGAGGGACTGGAGAGGTTGGGGGTGGACACTGAGGGGCTGGAAAAAGATGGGGGGATGGCTTGGGCTGGTCCGGGCAACCCATGGTCCTCCTCCAAAACCAGGTAGTGCTCCTGGTCCTGGTCAACAACCTCCTCCACAACCGCCTCCTCCGTAGAGGTGTGCCCAGATTCCTCCAACAAGTCCTCTATCAGGGGGGCAGCCAGAGGGACTGGATGTTCAGGGGATGTCTCCGGACGGGCCCTGGCAGCCACAGATGGCCCCGCTCCCTCCTGCACATCTGTGGATGACACAAAAGATGCACATGTTGGTGGACCCACACACTTGGCACATGTTCCCTTCCACCCCCACACATGCTACACAACAAAGAGTATATGAAACACACTTACCTGTCCTCAGGGCTGGCACAAAAGACTCATAGCCCCCAACTCCCTCAACCTGCTCCCTCTGCAGGCAGCGGGCGACCACCTTCTCCTCCTCAGTCAGGCGGATGGTACAGGGTGGGCCCCCTCCAGTGCCCCTGGCATGCTGACTCATTCCAGCCAGCTTGCCCTTGACCAGACGCCGCAGGTCATTCATCTTTTTTTGAATATCCTGCGGTGTCCGGATCTCATGTGTGAGGGCATTAACCTGGCAAGCCACCTTCATGAGGATTTCATCCCTCCGGGACTTGCTGGTCCGGGCACTGTCAGCACCATGGAGCCTGGAATCGTACTTCTTCATGGCCGCGATGACAATGGCCCTCTCCTCTGGGAAGAAATTTTTCTTCCTCCTCTCCTTCCCAATAGAAGTCATGGTACAGCACAACGTTTTCCTGTGACAATCCAAAAAATGGGGGACTTTTGCGCTGCACGGGCGCATGTGTGGGCGCATTATATACCCAGCGCCGGCGAATCGTAGGGAGGCTTTGCGCATGGGCAGAAGGCATCCACGTCACGGTGCGGGCCAACCACGTCACGGCACGGGTCATCCACGTCACGGCGCATGCTCCGTTCGTCCCGGCCTTCATTTGCATGGGGTCACGCTTCATTAGAATGCAACACGCCCACTTCCCTCCTACTTTGGAGTTGCGCCGGATTACGCCGATCAATTTCCGCTACGCAGGCGCATCTTGGAGTGCATTTGCTTAGGGAATACGGTACTTGACACTCCGCGTTACGTCGGCGTAGTGCATCTGAGATGCGCTACGCCTGCATAATTATGCGCGCATCTACGAGAATCTGGCCCATAGTTTCCACTGGACTATGGACTATGTGGCACTTCTGTTATTGGTGATTGGCCTTGCACTTCCACATGGAGTTACATTCTCTTCAATACCAAAACTACCGTCATTTTCTTTGCTCCCAGCAGCTAAAGAGAGAAGTGGAAAAGTATAAAGGTGGTGAGTAGGGCGGATTAAAGAAAACCTGCTGCCTTATGCCCCGTACACACGATCGGAATTTCCGATGGGATAAAATTTGATGGAATTTTTTGTCGGAATTCTGTTCAATGCTACACACTGTCAGACCAAATTCCAACCATCCAAAACGTAATACACTACACTACAAGCCGAGAAAAATGAAGTTCAATGCTTCCAAGCATGCGTCGACTTGATTCTGAGCATGCATGTTTTTTTCTCCGTCGGAGTTCCACACAGACGATCGGAATTTCCGATAGGAGTTTTTTTTATCGGAAAAAAATAAAACATGTTTTATTTCTAAACTCTGACGGAAAAAAGTCAGTCACTGACTTTGACTGACTATGTAAACGGCGTACGCGACGTAAAATTTGACGGCATCGTTCCCTGGCCCATACCTTTGCATTAGCTGCGCCTGCTATAGCAGGGGTAACTTTACGCCGGATGTAAGCCTTACGCAAATCACGTATATGAAGTGGCCAGGCCCATCTAGGTTTGTGAATCAGCGTATCTTACTCATTTGCATATTTATAATGGGAACGCCGAATGCGTCCAACGTAACTATGCGCCCACGATACGCCCATGTAGGCAAGTTACGTCGAGCTGTTTTTGGACGTATTTCGCTTTGTGAATCGACGCAAAGATGTGACGGCGCACATTTGAAATTACGGCGGCGTATTTGGAGATACAAATGTCTGTCCAAACATAGCATCAACCTGGAGATTTCTATTCTAATATCTTATCTGGAACCTTTCAAACCCAGAGGTAGAAAGCCTTCCTAACCATGGCAATACAGGAGTCAATACATGAGTGTTTTCTTGGAGTGGTTAAATCTGCTTTAAAGCACCATGACATGTCTTCAAATTTTACAGATTATTTTAAAAGAAAATAAATTATTGCTACTTCTAAATTTTAAAATAAAAAAATATAAAAAGTAGATGATTACTAATGAAAATCAAAAACAGACTAGAAAGCCCCATTAAAAATGTCTAGTGTGAATATGCCTTAGGGCAAACTGAAAATAAGTCATTTTGATTTATTTATTGCAGTATATTGTAAAAAACGCTCAAATCAGGTTACAAGGGGTCATAGGTATCCTGGTCAGAGCTTTGATCTAAATGACCACATTTTGTTGTGTCTGGCTTACCTGTTTTCCGGAAAATGGCTCAGGTTTCCTCCAATCCTGAACCTATATGATTATACAAGGGTTTACAAGTAAAAATATTCTTAGTAACAACACAGGAATAGGCATTAAAGGACTCAATGTTGCAACTTTACTCCAGCATATTTAAAAGAATCCTCCACTTTCAACTCCCAAGGCTCATATCCCAGCATAGAAAGTCTCCTGTCACAAGTAACTTATTTGTGACTCTCTTTATTAGATCATGTGACTTGTAAAAGATACAAATAGGTTATGAGTTAAGAGCCACTTCTTATGCTGGGAGCTGATTACTGGTATCTGCACAGATCACTTGCAGAAGAGACCAGAAGCACTGTAACTAAATGCCGGGCATGCTTCCCTCTTCCTACACTTGTGCAGTAGAACCACATAGACTTCTATAGAGTTGGGAGACACATCAGTGGGCATTGAGAAGTAGAAGACACAACGGGCACAAGTAAACATTGTTACAGAATTCTGGTGGACTTGGTGCACCCAGAGGCGATTTACTTCGCATGTGCTGCGCTATATAAGTTCTTCATTCATTCATTCAGCTGTGTCAGTATACAGCGGAAGAGGGGGTAGGTGCAGTGGTATATTTTGGTTTTGTGCTGCCCTAGGCAAGACTAAAATCAGATGCCCCACAAATCTAAATTTGTCCCACCCCAGTCACGGTACATGGAGACATGAATTGTCCAAGTGCCAAAAATACTGTGTGACATAAAAAGTTGCAACGACTACCATTTTATTCACTAGTGTCTGTGCTACAAAGACGTTTAGGGGTTCTGAGTAATTTTCTAGCAAAAAATTTGGATTTTTTATATGTAAGAGATGAGTGGCAGAATATTCCTGGCATGGAAGTGAAGGATGAAGCAGCTACAAAAGTAACAGGGGTATTATTATTATACAGGGTTTATATAGCGCCGACAGTTTGCGCAGCGCTTTACAACATTCAGGCAAACAGTACAAGTACAATACAATTCAATACAGGAAGGATCAGAAGGCCTTGCTCATTAGAACTTACAATCTAGGAGGGAGGTCAAGTGATACGAAAGGGTAATAACTGTGGGGGGTGAGCAGATGAAGAAAATAAAAGAACAGTTAGGTGGAGGCAGTGTACGCTTCTCTGAAGAGGAAAGTTTTCAGGGATTGTCTAAAAGTAGATAGATTTACAGATAGTCTGACAGATTGGGGTAGGGTATCCCAGAGGATGGGAGAGGCTCGGGAGAAGTCCTGGAGGCGAATATGGGAGGAGGTGATAAGGGAGCTAGAGAGCAGGAGGTCTTGGGAGGAACAAAGAGGACAATTAGGTTGGTATTTTGAGACTAGTCTAGCAATGTAGCTGGGGGGCCGAGTTGTGGATGGCTTTTTAACTTATTGTTAGTATTCTGAAATTTAGTGGCAGCCAATGGAGATATTGGGATTGATTATTCGAAAATACTAGCAAACATTTATAAAATATAATTTTTTTTTGCCTGCCTCATAAGATTAAAATTCCTATAAGCCTGAAGGGATAAAGAAACATAAAAAAAAATGTAATTTAAAAAAAATGTTTTAAGATTATAATTGGGTTATGTGGCAATTTGCGATTTAGGGGCCAGAATCTGCATCCAGAATCCCAGGTGTTATGAACAGCAGTGGCGGCTTAGCCTGTGTAACTGACAGACGTGCCACTGTAAGCTTGTATTCACAGGTACCAACACATCCAACGGCTATCTGCGGTTAAGAACAGTTGTCCGCCCATTAACACAGATAGATTACATCCAGGTCTGATCATAACACCTGGGATTCCAGCCGCAAATATCCATAGGATACTCGCAGCGGGAATCCGCAGGATGCCATTTTTTGCCTGTGTGAATGAGACAGTTTAGTGAAATTCTTTTGAACCTAACAATAACTATGCGGCAAAAAAAAAAAAAAAGAAGCATGACATTATTAAACATATCTAAGGTACCACACCTGTCTTCTGATTGATCAACAATGACACAATGTTGTGTCAACTTACTAGGTAACAATTAACTGAGGACCCAATGTAGAGATTGAAAACCACTGCTGAATATTTTATAAGAGTTTTTTTGGTATCCTGACAATTAAAATGGTCCAGGCATTCTCTTACAAAGCTTAAACCTGCTCCCACCCCTTCTAACTGCTAATCCTACTACCCTGTAAAGGAAAGATGTGTAAACGTACCTATTCTGTGTAAACATACCTATTCTGAGGGCGCTCCAGTCTGATCACATGACCTCCCAAGTGGCCGGCTTCACGGTAGAGGAGAGTGTTCTGACAATGGTTGCAATGACTGTGTGGTGACTAGGGGGCATTCAATGTTGGCCGTCCCTCCTGTCCCTTGAAGTTGCTGCTGGGAGCCGATCACATAACTGGACCAGAGCACCCTCAGTATAGGAAAGTATACACCAGTGGCGGTGCACCCATAGTGGGCGCAGGAGCGCCGCCCCCTCTCTCCTGCACCGTCACTCAACAATACATAGATTCATGCATTGTATGAATCTATATATTGTAGCTGCTGCCACCCACTATTCAGTAGACATGTGCAGACTGGAATATTTTGTTTCGTTTTTTCATTTTCGTTTGGAAAATAAATTTAGTTAGTTACTCCCGAAAATCGTTTTGATTTATTTAGTTTTTCGTTGGGGAATAGCTTTCGTCCGAAAATCCAATAATACTTGGTTTCTGTCGAATGGTCAAAAGAATATTCGACGGAACGTCGAATCTTTACGTCGAATCGTACATTTCCGTTCGAATATTCCGCCTACAAGAATTCTAATGTTGTATGACTAGTAATAATGTCGAATCTATTCTCTATAATGTCGAATATATTTTCTCATAAATCGAAATCTATTCTCTGTAATGTCGAATCTATTATTTCTATAGTGTCGAATCTTTTCCCTATAATGTCGAATCTTTTCCCTATAATGTCGAATCTTTTCTCTATAATGTCGAATCTCTCTATATCAAATTTTTACTGCAAGGAAAACGAAAATAAAGCATTTTTTATGTCGGATCTTTCGGTTTTCGTTTCTTGCGCTTTCATTATCGTTTGTTAAAACGATAACGAAAAAAAATGATTTCGGACAAAAATGCATTCTAACGAAAACTAATGCACATGTCTACTATTCAGTTGGCCGGCCCCCTGTTGAGCGCCGGCCATCTGAATTGATGGCACAGTGGCTGTGTTTGATGGCACAATGGCGAAAATTAATGGGCACAGTGGCGACAATTGATGGGCACAGTGGCTGCGTTTGATGGCACAGTGGAGACAATTGATGAGCACAGTGGCGGCAAAAAGACAGGAGACACTTCTCACGCCTCCCAACGAGCCAAAAAAAAAAGCTGCAACCGCTCCGCCTCTAGAGGAGGCTCCCGCCGAGTGACGCTTCTTCTCGGTGACAGATGTTATATAGCTGAGGGCGGGGGCCACCCGGTGACGAAATGGGTGACCCTGCCTTCCTCTGATGTCACGTGGCGTCAGAGGGTGGCGGGGTCACCCCCAGGCTATATTTTCTCCCTTCGGATAATTTCACATGAACTGTCGTGATCAGCTCTTAAAAGCTGTGTTCTAACGATCAGATGATTGTACGATCGTTTTGAAAGCGGTATTTTTCATCCGATTTTCTGATTGTGTGTACTAGGCAATAGAGCACATATGTCAAACACAAGGCCCGCGGACCGAATCTGGACTTGTCATGTGGCCCTTGCACCCACTTTTGCAGATGGAACATAGCAGAACTCCTTTCCACCACCTCTGGTTCTAACCCTCCACTTCCGCTCCCCACTGTCACTTGTAAACAAAGAAGACTTCTGTGTTTACATCTTAGCTCCCAGTGGCTCCTGGACTTAACAGATCAGATGTCAATATTACCTTGTATATCCCTGTATGTTGTGGTCGTTCCGGTGCTTATCTAATGCCTCGTACACGCGACCATTTTTCCCAACAAGAGAACTGTCATGTTTTCCTTTGGTCGGGAAAACCGGACGTGTGTATGCTCCCTAGCAGTTTTTCCGACAGAAAAACTATGGGAAAAAAATTAGAACATGTTCTATTTTTTCTCGTCACGAATCGCAGTGTTTTTTTTCCACCACAGTTTTCCTATGGGGAAACATTGCTGTGGAGCCTAACCAAAGCTCTAATGCCGCGTACACACGACCGTTTTTCAGGGTTTTAAAAAAATTACGTTTTTTTTATGTAATTTAAAACGATCGTGTGTGGGCTCCTGTCATAGACGTGGTCGACCACGAGGTGGCGCTAGCGGCACAGTGGCGCGCACGGGTGCGCCAGGAGCGCGCATTCGCTGCACATCGGTTCGCACGGGCACGCGCAATCGCGGCAGCGGCATGCGGGCACGTGCTGACGCCATTTTGGCGCCAGTTCAGGCTATTTAATGGGGCTCATCCCATAGCCTCTTGCTGCTCGATCTTCAGCGTTCCTGTTACCCGCCCGATACCCGTTACCTGATTGAATTCTGTTCCTGTGTACCCGGCTTGTCTCTGACCCTTCTGACCTCCGCCTGCCCTGACCTCTGGCTTGTCTGATGCTGCCCCTGCCTTATTCTTTAAACTGGTTGCTGCCCGCCTGTTGCTGATCCGGCTTGAACTACGACTCCGCTACTGCTCTCTCCTTGAACCTGATCCGTCTGCCTGTGCCCGACCCGGCCCACCTGACCCTGCCTGCACCAGTACTACAGTACACCTCCCTCCTGTTGACTGCTCCAGTGATCTGCACCAAGCTCCTGCTACCTGTCAGCACCGGTACTACAGTACACCTCCCTCCTGTTGAATGCTCCAGTGATCTGCACCAATCTCCTGCTACCTGTCAGCACCGGTACTACAGTACACCTCCCTCCTGTTGACTGCTCCAGTGATCTGCACCAAGCTCCTGCTACCTGTCAGCACCGGTACTACAGCACACCTCCCTCTTGCTGACTGCTCCAGTAATCTGCACCTGTCATCTTGCTGATCCCGGTCACCTGCACGAAGCTCCAGCTGTCTACTGTCCTGCTGTTCCAGCACCACCGACATCTTCCTGGAGACCACAGGAGACCACCGCAGTTCCTGCAGAGCATCCACGCCAGGCACTAGGGCGACTCTGAACTCCAGCGCTTCCTGTCTACTCTACCAGGGGTTCCGGAGTCAGAGGAGCAAAAGTGGCCACTCCCGCACGTCAGGCTCTGCTCTGTACCAGGTAAGTGACAGCTCCAAAGCATTTTTCACGATCTAAAAAATGGGCATTAAAAATTTCGAACATGCTCTATTTTTTGGGCTCATTTCCACTGGCGTTTTTACAGCCACTTTTCTGAGCGTTTTTTGCAGCTTAAAAACACCTGTCCATGTTAGTCTATGGCCTCATGCCCACCATGACGTTTTTGAGCTGTAGATGGCTAAGCTGCAAAAAAAAAACGCGGGACCAGGGCGTTCTGAAGCTCCAGCAATAGAGCTGTAAAAACGCCAGGCATTAAAAAACGCTCAAAAATGCGCAAAAATGCCCAAAAACGTGTTTTTGAGCGTTTTTTTATGTCTGGCGTTTTTACAGCTCTATTGCTGGAGCTTCAGAACGCACTGGTCCCGCGTTTTTTTGCAGCTTAAAAACGTCTCAGCCATCTACAGCTCAAAAACGTCATGGTGGGCATGAGGCCATAGACTAACATGGACAGGCGTTTTTAAGCTGCAAAAAACGCTCAGAAAAGTGGCTGTAAAAACGCCAGTGGAAATAAGCCCTTAAAGTTGTAAACATTTCATGTGTGGGCTTTAATGATGTGAAAAAAACGTGCATGCTCAGAAGCAAGTTATGAGACGGGAGCGCTTGTTCTGGTAAAACTAGCGTTCGTAATAGAGTAAGCACATTCATCACTCTGTAACAGACAGAAAAGCACGAATCGTCTTTTACTAACACAAAATCAGCTAAAGCAGCCCCAAGGGTGGTGCCATCCGCATGGAACTTCCCCTTTATCATGCCGTCGTACGCGTTGTACGTCACCGTGCTTTGCTAGAGCATTTTTGTTCACGATCGTGTGTAGGCAAGGCCGTTTTAATGATCGGGTTGGAAAAAACATAGTTTTTTCTAGATCCTTTAAAAACGTAATTTTTTACAACCCGAAAAACGGTCGCGTGTACACGGCATCAGGCAATTTTCCTGTCGGAAAAACTGTCCGTGTGTACACGGGGAAAAAATTCTCGGTTTTCCCCTCGGGTTTCCCGGCGGTCTTTTTACCACCAAGAAACCTGGTCGTGTGTACAAGGCATAAAAGTTTCTTATTTTAAGGAGTGGCCATGTGTCTTGTTAAACTTCCTTCCGCTATGGCAATCTTTTTTTGTTTTTAGCGCAAAAAATAAAAAACTTCAGAGGTGTTCAAGTACCACCAAAAGAAAACTCTATTTGTGGGGAAAAAAAGGTTGTTTGGGTACAACGTCCCACGACCGCGCAATTGTCAGTTAAAGCGACGCAGTGCCGAATCGCAAAAAAAAGCTCTGGTCATTAAGGGGGTAAAATCTTCTGGGGCTGAAGTGGTTGAAGCGGTAGTAAACCCACTGACTTTTTTTTCTTTAGATCTGTAAGGGAAAAGAGATAATGAGCTAGTATGCACCTCATACTAGCTCATTATGAAATACTTACCTTAGAACGAGGTGTTGGTGTCCATCCCGGTCCACGCTGAGGCAGCTGACACTTCACTGTGAGTGGCTGGAGCCGCGATGTCGCCACTCCCGGGCATACGCGCGGGAGACTTCTTTCCAGCAAGGTCCGGCGGCTGCCGGCCCTTAAGCCAAAAATCCCCTGTGCACATGCGCTGCTGCATTCAGAGGCTCATTGCGAAGGGAATATCTCCTAAACCGTAAAGGTTTACTAGAGTGTTTTAGCAGACAAGTTTACATAAAACCTTTATCACTTTTTTGCTGCAGGCCAACCTTCAAGGCATAAAGCCTTCATAATGAATTACAACACTCAGCGTTTTATATCAAAAAACATCTGTAGGAGAAAATTGTAATGCTCCCTAGCAACACTTTAAACTAAAACTTTATTATTAATTCATGCAAGTATAATAAAAACATGGCTGCATTTTTCAATTGTTGCAGAACTTCTACCTGCAGTTTTCGGCTAATTTACTTTTATCTACCTTTCCCTATCAACTGCAGGTTTATAGTGACAGCGGGCAATAAAACGTCAACAGAGAGCTGATTGGTTTGAAGATACTAAAGACTGGTGTCAGAATGTCTGTGTTTTGTAGCTGAGCCCTAGGGCCTGGGAAATTAGGCTTTAGTGGAGGATATGTGCACAGTGTTGGAGATGTGGGCATTCAGTTTTAGAGGCTGCAGGCCACGCTACCTGTTCAGGCAGGATCTATATGGGCTTTACTATAAACACCTTTGCCCAAAGGTGCTAAATTCACGTTATCTGTCCTTACTTATCCTAAACAGAGTCGTGCTGCACAGAAAATAATCTTTGAAGCTCTTGAAAAAAATGTCAGGAATATGGAATCATTAGAGGTGAAGTCTGTAATCTGAATCAGCGTCTGCATACATACCTGTCAATGTTCTGAGATGAGATAGAGACACACTTTTTAGTACAAAGTATGTAGACAAAGGATACACCACTTACAGCTCCCCAGTTACACTGACCATGAAGGATGAATATGCCAAAAATTTGCTGTTTATACCACTTTGACTTTATATTGGCATTTCATAATAATAAATGCAATAACTTAGGGGCTGGACAACACTGAGCTGGCTATGGATCTTTAACTACTTGCCAAAACCGCCCATTCATAGTAAAATGAATGAATTTTACTATATGTATATGTAGCGCCCCCTTGCTTCCAGCATGGGCACTACGCTAAAAACTAGTTGACCGGTCGTGATTTGTTTAGGTTAATGACATGTGTCATTCTGGAAAGGTCCACTGGCTCGGACTGCATTCTGGGGATGTGAGTATCATCTTTGGCCGGCAGTGGGATCCAGAGGGATTTCTGGCGGATGGAGTCTTCCCCAGCAGCCAATTGGAAAGGGTTTTTCCCCGCTGGGCATGCTGGGGAGGGGTATATCTGTGATGGAGGTCATGTGTTCTGGGTTCTCTTTCTTCTCCTGCGCGGGGTCCCGGAGTCAGGGTGCGGCACCCACCTTCAGCGTGTGCGCATTCCATGGACCCTGCCGGCGTGGCCCACCTGCCAGGCTCCCAGGCCTTGCTGAGTCTCAATCGGAGACAAAACTAAAGGGACCCCAGTGACTTACTGGGTTCCCGATGCCGTAGAGAGGATCCGGCGCCCAGGCCATAGACAGGTACGCTCTGCTGTCACCCGGTGATCTGTGCGGAGATAACCTCTGGAAGTATTTGCTCTATTCAGACATTTACAAACTATCTAGACTACACTGGCCTGTGGCAGAGGCCTAGAGCCGGGTGAGTGAGAGAGACCTGTTCCTCCCAGCCAGCATTTAAGGTGGCATCCTGGCTGCCGGGTCTATGAGAGGGATCTGTCCGGGAGACATTCCACCCACTCAGGCATTGAGTGGCGACGCGTGCAAAATTTTATTTTTTAAAGGGCTGATTTTGCTGTACATGTTTCCAGGCCTGACATCGAGAATCTCTTTTTCCTCATCAACCTATTCTCCTTTCACCGAGTTGATGTTTGGCTATGTTGGCCTGGAATTAAAGCATTGAGAAAATCTTTTATTGACTGTGTGGACACTCAATTACTACTTAGTGGCTTCTGGTGCACCCCTAGACCAAGCAAGGGTAACTTAATCTGCCGATCCCATTTTTAATCCAGCGGCCCTTTCGGGGGTGACGCTACACGTGGGGGCTCGTCCGGGATTCGGCTGTTGCTCTTGGCAACCAGAAGTAAGTGTCTTAATCGTGTCCGGCAAAAGTGGGGGTTTGATACCGCTTTGCTGAATTGAGGCGTGCGTACGGCCTGGCACGCGCCTGCAACGTGTCCAGACGAGTTCTGCTGTCTGGGAGGATTCACCCTCCTTTGCGTGAGACGTGCATTGGAGATTTTGCGCCAAGCGAGCAAAGTCACGCCCATCCGCGCGCCAAGAAGGCAGATTCACATTTCTTTGAGAAGTACGGATTGCTGCTGAAGATGCCCGTGACCTTGGAGACTTTACATGCTTTAAGGTGTCGCACGTCTGAGCCAGGGTTGCCTTCCGAGCCTGCAGGGTTCGGGATGTCTGTGACGGACACGGGCATCCGGCTGTCTACGGCAGGACAGTTCGCTCTGTTGTCTTCGGAGGGAGTGGAGATAAATGAATGAATGAAGAACTTATATAGCGCCGCACATGCAAATTAAATCGCCTCTGGGCGCTCGTTGTTCCTGTCTTATTTAATATCAAAATAGATGAGTTTTGATCTTTCTCCTAAAGGCCAAGTGGTTCTCCTCCAACCGAATGCTGGTTGGCAAATCTTCGCTCTCCTTTGGACTTGTATCTGGCCTTGGGTATCTGGAGTAGATTTTGATTGGTGGATCACAGAATGTGATTGGGGTTGTGAGCTTTTAGTTTTCACATAGAAATTGGGAGGCCTTCCCATGGATGCACTTATGTGTCAGACAGAGTGCTTTAAAAGCAATTCTGTCTTTTACTGGCAACCAATGAAGGGTTCTCAGCAAAAGTGAGATTGATTCCCAGGGTTTTTTCCCAGTCACAAGTCTGGCAGCAGAAGAGAGATTTGGTACTTTGGGAGTCCAAGAGAGAGGGCATTTGCATAGTCCAGTCTGGAGTTCACAATTGTTCCCACCACGACTGCTATGTCTTCTTTAGGAATAAAAGGAATAAGTCTGCGTAGTAGGCGCAGCAGATGGTGCGATCCGCTGACTACTGACCCTATTTGTGCATCCATTGTCATGTAGGTGTCAAAGATGACCCTTGACTTTGGTACTAGGGGTGATGGTTTGGCCCAGAGTGGGCGGGGGTGTCCAAGTTGTTGCCAGTTGACTCTTTCGACTGGCGTGAAACAGGATAAGTTCTGTTTTTGAGCCATTGAGTTTAAGATAACTCTTTGTCATCCAGTTTTCAATTAAAGAGAGGCAAGTCTCTAGACTGAGATGATGATCCTTTTTGTTGCAGATGCGAAAATATAGTTGTGTGTCATCTGCATATGAGTGATGAAGTAGTTTTTGGCTGCTGATGATTTCAAAGAGAGGGCGGAGATAAATATTGAACAGCACCGGCGACAGAGGGGATACTTGAAGGACTCCGCATGACACTGTGCGTTTTTCAGAAGTGAATGGTCCTAATTTGACTATTTGTGATCGGTTTTCCAGAAAGGAGGAGAACCAGGATAAATCACATTCTGCGACTCTGGCTACTTCAGCTAGCCAAGTCAGTAATAGTTTGTTTGTGGTCTACCGTGTCAAACGCTGCGCTTAGGTCCAACAGTACCAGAAGACAAGATTCCCCTTCGTCTGCGGCCTCAAGAGCGTCATCCCATATTTTGAGCAATGCTGTCTCTGTCCCGTGCCCGGGACGGAAACCTGATTGAAATGGATCGAGCAAATTATGGGTATCTAGATGCTGTTGCAGCTGTTGTACCACTACTTTCTCCATTACCTTGGAGAAGATGTTCAGGCCTGTTATGGGACAACAATGTTCAGGGGCCTTGGGGTCGAGGGTGGGTTTCTTTAAGATAGGTTTGATTGTGCCTTGTTTCAACAGGGTGGGTACTATGCCTTCCATAAATGATTGATTTATAAGCTGCTTGATAGGTGGCGCCAGAATATCGGCGCATTCCTTCAGCAGTTTGGTAGGGATAATGTCATTAGGCGCCGTGCTATTTCGCAAGGAGTCAATGATGTTTTTGGTGGCCTCAATGGAGATGGGTTTTAGGGTAAACCTCGTTGAATGCGGCCAATTTGTGTGGGAGTTAGGCGTAAGACTTGGGGGAGGATTGAGGGGGGTAATGTTTTGCTGAATGCTTTCACAGATCCTTTCAATTTTGTTAATGAAATATTCCGACAATTCATTTCAAATTCTTGGGTATCTGAATTGGGGGCTTCCAGATAGACCGCATTCATGGTCTGGGTGACAAGCTTGAAGAGTTCGCGGGGGCGGTTTAGGGCATTAGTGATGATGTTAGAAAAATGATTTTTTTTGGGCTTGAAAATTTTTTGGTGGTATTTTTTTGTTACTACCTTATAGATAGTGTGGTTTTCATCTGAGGCGCTTCTTTCCCAAGCTGCTTCCGCTCTTCTGCGCTCTTGCTTTATCAACGCCGGCTGGACGTTAAACCAGCCAGCGTTGTTTTTCCGGATGCAAGTTTTGCGTTTGGATGCTACTACGTCGGCTGACTGTAGTAGCGCTGCGTTGATGGCACCCAGGGTTTCAGTGGCTGATTGATGAGATTGGATTGTTTTTATTTTGTTCCCTAATGTTGTTTTGAAGAGCTCCGAATGGAGCTTCTTCTGAGATCTCGTCCAGTGCGTTGTCACTGGTTTTGATGTTTTTGTTGAAGGGGCGTTTTTGATAATTATGAATTCGATTACATGGTGGTCTGTCCATGGTAACGGCTAATTTTTCAGGATTTTTACTTCCAGATCTTGTCTGAAAATAAGATCGAGCGTGTGACCTGAGGTATGCGTGGGCACACATACTAGCTGCTGCAGCCCTAGTCTTCCAAGTGGTCAATGCAGGCGTCAGCAATGGGATCCTGTGGGGAGTTGGCCCAGAGATTGAAATCCCCCAGCAGCAAAAGATGTTTGCTGTTTAGGGTGTAAGTGGAGATGAACTTTGTTAATGAAGAGAGAAGCTGCGATTTTGGACTCCGTGGTCTATAGCAGAGGAGAATATGAGTGGTCTCCTGGGGATTTGTTTGAAGTTGGAGGACTGGTTTAGTGATCGAGAGGTGACTCTTGCGGATCACCGCCAATCCTCCTCCTCTTTGCCCCACTCTGTTTTCTGTTATTATGCGATAATTTTCTGGCACCAGTTCACTTAGAATGGTGTTACAGTCCGCTGTAAGCCAGCTTTCTGTAAAAAAGAGACAGTCTAAATCGCATCGTAGGATGAGATCATGGATTTCTAGTCGGTGTCTTACTGCCGATCTTGTATTGACCAGAGCGCATGATATGCGCTTTGGTTGAGATAAGTTGGTGTAGTGTTTGGCTGTCGATCGACGATCGATTCTAAACAGTCGTTCCGTCTTTAAGGCATTTTTGGTGGCCGTCGGTAATATTAAGGCAAATGGCTTCAGACCCCAAATTGTTACAGCCAAGTATCTCAGATTAGTCATGGTTGCTGACGCACTAAGGGGCAGATGTCTTTCGGGGGGGTTTCAGTAATGCTGGGAGGGACAATTCACTGAATCATATCTCCCTGTTTGATCCAAAGGAAGATGAAAAACTCCTGTCCGTGCTATGCCAATGTGCCGTGACAGGGGAAAAAATTCCTTCCTGACCCCCTGGGGGCGATCGGACGGATCCCTGATTCAAAATACTGAAAAAAACGGTGGTAACCTCAAGGGGAGAGTGGGGAGGGGGGGTGTACCCAATAGGGAGTTATTGGGTTGTGAATGGGGTGGGGGGTGAGTGGTAGAACCAAGGGGTGTACCAAGATGGCCGCCTGTTGAAGATCTGTGCTCCAGCCGGAGGCTGTGCGGCTGGGTGGCCAGATCCTATGGGCGAAAGGCTGCTCAGGGTGTCTGGAGATGGATGGGAGATGGCGAGCCATTTGAGGGCGTTTTTTGGGGGGAGGCTGGAGGTGAAACAGTGCAGCGACCCGCTAGGCCGCGGCTGAAGCCGCGGTCTTTCTTAAAAGACTAATTACACGAGGTGGCGCGAGAGCCGCCACCGCGGCTTGTCCTGAAAAGGACGGCCGCTAACGGTACTGGGGAGATGGAGTAGCCCTGTGCCAGGGGCTTACCTTTTAGGTGGGAGCCAGAAGCCAGGGGAAGGCAGATCGAAGGTGCTGGCGCATGGTGGGAGCTGAGGCTGCGGATGGGAGAGTAGCCTGGCTGGGAGCTGACTAGCTGTCTAGGCCCTGGGTGGAGCGACTCGTACTGAAGCGTCCTACTCCACCACTAAGAACTGCCAAGTTCTGTGCTAGCTGGGCCTTACCTGCCCCAGATGTGAGGAATTGGCGGTCTGCCCCCTGCCTTTCTCCCAATGCCTCCAGTGTCGGGCCCCTCTTTTCACTACGATGCCAGTGGTCGGGCTCCCGAGGGAGTACCATGTGGATCGATCAACTGGAGCCGTTACCGCAGAGGCAGAGACCTTGTGGCCGAAGATCCCTCTTCCTGGGGAGAATGCAGAGTCGGAGGCCCAGAGGGGTGGAAGTGCCACTGTATTGTCCTCCGGAGTCCCACCGGGGTTTGCCATGTTCTCTGACCCGCAGAAGACAAGCCCGTTGGACGAGATGGAGGACCTCAACAGCCATATGGCTTGTGCGGCCTGCATAGAGGCCAAAGTTGCCTGCGAGACCGTCTCCGTTGGGGCGGTCTCCATCAGTTGTACCACAGCCAAGGGAAGACCTTAATCACCCATTGATTGGGAGACGATACGGAGGACCCTTCGGCCCGATCTAACCACTGACCCATCCAAGGTGTTCCATTACCTCTCCGCTGGAGCGGAGGATTCGTCAGACCTGGAGTTCTGGTCGGGCAGGTCGCAGATGGACGCTGGGGACTTCCCTGATTGCCTTTTTGAGCCGCGTTTCCCCGAGCAACAGGGCTTTGGGGGATGTTGGGGCTCCAACAAGAGAAGGAGGAAGAAGCGCCCTGTCCGGAGTGTGTCGTGTGAGCTGGGAGTTTCTGACCTACCATGAGGAGCGGATGAGTGTTGCCATGAGTTCTTTTGACCCACCGCTCCTCTAACCAGGGACATGACGTCCCATATGGAATTCCACTGTCCATGTTTAGGCCTCCTGTGTTTGTTTGTCACCCGGATGAGCTGCTGCTACAAGTATTCGTTACTAGGGAAGTTACGGACAAGTATGTCCCCATTCTGTGTGAGCTGAACTGTTTTGTTTTGTCCCCTTCTTCTCCAGAACCACAAAGACTTTTGTGAAATAAACTTTTGGGAGGGGTTGGGTTCAGTCAGTTAGAATGGGGAGGGCTCTTACACAAGACATTGGTTCTACTATGTTCTGGAATCACAAAAAAAAAAGAACTTCTGTCCCCCTCTTTGCAGCTATTTCCGGACCTCTTGAGTTTTTTTTTTTGTGTGTGGACGGTTGCAGTATCAGAGCGCTGACCGCTAGAGGCAGTGTTCTGCACCGCGGAGTACAAGTGTAGGAAACACTGTATATTGAATTCATTACGTTTTATATCCTATGCTTTCTTTTTAGCACTTGTTGTGATGTGGCCTCTTGAGGGGGGAGGGAGGTTTTGTGCTCAGGCTTGAGTCCACAGCCTTACTCCTGTCCGGGAGAGCAAAATGTGATTATTGTGTGGTTTTACAATTTTCCGTTTATGCAGGTTCTTGACCCACCTATCACCGATGCTGCAGAGACTGGGTAGCTAGGTAGATAGGGATGTGTATGCCATGTACCATATGTGATAATGTAAATTGCTATGTGTGCTGTGTTTTGTTCTTTCTTTTTTTTTCCTCTTCTCTGTCTGTTTCACATTGATGTCAGGCCAGCATTCATGATTGAATGCTTTGGACACTGGGGAAAGTGTCTATTTTTGGGGGGGGGGGGGGGTGTATGTAGCGTCCCCTCGCTTCCAGCATGGGCGCTGCTCTAAAAACTAGTTGACTGGGAGAGTTACATTGCTCCCGGTCGTGATTTGTTTAGGTTAATGACCTGTGTCATTCTGGAAAGGTCCACTGGCTCGGACTGCATTCTGGGGATGTGAGTATCATCTTTGGCTGGCAATGGGAGCCAGAGGGATTTCTGGCGGATGGAGTCTTCCCCAGCAGCCAATTGGAAAGAGTTTTTCCCCGCTGGGCATGCTGGGGAGGGGTATATCTGTGATGGAGGTCATGTGTTCGGGGTTCTCTTCCTTCTCCTGTGCGGGTCCCGGAGTCGGGGTGCAGCACCCACCTTCAGGGTGTGCGCATTCATGGGCCCTGCCAGCGTGGCCCACCTGGCCAGGCTCCCAGGCCTTGCTAAGTCTCAATCAGAGACGAAACTAAAGGGACCCCAGTGAGTTACTGGGTTCCTGATGCCGTAGAGAGGATCCAGTGCCCGGGCCATAGACAGGTACGCTCTGCTGTCACCCGGTGATCCGTGCAGAGATAACCGCTGGGAGGATTTGCTCTATACGGACATTTACAAACTATATAGACTACACTGGCCTGTGGCAGAAGCCTAGAGCCAGGTCAGTGAGAGAGACCTTTTCCTCCCAGCGAGCATTTAAGGTGGCGTCATGGCTGCCGGGTCTATGAGAGGGATCTGTCCGGGAGACATCCCACCCACTCGGGCATTGAGTAGCGATGCGTGCAAAATTTTATTTTTCAAGGGGCTGATTTTGCTTTACATGTTTCCAGGCCTGACATCGAGAATCTCTTTTTCCTCATCAACCTATTCTTCTTTCACCGAGTTGATGTTTAGCTATGTTGGCCTGGAATTAAAGCATTGAGAAAATCTTTATTGACTGTGTGGACACTCAATTACTACTTAGTGGCTTCTGGTGCACCCCTAGCCCAAGCAAGGGTAACTTAATCAGCCGATCCCATTATTAATCCAGCGGCCCTTTCGGGGGTGACGCTACATATATATCTATATATCTATAGATGTATATATCTATAGATATATATCTATATCTATAGATATACTGTAAATATATATATACACACACACTATATACACACACACTATATTACCAAAAGTATTGGGACGCATTCATACACACATGAGCTTCAATGGCATCCCAGTTTTATGCCTTGTACACACGATCGGATTTCCATCGGACAAAGTGTAAGACCTTTGTCCAAAGGGCATTGGCCGTTAACTAAAGCATGCTATCCAACATTTGTTGTCGGAAAATCCGAAAACAATTGTCCGATGAAACATACAAACGGTCGGATTTTCCGACAAAACCCTGCCATCACACAATTCCCATTGGAAAATCCGATCGTGTGTATAAGAATTTAGTCTGCAGGGTTCAATATTAAGTTGGCCCACCCTTTGGTCCCTTTCACACGTGCGGACCGTATGTCAGTATTTAATCCATACGTTTTCGGATGAAATACGGACATACATGTATCCCTATTTTAGCGGATTAACATCTGCTTTCACGCAATCTCATCGGTCGCCGCTATGGTCTGATTCTGCAGATGGAGGAAAATCCTATTTTTTCATCTGTCTGCGGATCAGCTGAACACGGACAGACGATCAGTGTTCATCCGATCCCCCCATAGAGGAGATTGTAGATCTGACAGGGCGTTCCCTGCACAGTGTGCGGGGACTGCCCTGTCATCTGCCAGCTTAGCGGGGATCAACTGAGCGATCTACGCTAAGCAAGCGGATATTAAAGAAACAGATCCTCACGGGATCCGTCAGTGTGAAAGGCCCTTAAACTCTTCTGGGAAGGCTGTCCACAAGGATTAGGAGTGTGTCTATGCTATGGGAATGATTGACCATTCTTCCAGAAGCACATTTGTGAGGTTAGGCACTGAGGTAGATGAGAAGGCCTTGCTTGCAGTCTCCACTCTAATTCATCCTGAATGTGTTCTATCCGGTTGAAGTCAAGTTCCTTCACCCCAAACTCGCTCATCCATGTCTTTATGTACCTTGCTTTGTGCACTGGTCCAAATCATTTGGCGGAGGGAGGATTATGATGTGGGGTTTTTTTTTTCAGGGCTTGAGCTTGCCTCCTTAGTTTCAGTGAAGGGAACACTTAATGGGTCAGCTTACCAAGACATTTTGGACAATTTTATGCTCCCAACTTTATGGGAACAGTTTGGGGATGGCCCCTTCCTGTTCCAACATGACTGTGCACCAGTGTAACAGAGCGAGGTCCATAAAGACATGGATGAGCGAGTTTGGAGTGGAGGAACTTGACTAAGTCCTGACCTCAACCCGACAGAACACCTTTGCGATGAGGGGGAATGAGATTTGAAGGGGAACACTGATGTGATAGGGGAACTCTGATGTAAATCAGGACTCTGAAGTGAAGGGGGCTGACTCTGATGTAATGGCAGGACTTTGATGGGAAGGGAGAACCATGATGTGAAGTAGTGCAAAGGAGAGGCTAATATCATCATCCAGTGCAGATGTCAGTAACCTTCAGCCTTCATTTCATTATTTTGCATATTATATTAGCCATGTGGCCATGACCGAAAAAAAGGGTTGAGAAAAGCTGGCCTAATGCATGCACTTTTAATCGCAGACATAAAGAAATGCAAAGAACTCCCTGTTCACTCCTACACCACCTCTGCACTACACAAAATGAATGTCAGTTGTTACTTCTGGATCGTGACTCGTGGTACTGAAGTGATCAGGCAATACTGGTTCCCAGCATCTCTGTCGCATTGTGTGACAAACTGTCAATGACTCACACACAGCCGGTGGCAGCAGAGACAGCTGGAGAGACAGAAAAACAGGGAGAGGAAAAAGAGAAGACATTACCCCCCCTGATTTTTTTTAACCTCACCCCCCAGATCAGACAAGATAGATCCATTCCTGATGCTGAAATGCAGTGGCTGGGCACTGGATCCAGAGGACTACTGCTATCACAGGGATTTGTGTAATTAACATCATGCATATGTTTCAGCTTTAAACTCCATGGATCTCATTTACGAAAGGGAAGGGACAATTTTTTAAGACAGCTTCCCTTGCTCTACATAAACAAATCAGATTTTCTTATTGTAATGTGAGAGACGAAAAGGAAATGATGATTGTTTGCAGCAGGGCACTACAGAATGTCAGAATGAAGTTTGGTTTAGCAATATTGTAGCCGTTCACCTTTGTCAAGCAGTATTTTCCTCTTGATTAACATTTTTTTGCTGTGTCTGAATGACAGATCTGCATGTGAAAGAGCGGGCTGTTTTCTTATCACAGAAGAATGACATTTACGTGACATTGTTTACTGTGGATATTGGAGAAAATAGGAAATGCTAACACTGAGCTCTACTTTGCAGTAGAAAAGTTCCATGACCTGGATTCCCACTACAACCCATGTACGGGGCTCATTTTCTAAATGTCATGCCGCGTACACACGACCATTTTTAATGGTCTAGAAAAAACAACGCTTTTTTCAACCCGATTATTGTTAAACCGGCCTTGCCTACACTCGATCGTGAAAAAAAAAATGCTCTAGCAAAGTGCAGTGACGTACAACAAGTACGACGGCACTATAAAGGGGAAGTTCCATTCAGATGGATGCTTTTGCTGATTTCGTGTTAGTAAAAGACGATTCCCACTTTTCAGTCTGTTACAGCTTGACGAACGTGCTATCTCCATTACGAACGCTAGTTTTACCAGAACGAGCGCTCCCATCTCATAACTTGCTTCTGAGCATGCACGTTTTTTTTTCACATTGTTAAAGCTTGCACACGACCATTTTTTATGATGTTAAAAATGACAACGGTAAAATCGTTGTGAAAAAATAGAGCATGTTCGAAAAAAAATTGGCCATTTTTTAGATCGTGAAAAATGCTCTGAAGCCCACACACGCAGCATCAGACTCACATGAAAAGCCTAGGCAATCAATCTTCTGCTGACCACACACACAGCAATGCAATTAGTTTGTCCGATGGAGTGTACACACGGTTGAACTATTTTGAAAACTTGCCCATTTTGAAGTGTGTTGGAAAAAAGTTAGACCGTGCGTATGGGGCTTTAAGCCCCATACACACGGTCTGACTTTTTGACAACAAACTTCAAAATGAGCAAGTTTTCAAAGAAATCCTACCGTGTGTATGCTCCATCGGACAAACTTTTTAGATTTTCAAGTTATGAGCACTGCATACTAGCTCAATATGAAATGCTTACCCTAGATGAAATTGTTGCCATCGAATCCGACATCAGAGCTGACATTTTCTCATCTGTGTGTCTTCCGGTTTTGCGGCTCCGGCACTGTGAGTGGCTGGAGCCGCGATGATGTCACTGCCGTGCATGCGCGCAGGAGTCTAATTTCTGGCAAGGAGCTCTGATTTTATGGCAGTATCCACCGGACCTTCAGAGCGCATGCACCCCGGATGTCAGCGGTTGCATGCAAGGTGAATATCTCTTAAACCTTACAGGTTTAGGAGATATTCATTTTACCTAAAGGTAAGCCTTATTATAGGCTTACCTATAGGTAAAAATGTAAAAAAGGGGTATACAACCACTATAAAAAAAAAGTTTTGCCTAGAGATGTATTTTAAGAGCAGCGACTTTGCAGCTTGTTACAAGGGCATACCTATTCTGTATCAGTATGGACATACCTCATTTCTCATTACATCATCCAAAGGGATATATCATTATTTCCAAAGCTTTTACACTAATGTCCCATTTTTCCTTCTGTATATGACAGGTTACATTCCGTCATTTTCTGGCAAAAACATCTCACAGGATGCAATGTGCTTGGGCAGAAAGACAGACGGGCCCACAGTGCCGACATGTGCTTCTGTGCTGGGCACCTGTCAGACCTGGACTGGCTTGTCCCAGTGCCAATTATGTTAGGCAGAGGTGATGTCACTGTTATTGCTGGGATGCTCTATGAATATTAAAATCCAAGTGGCTTCATAATATTTTTATATTACATTTATGTAAAAACAGGATTGTTTATTAAGAATTTTTTTAATAATATTTTTAATAAGACATTTTAAAAAAATGGGGAGATTTTGGATTACTAAATCCATAAATCAAACAGGTGGGATTTTAAACCCCTTCCATACAGGGCATTTTCACCCCCTTCCTGTCCAGACCAATTTTTAGTTTTCAGCGCTGTTTGCATTTTGACAATTGCGCGGTCATGCAACACTCTACCCAAATTAAATTGTTATATTTTTTTGCCCACGCAAATAGAGCTTTCTTTTACTGGTATTTGATCATCGCTGCGGTTTTTATTTTTTGCGCTATAAACAAAAGAAGAGCGACAATTTAAAAAAAAAACACAATATTTTTTACTTTTTTATTTAATACATATCACAATTTTTTTTTTTTTTTAAAACGTTTTTTTTCCTCAGTTTAGACCGATATGTATTCTTCTACGTATTTTTGGTAAAAAAAAAACGCAATAATCGTATATTGATTAGTTTGCGCAAAAGTTATAGCGTCTACAAAATAGGTGATAGATTTATGGCATTTTTTTTTTTTTTTTTCACTAGTAATGGCGGCAATCTGCGTTTTTTTTTTGTGACCGTGACATTGAGGCGGACATATCGGACACTTTTGACACGTTTTTGGGACCATTCACATTTACACAGCGATTAGTGCTATAAAACTGCACTGATTACTGTGTAAATGTGACTGGCAGGGAAGGGGTTAACACTAGGGGCGCTGAAGGGGTTAAAATGTTCCCTAAAGTATGTTCTAACTGTAGTGGGACTCACAGGGGGAGGAGACCGATGTGTGTTTCTCTGTACTGGGAACACACATCAGTCTCCTCACCGCTGACAGGAGGTGGATCTGTGTGTTTACACACACAGGTCCACACTCCTGCCGTGATCAGCGGTATTCGCGGGTGCCCGGCGGCAATCGCGGCCGTCGGGCACGCGCGCGGGATTGCGAGTGGTGCCGCGGGGGCGCCCGACGGCAATTGCGACCGTCGGGCACGCACGCGGGATCACGAGTGGTGCCGCGGGTGCGCGCGCGCCCTAGAACGCCGAATACAAAGGACGTCATGCGACGTCCACTCTCATCGGCGAGGGGTTGCTGCGGCCGTCAAATCCCTATGGCCCGGTAAGGAAGGGGTTAAATGAGACTGTGGCCATCCGGCACACAAGTCTCCATCCCTATTAATATGAACAGAGGGGGACTAATGGGGACTAGGGTAGAAGGCTGGGACTTTAAATGAAACAAAACATTGAGGGCAGAACGAATCAGTAGGTAAAATAAAATAGACTGTTTATTATTAGCACATATGGATACGTAGCAAAGTAGGTACATGGTAATATATAATGTGTTAAAATGCATAACGGGAACATGATCGATCAGTCATAAAGAAATTCCAATAGTAACATGATAAACAAAGTAACACAAGATAAATAAGAAGGCCAGTATGGTGGCCTGAGTTTATGGGAGGAGCCCGGAGGGTATTTAAGCAGCCCACTCACACATGCTCTTTGTCGGTTCAGTGTGCAGTACTACACGTCACTGGGCCGACTCTTCCCAGCTCACCTCATGTCCGTGAGTCTGCGCATTCAATCGCATTCGACATCGCAATCGCTTTGTGGCTTCTCCCTTCATGGTCTTCGCCGCCGGTTCCCGCTTACTGTCGCAGGTAGGATTCAAACCTTTTCGTATCTTGTGCAATCTTGCAAATCCTGCATCTCTTTTGGAAAAAAAATCTGCCTCTGAGTTATTGTTGCTCATCTTCCAACATCATTCGGCTCAGGCGTAGTACATTTGTAACTTCCTTATGCCAAACATACGATTCATTTGTAAATCCATTTGGACATTAGCATGTGTTTGTATGGGTTCTTTGGCAGATTGAGGTGGTAATTGGACTCACATGGTGCCTTGTCTGCACTTGATTAGCCTGGGGGGATGGGTGGTTGGTAGGTGTTCGGTTTCAAAGCAAGGGGTAGCATACACTCTACAACCAAATCGTATCAGATTCGTTCAATACTCCTTACTACCGATTCGTATCGAATTTGTTTCATGCATTTTTACAACCGTTTTGTATCACATACATTGCATGCTTTCTACCGTTGTCATTCATTGTTCCCCCATGCCGTGTGTTTTTAGTTCCCGCAGCGGAACTTACGAATTGTTTGTACACGGTTCCTCTCTCTCATTTATTTACCAAAGTTATTGCCTGTGCGTCATGCATGTCGCCACACCACACTCTTCGGATGTGTTGCACATCCACTCCAGTCCAAAGCAAACCCAGTCGCACGTTCACTGTCCCAGGTAGGATTCGTTAGCTTGTTTGTCATGTCAAATTTGTGGCCACCCATGGTGTCACCCGTACCATATGTTTGGTTCCCGCAGTGGAACTTACAAAGCATTGATACGCACTTCTCGTGTTCTATTTTCTACACCAAACCTCATTGTTTTGCCCCATGCACGGCATCACGCTACACCTTCCAGACATGTTTCACTCCAGCCACAGTCCGCCGCAAACTCACTTGCATGGCCCACTGTCGCAAGTAAGATTTGTTATTACATTCTTTATGTCCTATCAATTTGCTACCATTTGTTGTCTCCCATATCGTTCATTAGTGGCCCCTACGGAACCACGATTCAAACAGGCGTTGTCCTTCTACCTTATACTGCTTGCTTAAGGTACAAACAAACCAGGTGTTTCTATCCTTTCTCAGTAACCCAATTCTTATTGATTGAGACCTTGCAACCATGCAAATCATCTCAGCAGCCTGACACCCTTGTTAAGACCCTTGCAACACATGACCCTTACAAAACGCAAAATAAAAAAATAAATAAATATAAAAACGCAAAAAAAAAAAAAACGCAAAAAAAAAAAAAAAAAAAACTTTGCCACCACGCAATCTCAGCCCCTCGGCAACCTGGCACCTGTTGAGACCATTTGCAACCACGCAAAATCGTCTCAGCAGCCAGACACCCTTGCTGAGACCCTTGCAAACGCAATATCGTCTCAGCAGCCCTCACACTCATTGAGATCCTTGCAACCACGCAAAATCAGCAGCCTGACACCCTTGTTAGACCCTTGCAACACATGACCTTTACAAGACGCAAAATGAAATAAAAAATAAATATAAAAACGCAAAAAAAAAACTTTGCCACCACGCAATCTCAGCCCCTCGGCAACCTGACACCTGTTGAGACCGTTGCAACCACGCAAAATCGTCTCAGCAGCCTGACACCCTTGTTGAGACCCTTGCAAACGCAATATCGTCTCAGCAGCCCTCACACTCATTGAGATCCTTGCAACCACACAATATTGTCTGCAGCAGATCAAGCCTCTCCCCATCACGTCCTTCCTGCGCAGGCTCGCGCAGCTGTCACTCCGTCACCAGTTTAATATCTTCTGTAGTCATATTCCAGGCAAATGCAAAATCGCAGCTGATGCTCTGTCCCATTCCAACCTTATTCGTTTTTCCAGCAAGAGCCTGGAGCTGACCCAATAACCATCCCTGTCCCACCCTGGTCATTGCTGACGATGGACTGAAGTAGCATCTCACCAACTCAACCCAGCTTATTAACTCCTTGGCACGCAACACACTGAAGGCCTAATACACTGCTTGGAATACTAACTGCTAATTTTTGGCCACTTGCCTCCGAGCAGCAATAGGCAACGTTAGACACGTCCTAGCCTTCATATCGTATTGCCACACGCAGCTGACCCTTTCTCACAATACTATCACGCCATATCTAGATGGCATCCAGCATTTCCTGTCCCTGCAGGACCCCAGTAAACTGTCAGTATTCTCGAGCCCATGCAGTCAAGTCCCTCCTACAGAGCATACAGAAGCACCAACCTGTAGTCAGTAGCAAGCGCCTAACTTTCAAGAGTGCCCTCTTTAGGCACATGTCTGAAATCCTTACTCGTTCCCCATTTAGGGCCTTGCCCAGCATAGTCATCCTAGCAGCCATCTACCAGGCCTTCTACGGTTCCCTACGGCCTAGTGAATTTACAATCAGTGGCTCCGGCAGTCAGACACTGCTCCGACGCCACCCGACTCGCTTTCGAACCCCTACACTCTCAGTTTGCAAACGCAACAAACCAGCCCCCGGGGGTTGACATCAACCTGTTTCAGACTAACAATGCCTGACGCCCAGTGACGGTGCTCGACCAACTACTGCTCCATCTACCCAGCCAATCTGATGGTAGCTTGTTGCTACCCTTTCTAAACCAGCTTCCAGAGTGGCAGCCAGTTTGTCAAGCATGTCAGAATCCTAAGCAACTTGGGCTTCAAATCCCAGTCTGTTCTCAGGACATTCTTTCCGAATTAGAGCAGCCTCAACTGCCTCACAACAGGGAGTACCAGACCACGTAATCAAGACACCAGGCTGATGGGAAGTCTCCTTGTTTTGCCACATACATCCCAAATCCTCAGGAAGAAATGGCACAAGCCTTTACCAAGCTGGCTCAATAAATACAAGAAATCAATATAAGCTATTTCCCTATCTGAGTCTTTTGCCCCCTTTTCTTGGCATACTGACCAGACCACCAAGGCACATTTATGTTGTAAGTCTTGTCACGTGTTTATGTGATCCACATCACTCTCAGTCAGAGGGCCACGACCATAAATAAGAAGGCCAGTATGGTGGCCTGAGTTTATGGGAGGAGCCCGGAGGGTATTTAAGCAGCCCACTCACACATGCTCTTTGTCGGTTCAGTGTGCAGTACTACACCTCACTGGGCCGACTCTTCCCAGCTCACCTCATGTCCGTGAGTCTGCGCATTCAATCGCATTCGACACCCTCCCACCCTTCCCTTTTTCAGGGCACTTCTCAGCATATCCTTCTTCAATTAACTACCCATTACTTACTTTGGGTATGCCCCCTTTTCTTGGCATACTGACCAGACCACCAAGGCACACTTCAGGTCTATTTATGTTGTAAGTCTTGTCGCGTGTTTATGTGATCCACATCACTCTCAGTCAGAGGGCCACGACCATAAACAAAGTAACCAGCAAAAATGCAAGGTAGATATACATGGTAAATCAATAAATATGTTAAAGTGCATGATGGAGAAATGACTGATCGGTCCTGCAAAGTTCCAATGTTGACATAGTAAGCAATGTAACACATGGTAATTACTGTGATCAGCAGCAAGCAGTAATGGTATTAAAAATAAAATTAACTTTTTTTTAAATGAAAACATGAAAGGTCAGTCATGACAGATAGTAAAAGTAGCATGATGGGCAGTGTGACACATGATAAACAATGTAACCAGCAATAATGCATAATAGTTATACAAGGTGAATCAATAATATGTGTAAAATATATAGTAGTAACATGACTGATTGATCATGGAAGGTTAAAATGGTAACATGGTAAGCAATGTAGCATATAGTAAGTAATGTGATCAACAGTGTATCCAAAATTATGTAAACTCATAATAAATAATACATTGGGGTACATGATTCGAACATTCAAATGCCCATGGTGGTATCCATGATAACGGTGACATATCATCTATGGGGTAGTCTCACTCACTCTTGTCTCTCACCTGATTTGTTTTTTTCTACATCATTAGTCTTATTCCTTTGGTCTCTGCCTTTTTAGCCAAGTTCATTACCCTGATGCATGGCCTTTTTCACATTTCTTACAGAAGCCCTTTGGGCTCATACTCGCCCCTGTATTATTGGAATAGGTATTCACCACTTCATCACCTTCAATATCTTGAGATCAGCTCCCGGTGGGGCTACTCTCCTCTCCCCTCTGATACCTCTGATCAACATTATTATTTTCTACCCTGTCTTAACAATTACCCCAGGTAAGAGTGTTTGGGCCACCAAGCTGTGCTCCCCCTCTTTCCTCTCTAGTTATCTACCTCTAACTAATATCCTACTACCATTTATCTTTTATTATAGGTATCCTTAGCCCCTACTTGCTCCTGATGAATGAAAAAAGTGTCCACGAAACATGTCGAGCCTACCCCATAGATGATATGTCACCGTTATCATGGATACCACCATGGGCATTTGAATGTTTGAATCATGTACCCCAATGTATTATTTATTATGAGTTTACATCATTTTGGATACACCACTGATCACAGTACTTACTATATGCTACATTGCTTACCATGTTACCATTTTAACATTCCATGATCAATCAGTCATGTTACTACTATATACTCTACACATATTATTGATTCACCATGTATACCTATTAGGCCGCATACACACGATCAGACCGGTCTGATGAAACTGGTCTGAAGACCAGTTTCATCGGACCAAATTGATCGTGTGTACGGTCCATCGGACCAAAGTTATAAAACTTGCTTTAAAATCTGTCCGACGGACACCTGTCCGTCTGACCAAAACGATGGTTAGTACACAAAAGCATCGGACCAAAAACCCACGCATGCTCAGAATCAAGTCGACGCATGCTTGGAAGCATTGAACTTCATTTTTTCAGCACGTCGTCGTGTTCTACGTCACCGCGTTCTGGCCCGATGGGATTTTGGACTGATGGTGTGTACGCAAATCAGACCATCAGACCACTTCAGCCTGGTCCGATGAAAACGGTCCGTCGGACCAGTCTCATCAGACCAGTCTGATTGTGTGTACGTGGCCTTATGCATTATTGCTGATTACATTGTTTATCATGTGTCACACTGCCCATCATGCTACTTTTACTATCTGTCATGACTGACCTTTCATGTTTCTATTTAAAAAAATAATAATTTTATTTTTAATACCATTACTGCTTGCTACTGATTACAGTAATTACCATGTGTTACATTGCTTACTATGTCAACATTGGAACTTTGCAGGACCGATCAGTCATTTCTCCATCATGCACTTTAACATATTTATTGATTTACCATGTATATCTACCTTGCATTTTTGCTGGGTACTTTGTTTATCATGTGTTACTTTGTTTATCATGTTACTATTGGAATTTCTTTATGACTGATCGATCATGTTTCCATTATGCATTTTAACACATTATATATGTACCTACTTTGCTACGTATCCATATGTGCTTATAATAAACAGTCTATTTTATTTTACCTACTGATTCGTTCTGCCCTTAATGTTTTGTTTCATTTAAAGTCCCAACCTTCTCCCCTAGTCCCCATTAGTCCCCCTCTGTTCATTTAAAAAAAATACATTCTTATTGTCTCTACAGTGTAGTCAAAGGGAAAAATCAGTGTACAATAGTTATATCAAGCATTCATTGTTTTTTTGGGGATCAATACCAGTTAGAACATTTAACGCATTTAGATATAACGCATGTACTGTTCACATTGCAATGAATGTTTGCTGTCTTTCACCTAACATCTGGATTCCAAAAGTTTTTTTTCCAGGTTTCAGACAATTTTTCTATACTTATGGTAATAAATTGACCCCAATTTTTTCTAACAGCAAATAGAATGTGCACTTTGAAAGTGCAGTTGCTCCAAAGCTTAGTAAATAAAGGGGGAAGCTCTGCTGATTTCCATCATCCAATCATGATTCACATAGATTTCACACAAGATTTACACATTTTCTAACTGGGAAATGCATGAAGCCTTGGTGAAAGTTGTGTGAAAACCTATAGGGCATATCTATTAATCACTTGCTCACCGGAAGGTTTACCCCTGCTTCATGACCAGGCCATTTTTTGCGATACGGCACTGCGTTACTTTAACTGACCATTGCGTGGTTGTGCAACCTATGAGAAGAATAATACACTATTAAGGAAATCCATTACATTCTATGCATGATAAATTAATTTGTAAGTCTTAAAGAAGGGGATAATAGCATCTAGGGTATTCTATTAAGGGCTTTGTGCCACTGTTTGTCTGTAAGTTGACTTATATTAACCAACAAGTTTAAATACACAGTTACATGCTGAGGTGTCACCTGATGTTCAGCACAGGTTATCATATATTATGAAGTATATTGCAATTGTATTTCTTTTTTATTTTAATGTATATATTTTAATATATATATGCGTTCATTTTACCTGCCTGTAACTTTTTATTTTTAAGACAGTCCTGCATTTGTCAGTGGTGCAACCATGCTATATTGCTACCCCCCCCCAATTTACAGTTATTTCTCAGTTCCTTGACATATCGAAACACTGCCTAACTTCTATGAGTTGTGTTAAAGGAGTTGTAAAGGAAAAACAATGTTTGCCTAAAATTAATGTCTGCAAGGTAGACAGACAGAATAGTGTAATAATTCTGTCAAAAAAACAAGTAAATACCTATTAAATTCCTTAATCTATATCACCTCCGGCATTCTAGTTTCTGTTCTTTCATTCACTTCCTGGTTTGCGGCGCTCATTCATGTAAGAACTACATTTCCCAGGATGCATTGCGGCACACCCAGTAATTCACACCTCCTTGAAGTCTCTAACACGTAGAGAGCGTCCTGCCGCACAGATGTATGAAAAAAATTGTTTTCCTTTACAACCCCTTTAATGCCTTTTTCTACCCAACACCAGGGAACATAACAATATGAGCCTATCAGAGCTAGAGATAGGAAAATATGCATACATGCTTCTACATGACTCCTATTTCTCTCTTTCTCCTTGATTTTAATAGCCAAGGAAATAAACCATACTGTTGGTCTGTTTTGGCATTTTCAGCTGGTGTGCAGCGAATCATAGGACCTACACTATGTGCAAAAAATGGATGCAGTTGATAATACAAATCTAATTAAAAAAAAAATGCTTTAGCAGTTGTTCTTTTTTTTCTTTCACTTTCATTTAATTAGCCAGGGAAGATTAACCCACTGTTGACCTGATCTGAGATTTTAGAAATATAGAAAGGTGCATCAAACCTAAAATTTGAATTGTTAGCAAATAAGTCTTTAAAAAACACAACCCGTTTCAGGAGACATCACTGCCCTTCATCAGGACTCGACAGAGGATAAAACTTTTGTGGCTTCACAGATCTATTTTAGTACCAGTTTTGAACTCTCCTCATAGAGTAACAACTTGACAAAAGTTGTTGGGCAGCAATGATCTGAAATTTCAGCTGCTTTGCAGAACATGATTGCAGTTAATTATACAAAGTTTGAAAATAGCTCTAATGATTGTTATCTCTTTCTATCCCAACTCTCTCTCTCTGCATTATACTGAGGTTTACACTAACCTTGAGTGCTTTTGTAATTCTTTGATTTTCTGGGAATTGTATGTGGTTTTTTAAGATGCATCGAAAACTTTAATCCTCAAATGAGCGGAGGTCTGAATGATCAACAAGAAAATTCATTTTTAATTGCGTCAGCAAATCAGCATTTTATGTTCCAGTGTAATCACTCAAACGCCAGTAATGTACTCTTTCAACATCGCTACTGGTTTATAATTAAGTCATAACAACTTGATCCCTGTATTCTTGCTTTTGTGCAACACTTATGCCAGCAAAGTCAGCTAGCAGTGTGCTTTGCATACTAAAATTGCTGCCTGGTAAATTATTTCAGCTGTGAACTGGCACAAATAAACTTTGAGGGATTCACATAAAAGTACAGAATTTTAAAGGGTCAGTCCATCCTGAATCTTGTTTTCTTTTGTGTCACCTTGCCTCTGCCATCTAGAAATAAGTGCAGATTAAATCAGAATTACAAAAAAGAAATCTTTCAGGAATAAGCATTTTTTTAAAACTCTAATGCCGCGTACACACGACTGTTTTTCATGACGAGAAAAATTCAATTTTTTTAATTGGTCATTAAAAACGACAGTGTGTGGGCTCCAGAGCATTTTTTCGCGACGTGAAAATGGGCATTAAAAAATTAGAACATGCTCTGATTGTTCTCGTCATTTTTCACGTTGTGTGTAGGCTTTAATGACGGGAAAAAAACAATCATGCTCAGAAGCAAGTTATGAGACGGGAGCACTCGTTCTGGTAAAACTAGCATTTGTAATGGAGATAGCACGTTCGTCACACTGTAACAGACTGAAAAGCGCGAATCGTCTCCCACCAAACTTTTACTAACATGAAATCAGCAAAAGCAGCCCAAAGTGTGGCGCCATCCGAATGGAACATCCCCTTTATAGTGCCGTTGTACATCACTGTGCTTTGCTCAAGCATTTTTTTTTTCACCATCGTGTGTATGCAAGGCAGGCTTGACAAGAATCACGTCGAGAAAAATGTTGTTTTTCAAATGACATGAAAAATGGTCGTGTGTACGCGGCTTTAGCTTCCACTACTAAAGTGAACCTGTGCAACAGCTTTACCTAATTGTCTTCTCCCTCCACCACATAGGTTTTGTGCACAAGTGTTTGCCCAGCTATCCTGAATGCTGTTCTGGCAGGAGAAAAGCAGCACCAAAAAACACCTCTAAAGCTGTATTTTTGTAAACAAGTTTAGGCATGTTTAGATTGATTTAGGCACATCAAACACTTGGGTGCTATTTTTTTAAAAAGCAAGTCAATATTAAATTGATTGAACTGTGCTCCTTAAAATGATAAAGGGCAAATGTGCAAATATGTGAAAAAAGCAATCTCATCTGAGAACCAACATTAGCAGTGTTGCCAACCTTCAGTATTTTTACTGGCAGCCATGTACGATGGTATCCTTGTAACGTATCTCCAGCCCAGGACAATCAGAGTAATGGATGGTCTCAATCAATACAGTATGCCGACCTACGTTTTGTCTCGAAGGGCACGTGGTCACGGGATACAGCCGGCGTTCTGAATTACCGCATTTATACACAGATGGTATGGTACAGCCTTGATATGAGTCACACCCAGCCGCACCTCCGCCATCTTAACTGATGGAAAAACAATGTGTGCAGAGATGATTGACTCTAATTAACCTACGGTAAGTTAAAAATGGGAAGAAGATGAATCTCCCAGCACTAATGTTTATAATCCCTTAGCCTCATCGCACCTCTTTATGTGCGAATATGCCATATACATCACAATACAAAAGGTAAAAAAAAATATTATTAAAAAATGGAAAACTGGCAACTCAGCCTGTATAAAAAAAATTCTGAGAATGTTGAAATTCAGCCATATAGTGTTTAATATGTCAACTATTGTCCAACAAAATAAACAAATTAGGGTTCCTCATCACTGAACCCATAACATTGGATGGGGCTAGGGCAAATAAATCGCCCAAAATGTTATATACAGAGCAAGTGTCAATACCCCACTACACAACCCCGATTCCCAAGAGACGTCACCATTGTCGTGGCATCTAATTATCCCCCAAAAAATATTACTAAATATTTGGTCAAAAAATGGAATGTACCTAAAAATTAACATAAAAAGCAATTGGATGGGACTCACAACAAGCTCGCAATTTATTGCATAGTCATCACATAAATTCACTCCTCTGCCAGTGGGTGGCATCAGAAAACCCAGATAAGGGGAAATCAATGAAATGACAAACAATAATATAAAAGAAAAAGAAGGGTTTTACAGTCTGGCATTTATGAGTTATCAATGAAACAGTTGACATCAACTTCTATATTTAGGCCGAAAGGGGTATAGCATTTTAATTTATACACCCATGACATTTCTAATTTGGATATATTTCGTACCAAATTGCTCCCCCTCCAATGAAGGCTAAATTTGTCAATCCCCAAAAAGACGATATTGTTTGGATCCCTATTATGCGCGATTAAATAATGTTTAGACACTGAGTGTTTGGTATAACTCTTTCTAATGTTGTTAATGTGTTTGTTTAAACGAACCTGCAGGGGGCGTTTGGTCCTGCCCACATACTGCTGGCCGCACGGGCACTGGAGCATATAAACTACCCCAGTGGTAGAGCACGTAATGAATGGCTTGATGGCATAGCTCTTAGAAGTGCAAGTAGAGCAAAACGTGGTGGTTCTTCTAGTTCCACATCCATTCAGGGAGCAGACCTGGCATCTGCCACATTTATAATAACCTGTTAAGCCCGGAAAAAACATTAAATCCACATTGGGAGGATTCAAAATATTTGGGGCTAATTTATCCTTCAGGGAAGGCTCTCCCCGGAGAACCACCTAGGGTTTGTTGGGTAATATATCACTAAGTGAATACAAGTGAGTTAGGGGCGCTAGATAATAGTGAACATAAGTTATAACATACTAAATACAATTTAAATTGTGCCAACAATAACAGTCAATACATAAATAAGTGATTAAAGTGAAATATATGACATTAGTGAACCAATGATCCAAGTGCTGTCAGATATCACAAATAAAAGTGAAGTGAAGAAAGTCCATTGTAATATGTCCTTATTCAGAAAATGTGTTCAATACGACGGTATCCACCTCCACCAAATTTAGGGTTCACCCCAAACATGCACAGAAATAGGATGGCTCCTTACCACAAGGTGTTGACCTTTTTAATTAAAAAGAGGTCAAATACAGCTTGATCACAAAACCAGCATTCCATGAACGACTATATGTTCCCTCTCAATCCAGCTCCAACTCACAGTACCGAATCAGAAAAAGGAGAGGGAAACCACCATAGTATAATACCGTTTTATTAAGAACAATTAAAATCATACATTGCCAATGGCCTCTTAGGCCGCGTACACACGATCAAATCTATCTGCTGGAAACGGTCGGCCCAACCGTCCCAGCAGACAGATTCGACCGTGTGTACGGGCGAGCCGACGGATTTGGCCACCCGACAGATTTCAAAGCATGCTTTGAAATCTGTCGGCTGGGAACCCATCCGCCCGGCATGTCTGCTGGTTAGTACGCTAACCAGCAGACATGTCTTCTCGCACACACGCCGAATGGTTTCAACGCATGCGTGGAAGTGTTTTACTTCCTGGTGCGGTGACGTGGCGGCGTCAACGTCACCGCCACGTCACCGCGCCGTCTGGCGGCGGGGATTTTGGTTTGATCGTGTGTACACGATCAAACCAATATGTCACCAGCAGACAGATTTGTTCAAATCGGTCGGCCCAACCGATTTGAACAAATCTGTCTGCTCGTGTGTACGTGGCCTTACTTGTATTGGTGCCTAAGTCCCGGCACTGAGGCTAGCGGGCGTAGCAAGTAGGTGAGGAGATTTCCACGCTGGGGAAAGCTGGGGTCCATTCCACCTCTCGAATCCGGAGAGACCAGCGGGACCGGAAGTGCTTGGATGTACATAACCAGGCGACTCGACGTTCGTTTCGTGTTGCCACGTCGTCATTTTTTAAAATATGCCAGTGTTTACTGACTATATGTTTAACATTGGCATGCTGGTAAGAATTATTAGTGATAAAGGGATTACGAAAGTTGTTGTTTCTCTCTCGGTCCGTTTTAACTTTCAATAAATCAGTTCTATCCACATCATTAACCGAATCTAAGGTATTATTCAGTGGAAAAGCCTTTTCCCAAAAACCTTTGTGTCAAGACCCCAGCTTGTTTAAGAAAGTTGCATGTTCAGTACAGTTCCGCTTTAACCGGAGATACTGACTTTTAGGCACTGACTTTAGCCACGAGGCATGGTGACAACTGTCCTTGGGAATGAACGCATTCCTGTCCATAGCCTTGAAAAATGTTGATGTAATAAAGCTACCATTACTGACAAAAATCTTCAAATCCAGGAAGTTAATCTTCTCCTGATTCGCCTCGTGGCTCAAGTGGATCCCCCTATTGTTCAAATTCAGGGACTCCATAAAAAGTGATAAGTCACCTTCTGTGCCATTCCATAGGAGGAGGATGTTTTTATTATTTTTTATTAAAGAGAATGTAGGTCTTCCACCACCATCACTTGTCACGCAGCCTACTCACCAGATTTCAATGACCCCCATTACAGGTAGTCAACAAATGCTTGTAAATGTTTCCAGCAGGAATTTTCACAATCCCAAAGGTGGTCACAATGCACCGCCAACTCCCAAGACATTTGGGATTGTGGAAATTCCTGCTGGAAAAATTTACAAGCATTTGTTGACGACCTGTAATGGGGGTCATTGAAATCTGGTGAGTAGGCTGTGTGAAACATAATTTCCTGCTTGTGTGATTGGCTCACCGATTTTCTACACTAAGATACAAGTCAGATTTCATTTGCATCCCTTGCAAAAAAATGTAATTTTTAGTAAGATACTCCAAATAGGAAATCACGTCCAAAGGGATGCAGACCCTAAAATTTTAGTCATTAGTGCCCTGCAGCTGCTGCCGCTGATTGATAATTAGATTCACTTTCCCACATGCACACAGAGCATCACACAGGGATTTCTTCAAAATAACATTATGATATATATTATATTATTATTAGTACCCCCACTCACTTAAAGAGGACGTACAGGTATGTGCTTGTGCCCAGCTGTGCCATTCTGCCGACATATATGTGCAGGAGGCGGTCCTTAAGTTGTTAAACAATTTTCTTTCCTTCAGCCCAGGTTCACACTGACAGCGGGAATTAAATTGTGCAAGTTCAGCTGAACAAGCACAATTTCAATCCTGCATGTCAGTCCTGACTTTGAGGGGCGATATCAATGAAAATTGCACCCTGAATTTGCCAAAAGTATTACAGAAACCACTTTTGGGAATCAGTGCGGTGCCGCAAATGCAGTGTCAATTTGGACGGTGCCATTGCTGCCGATTCGGCATGCGATTTGACATGCCAAATCGCTCCAATGTGAACCAGGGCTCAACCACCAACTAAGCCCACAATAGTAAATCAGTCTGTATATGCAGTAAACCATGCTTGTTGTACTCACTGTGGAACCTAAGGAGTTAATCCTCCACATTGTGTAAAAAGGATGTTTGAGCCTGTCTTTTCTGATCCTCCCTTCATTTTACTGTCCTTAATCCATCTGCTGATAGTACAAAGCCTTGGAGACACTCTGCACCTGAGTGTTTTTTTGAGGGGGAGGGTGCATGTGATTGGCACAGAGCCAATCAGCACTCTCCAGACAGAGGGTCAGAGGTCATGCAGCGGGAAGAATGAAAACTCCTTCAAACTTTAACCAGTGCTCAGCCAAGCACTGATGGAAATCACAAGACTGCTATATACTGCTGATGAGAAAGGGTATTTAGCAATTTATATTTACTAAAATACAGTAACTGCCTTTTTATGTTCTGTGTACTATGGGAGACCAATAATGCAGGGTCCTTGGTTTAGTAACACTTTAAGGCAGGGATCCTCAAACTACGGCCCTCCAGATGTTGTAGAACTACACATCCCATGAGGCATTGTAACACACTGACATTCACAGACATCACTAGGCATTATGGGAATTGTAGTTCCTGAACAACTGGAGGGCCGTAGTTTGAAGACCCATGCTTTAAGGTATGTCTCTCAGAGTAGAAGCTTTGGTTGTATGTTGGCATCATAATCACCTCCTATTGCTCTGGATTGCTTTGTGGTAGGGAAGATGTTAATTTGTTAGTATTGGCAGCCAAAGTGGGAACTGTTGGCAGGACTATAGTATGACATCACCTGCAGCCAATCACAGCTCTGACAACCTGCGGGGACCATAACGGAAGGATGGACAGTCAGAGCCGATCTGGCTTGGTGAAGGATGACGTGATGCCACTTGGGCATCTCACAGCTTAGTCGCCCACAGTGCTGCACTGGTCACTTTATGAAAAAGGATTACAGACAACTTCTGTAACTTCATTTGTATTACAATGTAACGGTTCCATTTATTTGTTTGTCTTTTCTAGGTAACTGAGTTCAAACAGATCTAGGCCGCCAAGAAGTTTCATTCATTGGATACAGCAACAAAGGCAACCACAGACAGCTCAGACAAGTTTATTATAAGAGAAATAGCCATGTTTTTTCTTTTCACTGCCAGATGGCCGCTGCCAGGAGCCCAATGACCAAATGACATCCATGGAGAATGAGGTAATCCGCTACCAGTTCGTCAGTTTGTGTGCTTATTATAATTTAAAGGTAAAATACACAGGTTGTCTTCGGTAAGGTGTTTAGGGGAAAATATAATGTATTTCTGCTGAGAACATGTCTTGGTTATAATTTTAGTTTTTTCCTCTTAAAGTGTAACTAAACCATATTGCAACTTACTCGTCCTGATGCCCCGTACACACAATCATTTTTTGTGATGAAAAAAACCCGACGTTTTCTGTGAAGTAAAAAAACAACGTTTTTGAAACGTCACTTTTCAAAGACGATGTTGCATACACACCATCGTTTTTTTCACAAAAAGCGAGGTTACGTTCACCACTCTTTTCCATTGAAGCTCGCTTCATAACTAGCTTCTGGGCATGCGCGGGTTGAAAAACGTCGTTTTAAACAATGTTTTTGCTACACACGGTGACTTTTTGTGAAACAAAAAACGACGTTTTGAAAAATGACACAAAAAATTCAAGCATGTTGGAATTTTTTTTTGGTCGTTTTTTGAAGACAAAAAACGACGTTTTGCCCATACACGATCAATTTAAATGACGTTTTAAAAAACAACGTTTTTTCATCGTAAAAAACGACCGTGTGTACGCGGCATTAGAGGTGGAGGCTGCATTAATTTTATTTTTTCAGACTCCCCCCCCCCCCCTTTTTTTCACCTGGTGATCCTACCAGTAAAACACTTTCTGTCCTGGGATGACAGTGCTCACTCATTGTACTGTGTGTGGAGGAGCAGCATTGTCAGTCTGGGCTGCTATTCTATTTTGGACTACAAACACCACTCCTCATCTTCAATAAAATGCTTATAAAGGCTGATTTTTTTTACCTTAGTCTATGCATTAAGGTACACAAAAGTCCCACTACCTGTATCCCTCCCCTGACATTAAACATTTACCTGGCTCCTCTCACTGATCCAGTGACACATCCAGTGCCGGCCCAAGACATTGTGCTGCCTGGTACCAAGAATAAAATGCTGCCCCCCCCCCCCCCCCCCACAGAAAAAATCACATTGTATAAAGAGGACCTGTCATGGCTCTATTCTAGTGATTAGGAACAGAGATCTCTCTCCTTCTCCAGTCAGTCCCACCCCCCCAGTTAGAAACCTCCCAGGGAACACATTTAACCCCTTCCCTGACAGTGATATTTACACATTAATAAGTGCATTTTAATAGCACAGATCGCTGTATAAATGTAAATGGTCCCAAAAATGTGTCAAAAGTGTCTGACCTGTCCACCGCAATGTCGCAGTCTCGCAAAAAAATCACTGCCATTACTAGTAAAAATAAAAATAAATAATAATAAAAATGCTTGAAGTGCATAATTTCTATTATTACATTGTTATATAAAATAGTTCAACTCACCATATTGCAGAATCAGTAGGAGCCCCGAGTGTGTCACTTGCCAACGTCACCTGCCTTCAAATGCGGATTGTCACTTGCCGCGTCACCTGATGCGGGTTGTTACCTGCCATACATTGCAGATTTTTACTTGCCACAATGTCACACATTGAGGATTGTCACTTGCCACCTGCCACACAATGCAGATTGTTACTTGTCACGACGCCACCTGTCACACATTGTCACTTGCCACAACGTCACCTGCCACGCGTTGCAGATTGTCACTTGCCACGTCACCTGCCACACATTGCGGATTGCCACTTGCTGTGTCCCAGAGTAAAGGCAGGCAGCAGAGAGATAATGTAATCTCTCTGCTGCCCGACACAGTGGGGGCCGAACTGCAATGATGCAGAGTGGGCAGTGAGAGATGATGTCTTCTCTCTGCTGCCCCGCCCGCTGATTGGCCAGCAAGCCAGCTCACCCGCTGATTGTCCCACCCGCTGACTGTTCCCCTGTTCTGCCCGCAACGCCCAGGTGAATGGAGCGTGCTGGCAGAACAGGTAGATCGGGCTGGCTGGCGGGTGGGTGGGCGTCAATTTGCCTCACAGTGGAGCGTGGAGCCGGCAGAACGGGTTGGCAACAATTTGTCTCGCAGTGCAGCGGGGTGTGGAGCGGGCTGGCGGGCGGAAATTTGCCCCTCAGTGCAGGCAGGGCCAGTGATAGGCAATTTGGCGCCTGACAGGGAGATGACAGGGGTGGGTGGTAGAAAGATGACAGGGAGGATGTAGATGACAGGGGTGGGTGGTAGGAAGATGACAGGGAGGATGGAGATGACAGGGGTGGGTGGTAGGAAGCTGACAGGGAGGATGGATATGACAGGGGTGGGTGGTAGGAAAATGACAGGGAGGATGGAGATGACAGGGGTGGGTGGTAGGAAGCTGACAGGGAGGATGGAGATGGCAGGGGTGGGTGGTAGGAAGTTGACAGGGAGGATGGAGATGACAGGGGTGGGTGGTAGGAAGTTGACAGGGAGGATGGAGATGACAGGGGTGAGTGGTAGGAAGCTGACAGGGAGGATGGAGATGACAGGGGTGGGTGGTAGGAAGCTGACAGGGAGGATGGAGATGACAGGGGGTGATAAAATGTATGACAGGCTTTAGAGGTAGGGTGGTGGGATCATAATGCCACTGGGATGCCAGGAACAGGGGGATGACGAGGAGCATGATGATGACAGGAGACAGTAAGTGGCATCACAGCATTAGGGCTGTGTGTGAGGTCATCACAAGCAGCTGGTAGCAGGGATGTTCGGGCGCCCTTGTTCAGGGAGTGAAATCGGATTCTGTCAGTGTCAGGCAGCGGAACATCATTCACAGTACCTCGCCGATGATCGCGCTGCTCTGGCAGGTCTTCTACACTATGGCCGTCCATCCTGAAAGGGGGCAAGGAGCTGCTCAGCATTATCCGCGCTTCTGCACATGGTACTTGGTAGGAGATCCGAGATTCGCAGAGCACGGGAGAAGGGGAGGAGCCAGGGGAGGGGAGCACATGGATCCACCTACTGACCAAACAATCGGATGATTGAGGTTGCGACAACCTCCCAGCGCCGCCTCCTCTTCCTCCACAGGACTGCGCGGGGCAAGGAGTACATTATGTCACACATTAAGTGCAGGGGGAGTGGAGCGGGCGGAATGACATGGCGGGCGGGCGGCAACTTGCCGCTCCCCTTAAAGTGCCGCCTGGTACCAATGGTACCACCCGGTCCCATCATAGGGCCGGCCCTGGACACATCACCACACTATATCTTCCTGACCTGGAGACACAGGCAACAGTGGAAGCCACTGGCTCCTCCTGCTGTCAGTCAAACTCCTGTAACAAATGGACCAGTTGGTGTGGCTTACCAATACTGGGTGTTTCTATGGATGCACACAGCCCAGCTTGAGGACACACCTTGCAAGGTGCCCCTTCAGCACACGGCCTGCTGAAGGGGCACCTGCTGAAAGGTGAAGCAGAGAGTGCGGGTGGAGGACTCCAGAAGAGGAGGTAAGGAGTCATTGCACAGAGCAGGTCAGTATAACCACTTTTTTTCTAAATAAAAAAAAATATCCATCGCAATCACTTTAAATAGGTGGCAGACATTCTGTAGTTTACAGAGGGACATGGATAATATTGTTTAGATCCTACTTTATTCCACAGGAAGTTACAAGAATACAAGATTTTTTACTTAATAGAAAAATAGCTTTAAGAATCGATCATAAGAGTTAACACTCATTAACCACTTGCTTACTGGGCACATATACCCCCTTCCTGCCCAGACCAAATTTCAGATTCCGGCACTGCGTCGCTTTAACTGACAATTTGCGCGGTTGTGCAACGTTGCTCCCAAACAAAATTTAATTTGTTTTCCCCACAAATAGAGCTTTCTTTTAGTGGTATTTGATCACCTCTGCGGTTTTTATTTTTTGCGCTATAAACAAAAAGAGAGCGACAATTTAAAAAAAACAATATTTTTTACATTTTGTTATAATAAAAACCCCATTTTTTTTTTAAAACTATTTTTTTCTCAGTTTAGGCCGATACATAATTTTTCTACATATTTTTGGTAAAAAAAAATATCGCAATAAGCGACTGGTTTGCGCAAAAGTTATAGGGCCAGATTCTTAAAAAAATGCGTATCTTGTGGCGTAGTGTATCGTACCGCATTTACGCTATGCCTACACCAATTACTGGAGCAAGTGCTGTATTCTCAAAGCACTTGCTCCGTAATTTTCGGCGGCGTAGCGTAAATGCGGCGTCGTAAGGCCGTCTAATTCAAATAGTGAGGGAGGGGGCGTGCTGTATTTAAATTAAGCGCGCCCCGCGTCAAACGAACTGCGCATGCGCCGGCCGGGAAAAAAGCCCAGTGCGCATGCACCAGCTCACGTCGGAAAGTGTTGTTAAAACCGACGTCAAAACGATGTGATCGTCACTTACGCAATTCCCTATTCGAGAACGACTTAGTAAAATGACGTAACCGACGGAAAAAGACGACGGGGCGGCGTAAAACGTTCGGGAATCGGTGTATTAGGCTCATTTGCATAGGCAAATGAGAAAACAACGCAAAGGCCACCTAGCGGCCGGCGTTGTCATTACATCTACGATCCGATGGTGTAATTGCTTTACACCTGTCAGATCTTTAGTGTATCTATGCGTAAGTGATTCTATGAATCACACGCATAGATACCCATTGAAAAAAACTGAGATACGACGGTGTATCTGAGATACACCGTCGTATCTCAGCTGAGAATCTGGCCCATAGCACCTACAAAATAGGGGACAGAATTATGATTATTTTTACTAGTAATGGCGGCGATCTGCGATTGTTATTGGTACTGCGAGATTATGGCGGACACATCGGACACTTTTGACACATTTTTGGGACCATTCACATTTATACAGCGATCAGTGCTATAAATATGCACTCATTATTGTATAAATGTGACTGGCAGGGAAGGAGTTAACACTAGGGGGCGAGGAGAGGTTAAATGTGTGCTCTGCATAGTGTTTCTAACTGTGGGGGAAGGGGACGGACTGGGGAGGTGACCGATCGGTGTCCCTATGTACAAGGGACACAGCATCGGTCTCCTCTCCCTGACAGGACGTGGATCTGTGTGTTTACACACACAGATCCACATCCTTGTCTGTGTAACGGGCGATCGCGGGTGACTGGCGGACATCGCGGCCACCTGGCACGCGCATCGGCACTGCAGTGATACGGTGGGCGCACGCTTACGTGCCCCCCAGTGGCCAAAGGAGCGGAGGACGTCTATACACGTCCTCCCGGCAATTGAGAGCCACCTTGTGGCCGTCTTTTGCCTATAGCCACGATACCAAGTGGTTAATAGAGAAAATAGTCTAATACGACCAACTGAGGAAATACTATGAGGGAGACTTCTGCACTGTGTACAATCTATGGAGAATCGTGTGCCAATGGCCAAATAAATAGGTGTTCACGCATCAAGCCTCTAGCTGCAGTGTGCAGCAAAAAAAAAATAGAAGTAGTATTTCTGCCATTTCTAAATGTGACAGTTTACTGCTGATGATCTAATCCTCATTTCCATCTGGCACATTCAGCTTTCAGCCAGGGATTCCTGAAAAAAACAAAAAAAACTCATACCAGGCCTTTTAGGCTTTTTAGCCTTCATGTCTAGTATAGATTTTAAGAGGAAAAAAATACTGGGGAAGGTGGGTTCCTGCATCTATTCTCTGAGAAAAAAGCCCTGGTTATGAGACAACAGTGAAGTTCAGTAGTTAGGAATGGTTAGGCTTTGGCTGTGACTTTGGAGCCATTTACAGTACATAAGAAGCACCAAGAGTTTCAGGGTGCGGGCTAAAATCGGACCTGAACCGGTGAATCAGCACGCACCGAACCCCTGTTGTGCGCCACTTGCGTCGGTGGTGTGAACCCGGCCTGAAAGATAGCAACTCCAGCTTAATGCAGGCACTTGCAGTTTATCAGCTTTATAATTACTACAGTTACACTTTAATAACCAGTACCAATAGACTGCAATTTAAATTAAAAGGACTTTTAATGCAAAGCTTTTAAATGTTCAAATTAAAAGTTTTTTCAAAATGCAAATACTTTAATGGAGAGATCTTAAGTCCTGTGACTTTGCTTGGAAACCGAACAGTTGAAAACTGTAGCTATAGGGGTATTTTATATTATACAGTATTTGCTTATGAGCAATTGTTTTATTTACAAATGGCCATATGCAATAGCAAAATAGCTTATTATTTTTCCGAAAGCATGAATGATTACTTTTCACTAAAATAACATAAAATGAACCGTGAGTTACTTACATCTTCAAATAGCATGGATGTTTTCTTGCTCAGTATATAAATCACTGTACAAAGCAAGTAGTTTAAATTTAACTGTGTTGACTAGCCTTTTGTAGGAGCTTTCACCGAAGGCTTGAAAGGAAAGTTTGCTGTGTGCATGGATAAAAGGTGCTGAAAAGTGCACCAGGAGCCATTAAGAAAGACCTGGTGTAACATGTCACTGGAACATCCTGAACCATGGCACCTGATGACTGAAGAGTTGGCGTTTAAAGGGAAAACACCATAGAAAGAGGACAAAAACCCAGATGTAAATATTTTAAGTGTCCTTTACAAGCAAGGATATTGCAGATTTTGTAATGAAAGTGATAACTGGTAAATAACTTCTGTTTTTATATGGATGTTCCCTGTTTCCTAGTTAAATTGTTAAAGTTTTTTGCTCTCTTTAAGTCCACCACCACATTACAGTTTTTCTCTATTGGTTTGGCTCATTTCTTGAAACAGAAATTGCATTCTCAAAACAACATGCACAAATCTCCAAACCACTTGGCAATTGTTCACAACTGAATGGCATTTCTCATTCATTTCATCAAATTGCAAATGTCTCAGTACATGTCTCAATGTCTCAGTACATTTCTCAAATGATTTAGTACAAGTAACCTACATTTAGCACAATTTCCAATTGAATAGATCATGTTGATCCAAACTGATTGTCATTTCTCAGTCTAAATGGTCGTTCTCTCCAAAACGTGTCAGCGTCATTTCATTGTTTAAGTCATCACATTCACAATAGTCTGTTCAATTGTCAAAATTATTCAGGAACACAATACCATGAATACCATATATGAATCTCTTGGAACATTTGATAAAATCATTACAGCAATTGACAGTCAGGTAAAACTAGAACTTGAACGAAGGAGGAGTTGGTCTCAGATGACTAATCAAACAGTATGTTTAGTTACCTGACAGGTACTGTCCATTACTGTATTGTGAATGCTGCCAAACATGTATATATAGAGATTGACCATGCAGGACCAGTACAATGTCTGAACATGGAGGCACCTGGCCAAGTAGATGAACACGGGCAACTGCCTGCCCAAGGAAGAGGAAGAGGAGGAGGAGTAAGGGTGCGTGATGGTGGAATAGGGGGAAGAAGCTGAGGAGCACGAAGACACCATGCTGTCCCTAATGAAATTTGGGCGACAATTATAGACCATGTCATCAACCGTGCCCTCACAATCAATGATGGAATTATATAATGTATAGGACAGGACACTGTGCATAGAGCAACAAATATGTTTATTTACTCATTTGCGTATTCATTTAGTGTGTGTGTGTGTGATAGGCCTACAGTATTACAGTATCTTACTTCAGTGGGATGTTACGTATGATACTAACCATGACAAGAAAAATATTGTAGAAAATAAACTATGGAATAGTATGGAATAGTTTATTTTCTACAATATTGATAATACAGTTTACAGTAGTATTCCAGTATTACAGTAAAAACTGCCGCTTACTGTATGATGCAATTATCATTATAATCCTTATTTTGAAGAATATAACCTACAATACAGTAAGTAAAAGGGTCAAAGAGCTGCAATTACAGTAGTGCCTCCCATGGAAATCTATCTAATAATGTTACTGTAACATTTCAGTAATTTCATAATTTTTCCCCTCACCTTTCTGTCAAATACCACCTGTAGTACCTCTGCATAGGGTACATGTACCCCAGGTTTGGATCCACTGGAATACTGGCCAGTAGTATATTGAACTTGTGCAGAACATAGAACATTCCTATGTAGCTGTCTGTAACTGTATTGTATGGGGATGAGGCTGGCTTCAACCTGGCCAAGGGCCAAAGACGTGGCCGTAATTTTATTGGCCACTGGGCCATGGTGGATGTCCCAGGCCAGCGAGGGGGCAATATAACTATGTGTGCTGCCATTTCTGAGAATGGTGTGGCCACTCACATGCCCAGTCTTGGCCCATACAAAACACAGAAGCTCCTCATCTTCTTGGACCACTTTTATTTGGATTTGATCCCAGAAAATGAGAGAGGTCTCATAGGGCCTCACCTACCACAATATATATAATTGTATGGGACAATGTGAATTTCCACCGTGGCCCGCTTATCAGGGCCTGGTTCACTGCTCATCCAAGGATGGATATTGTGTTCCTACCACCTTACTCTCCTTTCCTCAATCCTATTGAGGAGTTTTTCTGCGCTTGGAGGTGAAGAGTGTATGAGCATCAGGCTCAAGATCAGAGGTCCACGTTCCATGCAATAGACGCTGCCTGTGAGAATATTACAGGAGATCAGTGTAGGCGATGGTTGCGACATCTCCCTTGTTTCTTCCCTCAATGCATCGCAAGGGAGGATATACGCTGCAATGTTGATGGGAATCTGTGGCTAGACAGTCAGCAGCGTGTGGATGGGCAGGAGGGTGAGGACAGTACCCAGGAGAGGGAGGGTGAGGACAGCAACCAGTGAAGAGATGTTAGGGCTCTTTCACATGGGTGGCCTGTTCAGGTCCGCCTGCCAGTTTTTTAGGCGGACCTGAATGGGCACTCTGTGCTCCTCTATGGAGCTGCGGATGTCAGGGGTGACATGCCCACTGACATCAGACCTGCTCCGGTCCGCCAAAGTGTGACGGAGGAAAAACCTACTTTTCCATCCGTCTGGCGGATTGGATTGGGTGAACACGGACAGACGATCCGTGGTCACCCGATCCCCCCATAGGAGAGAGCGGATAGCTGACAGGACAGTCCCTGTACAGTGTGCGAGGACCTCCCTGTCACCTGCCGGCTTAGCGGGGATCAATGGAGCGATCACCACCGAGCAAGTGGAGGTTCACGGGGCGGATCATTACTGATCCGCCCCGTGTGAAAGGGGCCCTACAGTAGTTGTGAAACTCAAGCTTTATTTACAGCATTGTAGGCTAAATTTACAGTAATTGTCCTTGTTTTTTTTGTTTGTGTGTTTATATTTCCATATATTATGCTGTGTATGTTTTCTTTTTAGTTTCATGTATGGAAGTTACTTTGTGTGTGAATGATAATGGTTACAATACTGTAAAGTAATTTTTCCTTGGCAGTATGAGTGCAATGTGTGATGTCAAACCTTGGAGGCTACTCTTACCCTAAAAACTTTTCTTATTTTTCAGTTTTATACACAATTGTATTCAGTTAGCTACAGTAGGTGACTGGGATATTGTGTCAATCTCGCTCCCTTTCTCGGCGAGATTGAGCACTTGCGAGCCCCATCGCGAGAGCCAGCGCCGAGCTGGCTTGCCGCGATGGAGACAAAGCCATCATAGAAGCGACGGGGATCCGACACGGATTCCCGCCAATTCTACATGTGGGCGGAGTTTGTTATGAATCCTGAAGGAGAAATCCCCGCCGGATTTAAAAAAAAAATCTGGCATGGGTTCCCCCCTCAGGAGCATAACGGGCCCTTAGGTCTGTTATGGGTTGTAAGGAGACCCCCTACGCCGAAAAAACGGCGTGGGGGTCCCCCCACAATCCATAACAGACCCGTATCCAAAGCACGCCGGCCGGCCGGTCAGGAAGGGAGTGGGGGCGAGCGAGCGCCCCCCCCCCTCCTGAGCCGTACCGGGCAGCATGCCCTCAACATGGGGGGGTTAGGTGCTCTGGGGCAGGGGGCGCACTGCGGCCCCCCACCCCAGAGCACCCTGTCCCCATGTTGATGAGGACAGGGCCCCTTCCCGACAACCCTGGCCGTTGGTTGTCGGGGTATGCGGGCGAGAGGCTTATCGGAATCTGGAAGCCCCCTTTAATAAGGGGGCCCCCAGATACCGGCCCCCCACCCTAAGTGAATGAGTATGGGGTACATTGTACCCCTACCCATTCACCTGCAAATAAAAAGTGTAAACACAAATAAACCACACAGGGTATTGAAATATTTTATTAGTTGGCCGCCGGGGGGGGGTGTGTATGATCGCTTTTATAAAAGCGCCCCCCTCGGCGGGCTTCTGTGGGGGGTGGGTGCCGCCGTCTGGTTCTCTTCCGCCGCCGGGGGGGGCGCTTTGATAAAAGCGCCCACCACCCGGCGGGCTTCTTTCGACGTCTTCGGCGGCTGGGGGGTCTTCTCCCACTCTCCGGGGTCTTCTCCTGCTCTCCGGGGGTCTTCTCCGCTCTCCGGGGGTCTTCTCCGCTCTACGGGGGTCTTCTTCTTCAGGACTCGCCGCCGCTAACTTTGTGTGTTAGCTCAATTACTAGCGGCGACGAGCCCCCTCTTCTGTGACGTCGTCTTCTTCTTCTTCCTCTTCTGTTCTCCAGATGTTGACGCGACGCTTCTCTCCGCTGTTATGCCGGGCACGCGGCTCGCAGTGAATTATATAGGCCTGTCTTGTGACGTCGCAGTCCCATCATGCTCCGGTAGGTACCACGTGCTACCTACCACGTGGTACCTACCGGAGCATGATGGGACTGCGACATCACAAGACAGGCCTATATAATTCGCTGCGAGCCGCGCGCCCGGCATAACAGCGGAAGGAAGCGTCGCGTCAACATCTGGAGAACAGAAGAGGAAGAAGAAGAAGACGACGTCACAGAAGAGGGGGCTCGCCGCCGCTAGTAATTGAGCTAACACACAAAGTTAGCGGCGGCGAGTCCTGAAGAAGAAGAAGACCCCCGGAGAGCGGAGAAGACCCCCGGAGAGCGGAGAAGACCCCCGGAGAGTGGAGAAGACCCCCGGAGAGCAGGAGAAGACCCCGGAGAGTGGGAGAAGACCCCCCAGCCGCCGAAGACGTCGAAAGAAGCCCGCCGGGTGGTGGGCGCTTTTATCAAAGCGCCCCCCCCGGCGGCGGAAGAGAACCAGACGGCGGCACCCACCCCCCACAGAAGCCCGCCGGAGGGGGGCGCTTTTATAAAAGCGATCATACACACCCCCCCCCCCCCGGCGGCCAACTAATAAAATATTTCAATACCCTGTGTGGTTTATTTGTGTTTACACTTTTTATTTGCAGGTGAATGGGTAGGGGTACAATGTACCCCATACTCATTCACTTAGGGTGGGGGGCCGGTATCTGGGGGCCCCCTTATTAAAGGGGGTTTCCAGATTCCGATAAGCCTCCCGCCCGCATACCCCGACAACCAACGACCAGGGTTGTCGGGAAGGGGCCCTGTCCTCATCAACATGGGGACAGGGTGCTCTGGGGTGGGGGGCCGCAGTGCGCCCCCTGCCCCAGAGCACCTAACCCCCCCATGTTGAGGGCATGCTGCCCGGTACGGCTCAGGAGGGGGGGGCGCTCGCTTGCCCCCACTCCCTTCCTGACCGGCCGGCCGGCGTGCTTTGGATACGGGTCTGTTATGAATTGTGGGGGGACCCCCACGCCGTTTTTTCGGCGTAGGGGGTCTCCTTACAACCCATAACAGACCTAAGGGCCCGTTATGCTCCTGAGGGGGGAACCCATGCCGGATTTTTTTTAAAAATCCGGCGGGGATTTCTCCTTCAGGATTCATAACAAACTCCGCCCACGTGTAGAATTGGCGGGAATCCGCGTCGGATCCCCGTCGCTTCTATGACGCACTCGCTGGAATGTGCTTTTACTATTCCAGCGAGTGCGAGATATCGGCAGCCTGTCGCCGAGATTCAGCGCGATGCTGTCGTGCTAAAAACACATTCTCGGCGGCAGGCACTGTAGTCAAAAACTGTACAGTAACTGTTGTCAATGAAGGACTGGGCTAAGACTGAACGGTGGACATGAGGGATATTTCAATGGTCCTCTGCCATAGGGATAAAACATCTAAACATTTTGACTTGCAGTGCTTACACAATGCAAAAGGGATGATGCATTTTGGGGGCACTGACTATTTGAATGAAAAAGAAATTTAGTTTTGACACATGAGTGAACTGTTTTGGGAAAGATATGAACTTTTGAAGGTGAACCATGGTGTTGTGCCTAACCATCCAGGTTATTTTGGCAAAAGCACCAAGAGAGCTGAGAATGTCTGTCTGGTCTGTTTCAAGAAATGAGCCAAAGCAATTGAGAAGAATCTTTGCCATTTTGGAGGCACTGACTCTTTATATGGGAAAGGAATATGGTTTTGAAGCATGAGTGAACAGTTTTGGTAAAGATATGAGCTTTTGCAAGTGAGTTATAGTGTTGTGCTGAACTGTAAGACTGTCTTGCCAAATGATCTTAGAGTTTTGAGAATGTCATTTCGGTTTCAAGAAATGAGCCAAAGCAATAGAGAAAAACTGTAAAACCTGACTGGTTATACTTTTTTGCTTCTTCCCAAGCCCTTAAGCTTAAAGCGGATGTTCACCCTCAAAATCAACTATTTACCATTAGATCCAGCACACTGCTGACATCTGCTGTACTTAGCGTGTTATCCATAGTTCAAATCTGGCTCCGAGCTGATTCCCCGCGGGGAGTAGGCGTTCCTAAGACGATGCATAGATGATTGACGTGTGCGTACAGCGCGTCACGCCTTCCGAAAATAGCCGACGTGAGACTCGGCTGTTTACGGCGCTATATGGCGCCTGCGCCTGCAGTGTAGAGCTGACTGCGCAGGCGCCGTAAAAAGCCGAGTCCCACTTCGGGTATTTTCGTAAGGTGTGACGCACTGTACGCACACGACAATAATCTATGCCTGGACTTAGGAACGCCTATTCCCCGGGGCAGAGAGAACCCGGAAGCCGGGTTAAAACTACGATAATACAGTAAGTACAGCGGGGGGGGGGGGGGGGAACACCAGCATACTGCAGATGTCAGCAGTATGCTGGATCCAATGATATATATTTTGTATAGGGTGAACCCCTGCTTTAAAGTACTGGAATACCAGCAGGACCATTGATTTACTGGTAAGACCCGGACCAAAATGCAGGTTAAGGAACTGGCCCCTTTTTGCAATTCGGCACTGAGTCGCTTTAACTGACAATTGCGCGGTCGATTGGCATCCTTTTTTTCCCACAAATAGAGCTTTCTTTTGGTGGTATTTGATCACCTCTGCGGTTTTTATTTTGTGCGCTATCAAAAAAAAATAGAGTGACAATTTTGAAAAAAATATTTTTTACTTTTTGCTATAATAAATATCCCCAAAAAAGATATACATTTTTTCCCTCAGTTTAGGCCGATACGTATTCTTCTACATATTTTTGGTAAAAAATAAATAAATAAGTGTTCATTGATTGGTTTGCGCAAAATTTTTAGCGTTTACAAAATAGGGGATAGTTTTATTGCATTTTTATTAATAATATTTTACTACTAATTGCGGCGATCAGTGATTTTTTTTTCGTGACTGCGACATTTTGGGCGGACACATCGGATACTTTTGACACATTTTTGTCATTTTCAAAGCGAAAAGTGCTATAAAAATGCACTGATTACTGTGAAAATGACAATAGCTGTAAAGGGGTTAACCACTAGAGGGTGCTAAAGGGTTAAGTGTGACCTAATGTGTTTTTTCTAACTGTAGGGGGGCATGCCTGGACGTGTGATGTCGCTGATCGTCGTTCCCTATGACAGGGAACAGACGATCAGTGACGAGCCACAGAGAAGAACGGGGAAGGTTTGTTTACAGACACCTCTCCCCATTCTTCAGCTCCTGTGACCCGTGGGTGCGGTCACGGAGCTTCGGACTGGGTCACGAGCGCACCGCTGCAGGCGTGCTCGCGACCCACGGTGGGCTCTTAATTGGGACGTATCTGTACGTGCATGTGCCCAGCCGTGCTATTCTGTCAACGTATATCGTCGTGCGGTGGTCCTTAAGTGGTTAAGGTAATGGTGGCAGTCAGTACATACATTAATAAAATTGAACAACAGATTACTCATGTGGGTTGTTAGTCCAACGTTGACCCCTTTTAAAGCAGAGTTCCACCCTAAAAATTAACTTTCTATTGACAGCTTGCCTTTAATGTACAAAAAAAATAAAAAAATACAATTTCTCACTTCTATCTGGCTGTTCCTAGTTCCTGGTCCTAGGTGGTTCAACTTCCTGTCCTAAGACCCCATTGCCTCCTGGGAAATGATGACACTCCCATTTCCCAGGAGTCTCTGGGTATTATTGTGCCTAAAAATCGCCCAGCATGCACCTCTCCCTGAAAACCAGGAAGAAAAAGGAACTGGGCTCCACATGCCCACACATATGATGGATACGGCCACAACATGAGCTGGAGGATATAAGGCAAGCGTTTGCAATGATTTTGGAACTATTGGGAAACTATTAATATGTTTTAGGAACTATTTAATTTAATCAATTTTAGCTTGCAAAAAAAAAAAAATATGCCCGAAACCCCATTTTAAGCTATATACTGTAGGTCAGCTTTAAATCAGACGACACACAATCTTCAGATTACATCTCCATAACTCCATCCAGGTCCCTCCGGAAGATGAGGCTTTATCTGTAGGAGGGTTATTGCTGCTGCTGCTGCTGCTGTGTAGTTTGGACAGTATTGCAAACTGGCCCATGTTTTTTCCTTGTTGTTTTTTTTGGAGGCATTGTTTCCTGGTCTCTCAATGGATATTGCTTGATGCCCTAGCCCTGAGCATGGGGTGTGCCCCCCTTTGTATACCTAATATGGTAAGATGTTGCAGACTTGGAATTATGGTATACAGTATCTCACAAAAGTGAGTACACCCCTCACATTTTTGTAAATATTTTATTATATCTTTTCATGTGACAACACTGAAGAAATTACACTTTGCTACACTGTAAAGAAGTGAGTGTACAGCTTGTATAACAGTGTAAATTTGTTGTCCCCTCATAATAAGTCAAGACACAGAGCCATTAACCACTTCAATACCAGGCCATTTCCCCCTTTCCTGCCCAGGCCAATTTTAAGCTTTCAGCACTGTGACACTTTGAATGACAATTGAGCGATCATGCTACCCTGTACCCACTGTATCATTTTGTTCCCACTGTATCATTTTGTTCCCGAAAATAGGGCATTCTTTTGGTGGCATTTGATCGCTGCTGGGGTTTTAATGTTTTGCCCAACAATTAAAAAATTACAAAAACATTTTGAAAAAATAATTACAGTATTTTCTTTGTTTCTGTTATAAAATTGTGTAAATAAGTACATTTTCACCTTCACTGATGAGCAGCAAAGAGGCGGCACTGACGGCACTGATAAGGCGGAACTGATGGGTACCAATGGGGTGGCACTGATGGTGGGCACTAATATGCAGCACTGATGGGCACTAATAGGCAGCACTGATGGGTGCACTGGTGTGCAGCACTGATGGGAATTGATAGGTGGCACTGATGGGCATTCATAGGCGGCACTGGAAGGCTTCACTGGTGATGGGTACTTATGGGTGGCACTAATAGGTGGCACTGATGGGTGGCACTGATGGACACTGATAGATGGAACTGATGGGCATCACTGATAAGGAGGCACTGACAAGCTTTGTTACTGGGCACTGACTGGCACCATTTGTGGGCACTGATTGGCATCAATTTTGGGCACAGATTGGCATCCCTGGTGGCCTAGTGGGTTGCACTGATAATGGAGCAGCCGATTGGCTCTCCTCTACTCACGAGTGAGGAAAAGCTGATAAACGGCTTTTCCTGTTTACATCGTGATCAGCTGTGATTGGACACAGCTGAGCGCGTGGTAAAGCGCCTCCATCCGAGGCTCTTTACCGCTGGTGCAATGCATTACAGGCTCCTACTACAAAAAATAAACAAATGCACATTTTTTTACCTGCAAAAAGATGTGCATTTATTATTTTCTGTAGAAATGTGAACTTATCCTTTAAACCAGGGGTCCTCAAACTTTTTAAACATGGGGCCGGTTCACTGTCCCTCAGACCGTTAGAGGGCCGGACTATAAAAAAAAAAAAAACTATGAACCATTTCCTATGCACACTGCACATATGTTATTTTGAAGTATATATACACACACACACACACAGCACTACAAAACAAATATACCAGCAATAACTTTCTTTGACCACCAATGCTCGCCAGTGCAGCCCAATCAGTGCTCGCCTCACCATCATTGCAAGTCCCCCTCACCATCATTGAAAGCCCCCCCCTCACCATCATTGCAAGCCCCCCCCCACTGTCATTTCAAGCCATCATTGCAAGCCCACCCTCACCGTCATTTCAAGCCATCATTGCAAGCCCACCCTCACTGTCATTCAGACCATCATTGCAAGCCCCCCCTGACCACCATTTCAAAATTCAAGCCATCATTTCAAGCCCCCCCCTCACCATTGCAACCCTCCCCCTTCATCATTATAAGCCCCTAATTGCAAGTCCCCCCTCACAATCATTAATTGCAAACCGATCATGATTATTGCAAGCCCCCCCACCTCACCGTCATCATTACATCATCATCATCATCTCCTCATTGCAAGCCCCCTCTCGCCATCATCATTGTAAGCCCCTCATTACAAGCCCCCCCTCACAATCATTAATTGCAAGCCGATCAAGATCATTGCAAGCCCCCCCAATAATCATTACATCATCATCATCATCATCAGCAACTCATTGAAACCCCCCCTCACCTTTGCAAGCCCCCTCACCATTATAGGCCCCTCATTGCAACCCCCCTCACCATTGCAAGCCTCCCCACCTTCATCATTACCCCATCAGCCCCTCATTGCAAGCCCCCCCACCATCATCATTACATCATCATTTTATCATCATCAGCCCCCCCCCCCACCATCATCATCATCATTTCATCATCAGCCCCCCCACCATCATCATCATCAGCCCCCCTACCATCATCATTACATCAATATCAGCCCCCCTCACCATTGCAAGCCTCCACCCTCCCTCACCATCGTAAACCCCTCACAGTAATTTCTCCTTACTGTGCCACTGCTCACTGCTCACTCAAGTGCTGTGACGGTCCCGCTGTGTCACGAAGGTAACAGTTCTGGCGCATGGGGATAAATGTCCCGCCCTCCTCCTTCTAGACCAGCTTGTGTGATAGACAGAACACTGCCTCTATCACACAAGCTAGTCTAGGAGGAGGGGGGCGGGACATTTGTCACAGCGTGCCCGAACTGTTAACACTGTCATCTCCGTGACACAGCAGGATCGCTGTGTTACAACCTGCAGTGTAACCGGTGTGGCCTGTCAAGGTCGGGTGGGTCGGTTACAAGTCGTCCGCGGGCCGCATGTGGCCCGCGGGCCGTAGTTTGAGGACCCCTGCTTTAAACTGTACAAAGTCCACGTATATAGTCTTAATTTTAACCTCAATTCTGTTTATAGTAAAGCTGGCTGTACTCCCTGCTAGGGATGGGCCTAATGTTCGAGTCGAACGTAAGTTTGACTTGAACATCGGGTGTTCGCTTGTCATAGAACAAACTAACATATGGTGCGTTCACGGGACGTTTTCTTGTTGCAGAGCACCCCATAATGCACTGCGACTGAAGGCTGCTGATTGGTAAAAGCATGCACCTGACCTGTATGCTCTGGCCAATCACAGCGCAATGCACTTTGAAAGCCATGATTGACCAAAGGCAGGATTTGGCCAATCATGGCTCAGGAGTTAAGTCCACGCCTCACACTATATCAAGCTGCTTACACGCCGGCAGTATGTGGTGGGTGTGCATTAGTGGAGAGAGATTAGGCAGGTTAGCTAGTGTATTGTGCGTTCAGTCAGTGTAGTGCAGTGTATAATACAGTCTAGTGCAGTCAGTATATATAACACAGTCTAGTGCAGTCAGTATATATAACACAGTCTAGTGCAGTCAGTATATATGAAGGAGGAGAAAGTGGGACTTTAAATGGAGGGATTAGGTGCCTCCATCCCTGTTAATTGCAGAGAAAAATGGGGGTTGGGAGTTTCATATATATACTTTGTTCACAGATATGTCATATGCACCAGCTCCTGATGAGGTGGCAATATCACTGAAACACGTCAAGCTTTACAGGATGCATACATACATGTATTTAAAGTATGATTTACTACATGTACTAATTGTGCCTGTTCAATATTTTTCTATATTACGCAATATTGGTTCATGACATCCCATACTGATTAATGTCTTGTTTTTAGTGTATAGATGTTTTACGATGGCCAATATACCAGCTTACCTTCCACATGGTAGCCGTACTGTACATGCCATGTGATGTATACTTGTTTACAAGTTGTATATTTTTGGTTATAATCTTTATGTATACGTTTTTCATTTTCCACAAAACAATACAAATATTACAATATCTAACATAACCCATTACCCATCCATTTATCATTTTAATACATGTTAAAATCTGGTCTTATCTAGTTACATAACCGCTAATTAAAAAGTCCCCTTATAATTCATCACACTTTTTTCAGGGGAAACTTGGGGGAACTCAGTTCCACCACCTCTGGCTCAGACCGTTTGGTTTCTGCTCACCACAATCACTTGTAAACACTACTGTTTGTGAAACCTGAACAGGGTAGTGGTTGAGTTCCTGCGCCTATTTTCTGAGAAAAAAAGCTCTGCCCATACCAATACATATCCTGCACTCGTAATTCCCTATATCCTAACATAACAACTACACAACAGCCCACAAAACAAAAAAGTTTGTGTGTTTTGTGTGTTTTGGTCAAATAAAGGTTTACACTTCATATCTGTTCATATCTGTTTTTTTTCATGTGCCTCATGTGTCCCAAGCCCCCTTTTCCTCTGCAGTCAGTATATATAACACATAGTAGTGCAGTGTGAATAACACAATGCAGTGTGGTGCGAATAACACAGTGTAGTGCAGTGTGTTTAATACAGTGTAGTGTGGTGTATATAACACAGTGTTGTGCAGTGTATATTATAAAGTGTAGAGCGGTGTGTATAATATAGTGTAGTGAAGTGTGTATAATACAGTGTAGTGCAGTGTGAATAACACAGTGTAGTGCAGTATGTATAATACAGTATAGTGCAGTGTGTATATTACAGTGTAGTGTAGTGTGAATAATACAGTGTTGTGGTGCTACTGAAGTGTTGGTGTATACAACACTTCTGTGTCGCCACTGATCCCATTTTGTTTTTGCAGTATCAGGTTCTGTTGCTGCATTATTAGTACTCACCCTTCTGTGTCACAGGTGTTATTCCTCCTGTGTCAGCACAGCAGTGATATACTTTATTTATTTATTTTTTTGCGCAGCAGCACTAATGCTGGCCATACACTATAAGAAAATTAGGCTGAAATTCGGTCGTTCAGACAGTTCTTTCGTTTTTCGAACAGTTAGTGGGCACAAAATCGATAATCGTTGGGACGTTTTTGAGCCGAAAAAACGAAGGACACATTTGGAAATTTTCTGCCGAACAAACGATAAATCGAAAGGTTAATGACTGTGTTTCCCATCCAAACTTTCTGCACTAGGTATATGTAAAAAAAACGAGCCAAATTTTCTTTATTTATGTCCACTGAACGATTTATCGGTCATTACATGATGGCACTATCGCTTGCGCTCACGGCCGAATGTTCATTTTTCGATAGTTCGTTTGGACGATTTTTCGTGCAGTGCATGGCCAGCATTGGAATATTGAGGGCATAATTGCTGTCCCTCCTTACGCATTGCAAGTGTTCATCTTTCTGCGTCAACAGTTTGTTTTTGTTTTTTGTTTTTTTTTACATTTATTTTATTTTAGTTTTTTGCAGCAGCAGCAGCAGCAGCAGGAAAGAAATTCTTCACAATTGCTGCACCCTTATTTTCTTTATTAAAAAAAAAGATACATATATAAAAGCACAAAAATATTGCACCCAAGCACCATATTTCCACCCACATTCTTTAATAAAAAGTTATAAAAATCCCCCAAAAAAATCCCCATCATGTCCGAAAAGCCAACAAAGAGAGGCAGACGCTCACAAGACACTAATGCCGTGTACACACGATCGGTTTGCCTGATGAAAACGGTCTGATGAACCGCTTTCATCAGACTAACCGATCGTATGTGGGCCCCATCGGTTTTTTATCCATCGGTTAAAAAACTAGGAACTTGTTTTAAAATTATCTGATGGTTAAAAAGACGATAGAAAAAAACGATTGTCTGTGGGCACGTCCATCAGTTAAAAATCCACGCATGCTCAGAACCAAGTCGACGCATGCTCGGAAGCATTGAACTTCATTTTTCTCAGCACCTTGGACCGTTTTCATCAGATGAACCGATTGTGTGTACAGGGCATAAAAGAAGGCAAGCAGCCACAAAATTACTTTTTAGAAGGGTAGCAATGATGGTCACAAATGTAAAAGGGCCCAAAAAAAAGATGAGGTTGGCATACTAGCAGAGGGGAGCACGGTGTAGTAACAACATTTTGGAACAACAATAGAATGCAGAAGCTTTTTTTTAAATGACCAAACAATGTGTTAATAATTATTAGTTTGAAGCAGGCTGTATACATGATACCGCTCAAGTTTAGGCAATGCAGAAAAAAATATAAAAATATATGAATAAATAGAAAAAAATGTATAAGCAAGTTTCACTCTAGTTCTTAACTGAGAAATAACAGCTGTATCATGGTGATCCTACAACATGGTATTTACCTAGAGGAGGAAACATGCTTCCAAACTATGTTCTCCTGCTGTCGGAACATGCATAGAACTATTTAAGAGCTTGGATAAAAATAAATTGTAATTAGACCTGCTTATCCTGCAGGTCAATATTTGTGAAGTTCTCACTTTATTTGCAATGGGTAAAGTATGTATTCAGGGTTCTCAATAATCCTTAAATATCCTTTGTTTAATTATTTATGCTTTGACTACATTTGAAGTACACATTTTTTATATATCGAATTTCACTTTCTCTGGTTCTAAACACGTTTTACAAATTGCTATCTATTTGTTCCCTTTTATCTGTGTAGAGCTACCCCTGTATTTTTTTCCAGATCCATTTTCCAGTAGTTTCCTCGCAGCACAACACACAGTTCAATCACTCTTCAGGCTCATTAAATAGTCTATGCTTTTTCTGATGCTTTATTGTAAAACTTGGATATGTAGTGGGTGGTAGACATAAGATATGTGTGGTTTATTTAATTCCAAATGAAAATTTGGACAATTTTTTGTTATTTGGAAATTCGTATGTATCAGAATTTCCGAATTACAATAGTAACAAATTTAGACGAATCTGAAATAACGAAACAAAATTTCAGCCGAAATTTCAATTTGAATAGTTTTCATATCGAATTTAAATAGTTTTCGAATCAATATTGAATCGTTTTCAAATCTAATTCTAATTTGAATAGATTTCAAATCGAAATTGATTTCTGAAGATAATAAACTAGAATAGAAAATAAAGGAATAGAATAAAAAAGAATATAATAGAAAAGAATAGAATAGAAAACAAAATAATAGAATATAATAGAGTAAAACAGAAAAGAAGAAAAAAAAAGAAGTGAATAGAAAAAAATGTAATAGAAAATAAAGGGATGGAAAATAAAATAAAAGAATAAAGTAAAACAGAACAAAGTAGAAAATAATTTAGAAGAACAGATTACAATAGATAATAGAATAGAATAGAAAATAAAGGAATATAATTTGATAGAAAAATAACATAAAAAATAGAATAAAATTAAAAATTAAAATAGAGTATAACCATCTTCTAAAATTCGAATTTCAAATGGAATAGATTTGAATTTGCATGTGATAGAAAAGAATACAATAGAAAACAATATAATAGAATAGAAAAAATAGAATAGAATAAAATAGAATATAACCTTTTATCCGAAATTCAAATTTTGAATAGAATACATTCAAATTTGAATAGAATAGAATAGAAAAGAATAGCATAGAAAATAAAAGAATAGAATTGAAAGAGTATAGCTATTTTCCAAAATGCAAATAGAATAAATTTGAATCTGAATAGAATAGATTAAATAAAAAAATAAAAAAGAGAATAAATACTAAATGCAAAAGAAAAAAAAAAAGAATAGATTAGAATAGAATAAAAAATAAAAAATAGAATTGACTAGAATAGGAAAGAAAACAATAGAACAGAATAACAATATAACCGTTTTACAAAATTTAAATTTCACATAGAATACATTTTAAATCAAATAGAATTGAAAATAATAGAAAATAATAGAAAAGAAAAGAATAGAATAAAAAAAACAATAGAATCGAATGGAATAGAAAGAATATAACCATCTTACAAAATTTGAATTTGTAATGGCATTGAATTTGCATTCAAATGCAATTCAAAGTTTCTGAATTTGACCGAATTTGGAAAATTTGAATAGATTTGAATAAATTCTGAAAACGAATTAAACAAATTAAAAAAATTAATTTATGTAAATAATGAATCTAAACTAAAAAAAATTTTTTCATTCTGCACATTTTTAGTGGGTGGTGGTAGGATTCTCCAGTAACCCTTAGCAGCAATTTGAGGACACTGAACTTTCTCTTGCAAAACTACGAGCCTAGCCCTTGTAGAGGTAAAGAGTGGTCTGGACTTTGAAGTAGTGACTTAAGGAAATGTATCGTCCTCTTTCTGGATAGACCAAGCAAAGTTCTTATACTAGGAATTAAAAAGACTAAGGGCCAGATTCACGTACATCTGCGCATTATTGGACCGGCGTAGCGCACCGCCTTTACGTTAGACTGGTGCAATGTAGGGGCGCAATCACCCTATTCTCGTAGGTTTTGCGCAGAAATTTGCGCCTGTGCAACGTTATTTCAGAGGCGCAAGGCAGAGTAATTCAAATTGGGAAGGACGTGGGTGTGTTACATTGAAATGAGCCGTGACCCCATGCAAATGAAGGGCCGGCCGGATCGCGCATGCACGCTTGAAGCAGACCATGGTCAGCACCTCTGTGCGCATGCTCCCAACTCGGAAACGGCGCAATCAGTGAAATTGGAAGTGGACCCGGGCAACTTAGTGAACTACGCAGAGAGCTTAAATAGACAGAGACAAACGCCCTTCCTTTGCAAAACTACATCCATTTGTATCCCTCCCTATACAGCAAGGTGCTTTTGTTCTGTTGTTTATTTTTGTTTGTTTGTTTGTGACATGTCTTTGAGATATTTGGTGACTGTTTTGGATAGTGTTTTGCAGAGTGATTTTTATCTTTTCTGTGTTTTCTTTGTTGTGTTTTTTTTTTAAATTATATTTTTGCTGGGCATTTTTTTCTTTTGCTGGTCTTTTTTTTTGGGGGGGGGGTTCTGTTTGTGAATGATTTTGGAATGTGGGATTGACATTCCTGCCGGAAAGGGGTGTCACCCTCATTTGTGGTGTAGAAGGGTTCTCCAGGACCAGGGAGAAGTGATCCCCAGGTCCGTGTGAATGGTGTATGAATGTACAGTGACATAATTGGAGCTGTGGCGTGGCGTTGCTGCTCACAAGTCCTGCATGGTGGGCTTGTGCCAATCCAATGTGATGAGGATGTGGGGTGTGTGTGCTAGGGACCACAGTGGTGTGCATGCATGCATTCTCATTGTGCCATGATTAATGTGTATGTTTAACGTGCAAAGATGCCTAATGTGAGCTGTCTCCTGGCTGCTCTTCTATCAGAAGAAGGGGTAGCCTCGGTTAGGGGGGGATTGTCTGGTTCGGGGGTCAGGTCATCAGGTATGTCAATCTCCAGGCCCTTTCTCACTGCGAAGTTGTGCAGCATGCACCGATGATCTGGCATACAAAGTTGGGGGAATACAACAGGGTACCATGGGGGGTTCCGGATAGGAGTCATGAGATGGGGTCCCAGTGCATATGCAGAGTCACCTGTAAGGGAAAAGACAGGAGGATGTTAGTCATGCATGTGCCCCTTGTGATGTGTGCATCATGGGGGGGACAGTCATGCCTGCCACCCATGTCACTCACCAACCAGCCAGCTGTCCCCATACATGTTCTGTTCGAAATCTGTGGGGATGGGGCTAGGATTGTATATGTAGCTGTCATGGGTGTCATGGGTGGTTTAATGTGTTAGGCTGGTGATGTCCTCCTGCAGGGTTGTGATTAATTCCAGGATGGCATGAGGGGTGAATCTGAAGATGCGAGACACCGCAGAATCACTCATGCCAAAGATGTCTATGCGTGTGTGATATATCAAGTGAAGAATGAGGGGCTTGTATCAGATTAGATTATTATATCTATCAAGGTTTTAAAGGGCTATTGAAAGATAGTGAGACCGTGTTTGTAATTTGTATGTACAGTGCGGAAAATAAGTATTTGAACACCCTGCTATTTTGCAAGTTCTCCCACTTGGAAATCATGGAGGGGTCTGAAATTGTCATCGTAGGTGCATGTCCACTGTGAGAGACATAATCCAAAAAAAAAATCCAGAAATCACAATTTAGAAGTATTTGAACACCTGTCTATCAGCTAGAATTCTGACCCTCAAAGACCTGTTAGTCTGCCTTTAAAATGTCCACCTCCACTCCATTTATTATCCTAAATTAGATGCACCTGTTTGAGGTCATTAGCTGCATAAAGACACCTATCCACCCCATACAATCAGTAAGAATCCAACTACTAACATGGCCAAGACCAAAGAGCTGTCCAAAGACACTAGAGACACAATTGTACACCTCCACAAGGCTGGAAAGGGCTACTGGGAAATTGCCAAGCAGCTTGGTGAAAAAAGGTCCACTGTTGGAGCAATCATTAGAAAATGGAAGAAGCTAAACATGACTGTCAATCTCCCTCGGACTGGGGCTCCATGCAAAATCTCACCTCGTGGGGTCTCAATGATCCTAAGAAAGGTGAGAAATCAGCCCAGGACTACACGGGAGGAGCTGGTCAATGACCTGAAAAGAGCTGGGACCACCGTTTCCAAGGTTACTGTTGGTAATACACTAAGACGTCATGGTTTGAAATCATGCATGGTACGGAAGGTTCCCCTGCTTAAACCAGCACATGTCAAGGCCCGTCTTAAGTTTGCCAATGACCATTTGGATGATCCAGAGGAGTCATGGGAGAAAGTCATGTGGTCAGATGAGACCAAAATAGAACTTTTTGGTCATAATTCCACTAACCGTGTTTGGAGGAAGAAGAATGATGAGTACCATCCCAAGAACACCATCCCTACTGTGAAGCATGGGGGTGGTAGCATCATGCTTTGGGGGTGTTTTTCTGCACATGGGACAGGGCGACTGCACTGTATTAAGGAGAGGATGACCGGGGCCATGTATTGCGAGATTTTGGGCAACAACCTCCTTCCCTCAGTTAGAGCTTTGAAGATGGGTCGAGGCTGGGTCTTCCAACAAGACAATGACCCGAAGCACACAGCCAGGATAACCAAGGAGTGGCTCTGTAAGAAGCATATCAAGGTTCTGGCGTGGCCTAGCCAGTCTCCAGACCTAAACCCAATAGAGAATCTTTGGAGGGAGCTCAAACTCCGTGTTTCTCAGCGACAGCCCAGAAACCTGACTGATCTAGAGAAGATCTGTGTGGAGGAGTGGGCCAAAATCCCTCCTCCAGTGTGTGCAAACCTGGTGAAAAACGACAAGAAACGTTTGACCTCTGTAATTGCAAAGGCTACTGTACCAAATATTAACATTGTTTTTCTCAGGTGTTCAAATACTTATTTGCAGCTGTATCATATAAATAAATAGTTAAAAAAATCATACATTGTGATTTCTGGAATTTTTTGATTATGTCTCTCACAGTGGACATGCACCTACGATAACAATTTCAGACCCCTCCATGATTTCCAAGTGGGAAAACTTGCAAAATAGCAGGGTGTTCAAATACTTATTTTCCGCACTGTATGTTATGTATTGATGTATATATGTATGTATATATTTTTTAAAATGTTTATAAAAGCAAATAAAAGGTTTTAGGAAAAACAAAATCCTCTCCGTGCCCTCCTCCTTCTTTGCTCATCTAAAGTCATTAGTATAGCTATGAGCATGGATGCCACTGGCATGTAGGCATACAGTTTGTTGTGCAGCAAGTGTGACTGCTCAGCTCCTCACTAACAGTGTTGCTTTCTCTGACATGTAGACGGATTATCTAATTTTATACCACCTTTTATATGGTCTAATTTTAGACAGGACGTGCAGCTGTTGCACACAGCGCGTAGCCTGCGCTGCACCAACGTTCTTTTGTGGATCCCCGTAACTCCCTCATTTGCATATTTGACTAGCAAATCAATGGTGTGTCTAGCACAGTTTTGCGCGGACGGATGCGCCTGTCCATCGAAATTACGCCGGGTCAAAAAAAGTACATTTATTGCGTATCTCGTTTTGGGGATGCCGCGCATCCAAACGCATGCGCAAATTTAGACTTACTCCGCGCATCTCCTGTAACGCTGGCGTAATCGCTCTGTGAATCTGGCCCTAAGCTCTTTAGACCACAGTGTCCCCTTTAAACCTGCTGACCCTAGTGCACAACAATAGCCTCGGCACAGTCTCTAGAATGTGTCTCTCACCAGTCTCACAATGTCCCTGGAAATATTAGTTGCCTCTTTTCAATGTCCTTGCAACACTTCCATTGTGTGGTTCCAGACTAGATCATCAGACGACAGTCCCTCAGTCAACTTTCAGCAACTTTCAGAAAAGCAGGCCTCCAGGGCACCCACTTGAAGCCTCAACACCCCACAGGCAAATGGCAGAATGACCTGGATGGCTAGCAGCTCCCTAGGCTGTGATCTCCTTCTTAAGAAAAAAGATCCTGCTGCTCTCTGTCCCAGAGTATTTATACAGACTCCCAGTCACTATCTGGGTACTTCTCTCAAACACTGGCCAGGGCTCACTAACTTCCAGACCTTTCTGGATCAGTCGGGGTGAAGCAATTAAAGTGGAGATCCGCTCAACCAATGAAAAATTTTAAGTCAATACTGCAGCTGCTGACTTTTAATATATGGACACTTACCTGTTCAGGGAGCCTGCGATGTAGGCACCCCAGCCGATCTTTGGATCGGCTGTTGTGTGCAGTTGCCGTCATTGTCGCCATTGCCGATTCCCTACTGAGTATGTGCGAATCGCGCTGTGCTTTGTAATTGGCCCGGCTTCGCTGCGGCATAATCTCCGAAAGTGGTGAAGGAGACCTGTTCCGCCCTCCCCCCTGAAAGGTGCCAAATGTGCCACTGGAGGGGGGGAGGCGAATAAGCAGAAGTTCCACTTTTGGATGGAACATAGTTTTAATTCTCCAGCCACTGAAACATAGAACAGACCAGAACAATCAACGCAGCCACATTGGTTACAGTGAGCCAGAAATTTGCTTAATACCGTATTGTAGTCCCGATGATTGTGATATTTATGCCATTCTCAACCGTGAATCTTACACTGTATATAGTATCACTGTGTCCATGATCTAAAGCATGTTTTCTATCCTAGACCTTAGAGTGCATTCCCCCCGCTGGGAAGAACTAACTCCCCATCCAACTATCGGGGAGTCTGGTTCCTCCTGTCACACGGGGGACTCCCTCCATAGCCCAAGTAGAGAATGGTTCGCCATGGGTGAATGAGAAAACAATATATGTAAGACAAAAATTGAACCCTAAAGCCGCGTACACATGACCGAGAAACTCGACGGGTGAAACACATCGTTTTCCTCGTCGAGTTCCTTGTTAGGCTTGTCGGGGGAAATCGACAAGCTTGCTTTGCGTACACACGTTAAAGACCAAATCTCCTCGTTCTCAAATGCGGTGACTTCAACACATACAACAACAGGGGAAGTTTGATTCCATTGGCACAACCCTTGGGGCTGCTTTTGCTAATCTCATGTTACTGAAAAGTTTGGTAAGAGACATTTTCACTTTTCAGTCTGTTACAGCGTGACAAATGTGCTATTTCCATTACAAACGCTACTTTTACAGAAGGTGCGTGGGTTTCTTAGCATACACACGCTCGAGGTTCGACTCCCATTGAGAAAATAGAGAACCTGCTCTTTTTTTGGCTCGACGAGTTTCTCAACGGTTTTCTCTGCGAAAAGTGTACACACGACCGTTTTTCTCGGCAGAATACGTCTCCCATCAAGTTTCTTGATGGATTCTGCCGAGAAAACCGGTCGTGTGTACGGGGCCTAACAATTAAAAGTTATAAAAAGGGGTGGGGGTAAAATAAAGTAGAGAAAAAGGGGAGGGAAAAATGGGAAAGTTAGGAGAGGGGGGACCATGGCTCTGTGCCATGAATATCACTTTAAATACGCAATATATATACTAACAAATACAGATGGTGCAGCTCTCAAATAAAATAATAAAAGATGAATAGAAAGTCCATAAAATCGCAGTACAACTCCAGTGAGTGCCAATGTAGACAGACAGATGACTGTGTAGATAACTTCACACGTGCTAGACACACATCCACCACCACATGAAATGGCCTCTCACCTCACCACCTGGACCCTTTTATTATGGAGGGTCAAATGCGCTTTATGTATAAATATCAGCAAATCCAGCAGTAGTGGAGACGTCACAGAGAAACCGATAGGTCATCACAGGTCATGTAATAAACAAATGCCAAAACATAGTGCTCTCCGTTTGGATAAGCGACTTAATCATAATAAAAGATAAGAAACACTCACAATGAAGGCACTACGGTCGGTGCTGATGTATACAGCGTGTATAATGAGCAAAGTAATAGCCGAGGGTGACGTCACGACGCTCCTCCCGTACGCATTACATCCTCTATGGGCGGGGACTTCTTCAGCGGCAATATATATACTGTTCAATGAAGCTGAATCTTGCCATGTAGAGCCCTGGAAAACAAAGCAGAAACATACATCCTATCTATTCTAACCTATCTAGATATCTACATATGTTTCTGCTATGAAATAAAAGTCCAGAGCCAGGGATACTTAGCAACAACATAGCAAAAGTGGAAAGGCCATAAATGGTCGGACTTTTTGCCAACAAACTTCAAAATGAGCAAGTTTGCAAAAAAATTTGACCGTGTGTACGCTCCCTCAGACAAACTTTTTCGGTTTTCATTGCATAAAAGTTCGCTCTGACAAACTTTTCGGCAACAAAAGTCTGATGGTGCAAAGTACAAAGTACAAATACGCATTGCTCAGAACCAATGTTAAAATCAACCAACAATAGCAGAAGTTGACCAAAGGGTGGCGGTAAAGAGCAGAAAAGTCAGAGCATGTGTATGCTATGGGTGTGCCCGGCCCACAAAATTCCAAGGAAAATTTTGTTTGAAGTCCAATCGTGTGTGTACGAAGAGTTGCTCTGCTAGCCAAAGTCCATAAACCCAAGTAGAAGATCTGGAGTTCAGCTTGATTGACACCTGCAGTGATGCCACCTCTGCAGCATCAGGAGCAGTGGAGCACCAATTTCTTTTCTCAGAATGTAGAGCAGTAGTTACAATTGGACAAGGAATCATTCCCTTGCTGGGTAGAATGTAAATGATCCATTAAGGGAAAGGAGTCACCGCTCCAGGTGAGTCTTGTGAACAATTAGGAACCTCCAAGGAAACCAAGGTGCTGGCAATGCACTAGGCAAATGTAGAATTTTCTGAAGGAATGGACAGCCGCACTCCAAAGGAACTTCAAAAAGTTGTCTTTATTTGTAAAATCAAAGGACATGCGTCACAGAATACAGCCAGAAAAGGGACAGACTGTCCTTTGATTTTACAAATAAAGACAACTTTTTGAAATTCCTTTGGAGTGCGGCTGTCCATCCCTTCTGAAAATTCTACATTTAAATGATCCATTACCTGCAAGAAAAAGCAAAAACTCAGGTATTTTTGAACAGCAAACAATTTCTTCTTAGAAATAGCAGTTCCTGCATGTAACACCTTGAGAACAAAAACACTTCACAAGGGTTTTCTCCCTTGGGTAATTTTCTTGTGGTAAGCCGTTGACCAACACCACAGTAATGACTCACCTGAACTTATTTCAGCTGGACACAACTGAGCATGAGCCAAACTACCATTTCCTTTAGTTGCAAAGATAAGAGGAAAGGGATTTAGGATAGGTTGTTTCCCCCCTATGTTGGACAACAGTTAAGTTCAACACCTGGAACTTGAAAAGAAAAAACTTGAAGAACTTGATGAAAGTCCTTGACAGAACTTTCCAGAGGGGTTCTTTTCTCTATACTTGCAGAGCATTAGTGAACTGCTGCTCTTTTTACCACAACAGCAACTCACATGGACTGACTTGATGAAAGGTGGTGTTTATTTTGAAACTCAACAGTTCAGCTTTCTAAAACAACAGGGCCCATGTAAAGCGTTTTTTCATCACAACACTTCATATTTCTGATATGTGCCAGCTGTACCATGTACTTGTATGAGAAAGTATCCTGTTCTCTTGGTATTGCTTCATTTGTGTGAGATCCCTGACATTCCTGCTAATCCCATTGCTTTCGGATTAAAAATTGACCACACTAAGCAGGAGAACACGTCACGGTCAGTTCCCAAGCTTTGTTGGGACTTTAGACTGCTCTCCTCCAATGATCAGACATGTCCTGAAACGTCGCCCCTGCACAGTGTGTTACTGGGAAGCTCAGTGTGCTGTTGTTTATCCTCCCTCTAGCTCTTATACAGTTAAGAACAGAAATAATGTGATCACTTATAAAAAAGGGAAAAAACGTATTTATAATTTTTTTTATATGAGAGCTATGATGTAATCGGTATTGCTGAAACTTGGCTTCAATCCTCACATGACACATTAATATTCCTGGCTATGCTCTCTTTCGGAAAGACAGAGTAAAAAGGAAAGGTGGATAGGTCTGTCTCTATGTGAGAAGTGACCTCAAAGCAAGAGTGAAAGAGGACCTGGTTGATGGAGAGTGTGATGAAGCTGAAGCATTATGGGTAGAACTGCATACAGATGTGCGTAGTTCAAAGTTAATCATTGGAGTTTGTTATAGACCACCCAATGTTAATGAGGAGGTGGAGACTCGGCTCCTTGCACAGATGGAAAGGGCTGCAAGGGCTTTTAACTACCCAGAAATTGACTGGAATAATGGAATTTCTGGGACAGTTAAAGGACAAAAATTTAAAAACCTATTGCAGGACAATTTTATGGTCCAGTTTATTGAGGCCCCAACTAGGAATGATGCTCTGTTGGACATGGTAATCTCAAACCATGCAGAGCTTATTTCTAATGTTCAGATAAAGGAACACCTGGGTAGCAGAGATCATAACTTGATTTCATTTAATGTTAACTATAAGAAAGGAATACAAACAGGAAAGATAAAAACACTTAATTTCAAGACAGCAAATTTTCAAAGAACAGAAATGGAAATTCTTCAAAAAGACTGTTTGGAACCTCACTGCAAAGTATATTCCCATGGGCAATACGTTTAAAAGGCTAAAAATAAAACCTATGTGGCTCACGGTCAAAGTTAAAAAAGCTATAAACAATAAGAAAATTGCTTTTAAAAAATATAAAAATGAAGGAACACTAGTGTCGTTTAAATGTTACAAAGAATATAATAGAATATGTAAAAAGGAAATCAAGGATGCAAAAATTCAAAATGAATGACAGATTGCAAAAGATAGTAGGACAAACCCCCAAAAATTCTTTAAATATGTTAATAGTAAAAAGGTCAAGTCTGAGCATGTAGGCCCTTTACAAAATAATTTAGAGTGGGTGACTGAGGACAAAGAGAAGGCAAATTTATTAAATGCTTTCTTCAGCTCTGTGTTTACAATGGAGCATGGGGGAGCTCATGTCCATGATGGGGATGGGAGTGACACAGCCCTAAATCCACAATGGCTCAAAAGTGATATGGTCCAGAAATATTTAGACAGAATAAAGGTGGATAAAGCACCTGGACCAGATGGCATCCACCCACGGATCCTAAAAGAATTGAGCTCCGAAATTTCAAAGCCACTGTATCTAATATTTAAGGACTCATTAATGACAGGAATAGTACCACTGGATTGGCGTAGAGCCAATGTGGTGCCCATATTTAAAAAGGGAACAAAGTCTTTACCAAGTAACTATAGACCTGTTAGTTTAACTTCTATAGTTGGGAAGATACTGGAACGTTTAAACGTTTAACGTTTAAAAAAACATGGGAATCAATCTCACCTTCGTTGAGAACCCTTCACTGGTTGCCAGTAAAGGACAGAATTGCTTTTAAAACACTCTGTCTGACTCAAAAGTGCATCCATGGAAAGGCTCCGCAATATTTATGCGAAAAGATAGAAGCCCACAATCCCAATCGCGTTCTACGATCCACCGACCAAAATCTGGTCAAGATACCCAAAGCCAGATACAAGTCCAAAGGAGAAAGAAGGTTTGCTTTCCAAGGTCCCAGACTATGGAACGCTTTACCAACCAGCATTGGGTTGGAGGAAAACCACCTGACCTTCAGAAGACAGATAAAATCTCTGCTCTTTTGATGTCTAGAGAGACAGGAACAACGAGTGCCCAGAGGCGATTTAGTTCGCATTTGCGGTGCTATATAAGTTTTTCATTCATTCATTCATTTAATAAAAGACCACATGGATGAGTTCTTGCTGGAAATAAACTATTTAAGCAACAGACAGCATGGATTCATGAAAGACAGAAGTTGCCAGACAAACCTGATTTCCTTTTATGAAGAGGTAAGTAAAACCCTGGACAGAGGCGTGGCAGTGGACGTGGTATACTTGAATTTTGCTAAAGCGTTCAATACAGTTCCCCCCACACTGCTCATGTGTAAGGTAACATCTACAGGATTGGATATATCAGTTTGTAAATGGATAGAAAACTGTCTGAAAGACAGAATTCAGAGAGTCGTGGTTAATGATTCTTACTCTGAATGGTCCAAGGTTATCAGTGGTGTACCCCAAGGTTCAGTGCTGGGACCCTTACTTTTCAATATATTTATAAATGATATTGGGTCAAAAGTAAAATTTCTGTCTTTGCAGATGACACCAAGCTATGCAGTGGAATAACGTCCTTGCAGGATGTCTCCAATTTACAAGCCCACCTCAATGTTCTGTCTAATTGGGCGACTATGTGGCAGATGAGGTTTAATGTTGATAAATGTAAAGTTATACAGATCACCCCAGTACAACTGGGGTGATCTGTAGTGGAGAAGGATCTGGGGGTTTTGGTAGATCATAAGCTCAATAATGGCATGCAATGCCAAGCTGCGGTTTCCAAAGCGAGCAAAGTCCTTTCTTGTATTAAGAGAGGCATGGACTCCAGAGAGAGAGAGATATAATTTTGCCCCTGTACAAATCATTAGTAAGACCTCATCTGGAATATGCATTCCAGTTTTGGGCACCAGTTCTCAAAAAGGATATCGGAGAACTGGAGAAAGTGCAGAGAAGGGCAACAAAACTGATTAGAGGCATGGAGGAGCTCAGCTATGAGGAAAGATTAGAGGAACTGAATTTATTCACTCTTGAGAAGAGGAGAATAAGGGGGGATATGATCAACATGTATAAATATATAAGAGGTGCATATAGTGAACCTGGTGTTGAGTTATTCACTTTACTGTCAACACTGAGGACAAGGGGGCACTCTTTACGTCTGGAGGAAAAGAGATTTCACCTCCAAATACGGAAAGGTTTCTTCACAGTAAGAGCTGTGAAAATGTGGAACAGACTCCCTCCAGAGGTGGTTCTAGCCAGCTCAGTAGATTGCTTTAAGAAAGGCTTGCATTCTTTCCAAAATGTACATAATATAACTGAGTATTAAGATTTGTAGGTAAAGTTGATCCAGGGTAAATCCGATTGCCTCTCGGAGGATCAGGAAGGAATTTTTTCCCCTCCTGTAGCAAATTGGATCATGCTCCGCTGGGGTTCTTTGCCTTCCTCTGGATCAACTGTGGGTATGGAGTTAGGTGTATGGGATTGTACTGTGTTTTTTATTTTGTTTGTTTATTTTTTTGAGGTTGAACTGGATGGACTTGTGTCTTTTTTCAACCTGACTAACTGTGTAACTATGTAACTATGTAACTATATCTATACAAAAATGATTTGCCTTTCATTTTTTTGTATCTGAATGGGTTGTTTTACAAAGTGATTGTTCACTTTAAGGCAGAACAGATGTGAAGATACCCTTTCCTCTAGATCAGTGATGGAGAAATTTGGCACCCCAGATGTTTTGGAACTACATTTACCATGATGCTAATGCACTCTGCAGTGTAGTTTAGCATCATGGTAAATGTAGTTCCAAAACATCTGGAGTACCAAGGTTCGCAATCGCTGCTCTAGATCCCTTATAGTAACACTCAGGATTTTGAATTTGCCCTCCCTCCCATCTGGGCCCTAGATGTTAATCGTTAATCCTGGTCTCTGTGGCCAAGCTTTCTCAAAATGACCTTGTCCTTGTTTAGACCTCCCCAGACTCCATCTTATGTTGATGGGCAAAAACTTTTGCAACAAGTGGGGCATAAGGTCCAAGACTTCTCCTTCACACAAGGCAGACTGTTTGGACTCCACTTCTTCCATGATTTCCCCAGGCACATAAAGGAAATCAAAGCTGCATTTGAGAGCCACCCTTATCTTTACAATGCACTGGACGATGGGGCTTTTAGCTCCTAAGATGAGGTGGCTGTAGTCCTCATCTTGTGCTCAAAATCTGGCCATAATTCAGAATGGAGACAGACCAATCTTATCCCCTTCATACTCCTTGCTAAGCTATCGACCTTTAGCACACTGGATTAGCTGGGCAATGTGCTCTTTCTGGACAAAGTCCAGATCAGGGGCCTGGAAGTCCCTATCAGTGGCATCTTTCCAGTCCCACTCAATCTCTGTCTTCCCTACAGCCTATTGATCCTCTGCCCAAACAACTGCACTGGTTGCAGTATTCTCCGCCACAGTCAGCTCACCCTCTGCTTGAATCACTGTAGCAGCTTCCGTCTCAAGCTTTACAGGTGGTAACCCTCTGAAGGTGGACATTAGTGTTTCCAGCAAACAGTCTTTTGAGTGTATACCACTGGGCCTGGTCCCAATGGCCAATCGACTGCTTCACCGTTACCTTTGAGGGCTTTGTAGGTGGAATCAGGCTTATCCGTACTTTAGCCTGACTTCCCGTGTACTTGCAGGAGAGTGGGCTGCTGATTGCTGGCCAGTAGGTTCATGAGCATAGCTCCACAGTGACCACACCGACCCCGCTTTTTCTTCTGATAGGCTGGTGTGCTGGCTGTAATCAGAAGCTACAAGAATGTCACAGATGGCCAGGAGCATCCTAAATCTCTATCCCTACCTGAAAAGTTCTACATTGCGGGCAAGCCTAGACGACACAACAGGAGCTATATACAGTATAACACCTCAATCTCAAAGACCCACCCAACTCTTGACAGAACTCTAGCCAGTCAGACACTCCCAAGATAATAAATGCCATCCAATGGCAGAGAATTGGTGTTATGCCTGCCAACCGCCCAGATAAAACAAAAGTGAAGAACTTCCCCTGCAAAAGGATTTAAATGTAATCAGGGCCGATCCTCCCTATAGGCTCACTATGCAAGCCGCTTAGGGCCCCGCAAAGCTGCGAAGGGCCCCCCCAAATTACTAAAGGCCCCGTCTGGTGAGAAGTAATTTTCGCCCCTCACCCCGCTTCTAAACTCGCTGGCTGAGTAATTTCCTACAGCAGAATACCCCCTCCCCCCGCTTCTCAACTTTCTTTAATGTGACATGTCACTGTTGTCAGGGCCCCCGCTTCTCATTTTTAATGTGCCATGTCATTTTGCTTAGGGCCCCAGGGAGGTCAGGATCGGCACTGAATGTAATAACTAAAGAAAGATAGAGGCACTTTTCACTAGTAGTCAAAATCTTACTCACACCCTGCTACATCTTGTCACCTTCCACCGACCATGATCTGCCTGCGTTGCTTGGGAAAAGCACAGATAACCAGTAATGATATCACTGGGTCTATAGATACATACAGTGCCTTGTGAAAGTATTCGGCCCCCTTTGAACTTTGTGACCTTTTGCCACATTTCAGGCTTCAAACATAAAGATATAAAACTGTAATTTGTTTTGAAGAATCAACAACAAGTGGGACACAATTATGAAGTGGAACAAAATGTATTGGATATTTTAAACTTTTTTAGCAAATAAAAAACTGAAAAATTGGGCGTGCAAAATTATTCAGCCCCCTTAAGTTAATACTTTGTAGCGCCACCTTTTGCTGCGAATACAGCTGTAAGTCGCTTGGGGTATGTCTCTATCAGTTTTGCACATTGAGAGACTGAAATTTTTGCCCATTCCTCCTTGCAAAACAGCTCGAGCTCAGTGAGGTTGGATGGAGAGCGTTTGTGAACAGCAGTTATCAGTTCTTTCCACAGATTCTCGATTGGATTCAGGTCTGGACTTTGACTTGGCCATTCTAACACCTGGATATGTTTATTTGTGAACCATTCCATTGTAGATTTTGCTTTATGTTTTGGATCATTGTCTTGTTGGAAGACATTTCCGTCCCAGTCTCAGGTCTTTTGCAGACTCCATCAGGTTTTCTTCCAGAATGGTCCTGTATTTGGCTCCATCCATCTTCCCATCAATTTTAACCATCTTCCGTGTCCCTGCTGAAGAAAAGCAGGCCCAAACCATGATGCTGCCACCACCATGTTTCACAGTGGGGATGGTGTGTTGAGGGTGATGAGCTGTGTTGCTTTTACGCCAAACATAACGTTTTGCATTGTTGCCAAAAAGTTAGATTTTGTTTTCATCTGGCCAGAGCACCTTCTTCCACATGTTTGGTGTGTCTCCCAGGTGGCTTGTGGCAAACTTTAAACTACACTTTTTATGGATATCTTTAAGAAATGTCTTTCTTGCCACTCTTCCATAAAGGCCAGATTTGTGCAGTATACGACTGATTGTTGTCCTATGGACAGAGTCTCCCACCTCAGCTATAGATCTCTGCAGTTCATCCAGAGTGATCATGGGCCTCTTGGCTGCATCTCTGATCAGTCTTCTTCTTGTATGAGCTGAAAGTTTAGAGGGACGGCCAGGTCTTCGTAGATTTGCAGTGGTCTGATACTCCTTCCATTTCAATATTATCGCTTGCACAGTGCTCCTTGGGATGTTTAAAGCTTGGGAAATCTTTTTGTATCCAAATCCGGCTTTAAACTTCTCCACAACAGTATCTTGGACCTGCCTGGTGTGTTCCTTGTTCTTAATGATGCTCTCTGCGCTTTAAACGGACCTCTGAGACTATCACAGTGCAGGTGCATTTATACGGAGACTTGATTACACACAGGTGGATTCTATTTATCATCATTAGTCATTAAGGTCAACATTGGATCATTCAGAGATCCTCACTGAACTTCTGGAGAGAGTTTGCTGCACTGAAAGTAAAGGGGCTGAATAATTTTGCACGCCCAATTTTTCAGTTTTTTATTTGTTGAAAAAGTTTGAAATATCCAATAAATTTCGTTCCACTTCATGATTGTGTCCCACTTGTTGTTGATTCTTCACAAAAAATTCCAGTTTTATATCTTTACGTTTGAGGCCTGAAATGTGGCAAAAGGTCAGAAAGTTCAAGGGGCCGAATACTTTCGCAAGGCACTGTATGTAATGAAAATAGAAAGAATATATTTAAAGCCCAATTCTGGGCAGAAAAAAATTACCCTGTCCGTCGTAATCCTCACATTCATAACAGGACTATAGACTCAGCTCTGGTCTTGATGATGTCAGGATTCCAGACCGCTAAAGTGCAGTGGTACAGAAGCCAAGGGGACCATTCTAGGGGAGGGGAGGAGCAGAGGATCAGGTGAGTACATTTCCTTTTACTGTTCCCCTACACATAAATTAGGAATTACCCTTTGCAATTCCACTGCAAGGAATAATACTTTTTATTTGACAGAAGTTGGGCTTTAAACATTGCATCAGCAAGGGACGCAAAATGCAAGCAGACTAAATGACAGTTGTGAGATAACCACTTGCTTACTGGGCACATAAACCCCCTTCGTGCCCAGGCGAAATTTCAGCTTCCGGCACTGCGTCGCTTTAACTGACAATTGCGCGGTCGTGCGACGTGGCACCCAAACAAAATTGGCGTCCTTTTTTTCCCCACAAATAGAGCTTTCTTTTGGTGGTATTTGATCGCCCGTGCGGTTTTTATTTTTTGCGTTATAATGAAAAAAAGAGCGACAATTTAAAAAAATATATATATTTTTTACTTGTTGCTATAATAAATATCCCATTTTTTTTTTTTTTTTTTTAATATTTTTTTTTCTCAGTTAAGGTCGATACGTATTCTTCTACGTATTTTTGTAAAAAAAAAAAAAAAAAAAAAAAAAAAAAATCACAATAAATGACTGCTTTGCGCAAAAGTTATAGCACCTACAAAATAGGGGACATAATTATGATTTTTTTTTTTATATTTTTTTTTACTAGTAATGGCGGCGATCTGCGATTTTTATTGGGACTGCGATATTGCGACGGACACATCGGACACTTTTGACACATTTTTGGCGCCATTCACATTTATACAGCGACCAGTGCTATAAAAATGCACTAATTATGTATAAATGTGACTGGCATTGAAGGGGTTAACACTAGGGGGTGAGGAAGGGGTTAAATGTATTGCCTGGGTGTGTTCTAACTGTGTGGGGGGAGGGGGGTGACTGGGGGAGGTGACCGATGCTGTCTCCCTATGTACAAGAGAAACAGCATCAGTCGCCTCTCACTGACAGGACGTGAAGCTCTGTGCTTACACTCAGAGCTCCACGTCCCTGCTCTCTCACCGACGATCGCGTGTACCTGACGGACATCGCGGCCGCCGGGTACACGCATCGGATCCTCGTTGATGCGTCGGGACTGTTTTTCCCCGCCGTGCGCCACCCTGTGGCGCGCGCGGGGAATTACAAGTAAATCACGTCCAAAGACGTGACCCTGGCGCCTCAGGTCCGCGCTGCTGACGTATTCTGTCAATAGCGCGGACCTGAAGAGGTTAAGAGTATTCCAACATCCATTAAAGGCTGGAGAGCTACTTCAACAAGTGCAGGAAATCCTGAACTCCACTTGTTCCTTGTTTCAAGTGCCTTTCTTCCAATTATTACAAGACACTACCAGACTGCTTACTTCAAATATACAGAACAAAATTTAACATTTTCTACTGAAGTGATTTGTTTTATAAATTAGAAATAATCTTTTCAGTTCCTTAGTGTCCACAGATATGTATTTAAAGGTTTTTTTTCTGCCAATTTGTTTTACTTTTAAAAGCTTATATATTTACAAACTGTTGCTTTTGATTTTTTTCTTTATTTTATATATGTATATATTTTTTAAGACTAAACAGTTCTCATAATATGTATCAATAATATTTTTTTTAAAGCATGCTGGAATTTCTTTACATTTTTTTTTTTAGAGATTAGTTTAGAGATTTCTAACTGATGGTTTATAGATTTTTTTATATTTATGTAAAATCTATGTGTAGCGCCGGGTTACTTCCAAGTACCGGTGCTATTAAAATTTAGAGTTTAATCAGAGTGTAAGTGACTCTGATTCCAATCGCAATCATTTCATTAGGGTCTCTGTTTCAGCTTGGCTGTGCTGTGGGCCCATTTCGTTGTACTGGGGTGTTTTCCCACCCCGGTGCAGTAGGTGGCAGCAGTGGAGTTGGGGTTTGTGTGTCCTTTCCAAGTGGTCAATCAGGAGGCTTGGGCCTCGCTGGGCATGCTGGGAGAGGACACTTATGGAACAGACACCATGTTGGCGGGGTCTTCTTCCAGTGTGGCACCCACATTTAGGGTGACCACATCACCGCGCCCCAGAGTTATGGCCTACCTGGCTTGGGCATGTGTGCCACGCAGTGTTCCCGGTTTCGGGGCCATGTTGGTCCGGAACATTCAAGCAGGACGGGGACTCAGTAGTCGATTGGGTTCCCACTTTTGAAGATCCAAAGCAAGTGTAGCTGTTCGGTGGGGAGTTCATCTGAGGAGCACCAATGAGAGGCTGGTGGTCCAATAGGATTTCAACAAACCACTGGGCATCAAGGTAACAGGATACAGAAGGATTGACTCCTCTTTTAGTCGGTACCTGGGCGACGTTAAGAAGAAGATCCAGGCGTAACTTTACTGAGGAGGGTTACATCCGTATCTACAATCAGAGAGGGCCTGTGGCAGAGGTGTCTCCCTGACATTCATTCGGGAGGGTCTGTGGCAGAGACTTTGTCCTGAAAAGGTTTGAGTGATACTTTGGCTGTTAGGTCAGTGAGAGAGGCCTATCCGGGTATGCTAATCCCACTCAGGAAGGAGTGGTGTGGAAAGTGTTACGCATAGGAGCAGGACTGCTCCTAATACTACGCCTGAATCTGCTGTTCTCCTTTCAACCTCCATCTGTCCTTTCATCACCTGTTCACTGTTTATACCCGGCTGGGTAATAAAGAGCACATAAAAATAAATTTATTTGCGGACATTCCTTTTCTACTGATGCATGCACCATTCACCCCTAGACATTCGGAAGGAGCCATGAGGTAAATGTGCCATCCCATCAATTCTCAGCAGCTCCTTCGGGGGTACCGCTACATATGTTTTGCAAATAAATATTTAAAAAGGTTGCATTCATGGCACTAGTTTTCAGAGCATTATGGGTTTTCTACAGAGAGAACACAGTACGAGCTGCTTGTTTTCAGACCCTTTCTTTCTGAAACTCTCTATGGATCTTCCTCCAGTGTATCTTCTATATGTTTACTGGTATTTGTACTGCTAATCCTTATTGCAAACTCAAATAAAATCTATTGGATGAAACTGCTAAACACAGCAGGCAGGAAGGGGGGGAGAAGCAGAGAAGAGAAGTCACTTCTCAGAATCATTGAATGTTTAAACTTCATCCTAAACTATTTAGGCCTACAGAAAAAATATTTTTTCTTTTCAGCCAGCTAAGGCAGCCTAATAAACATATAAAAAGGAGCTCCATCTGCTATCCCATAACTATGTAAATATACAGAATAAATATACATGCAATACTTCATATTTACCTGTCCATAAACAACCAAAATGTCTTACAATTTCCCCCCTAAACACAACAAATACAAAAATTATAAAAAAAAAATAAAAAATAGAGTGGAACCTCAGATTATGAGCATAATCCATTCCAGGAGAATGCTCGTAATCCAAAGTACTCGCATATCAAAGCGAGTTTCCCCATTGAAGTCAATGAAACACCACGGCTGACTTCAGCAAACCTCAGAAAGACTCCGTTCCCGAGAATTGCCGAGGTCAGCCGAGCTGTCCTCGGGCCTTGACGTGGATTTCCAAACTGCGCCGAATAGCTGTGATCAGCGCTGTCCAACAGTAAAAGCCTTTTATTTCCTGAAAAATTATAATAAAAAAATGTAGGAATGCATATTAGTCATAGAGTATTTAACCGCTTAACGCCCGCCGCGCGACTATGTACGTTTACAGAATGGCACCTTCAGGCAGATGGGCTTACATGTACGTCCCTGCCTTCTTGCGGGTCGGGGGTCCGATCGGGACCCCCTCCGCTGGGTGCGGCGGGTGTCTTACCTCCGGGAGCGATCCGGGACGAGGGGGCGGCTTTTCGTTTTCGTCTGCCCCCTCATGATCGCTCCCAGCCAATCCCTTGAGCCTCCGCCGTGTCACTTCCTCTGCCTGTATAATGTAAACACAGGCAGAGAAAGTGATGTCGCCTCTCCTCTCGGCGGTATTTTCAATCCGCCGAGAGGAGAGAAGACATCACAGTAAGGCCCCGTACACACGGCAGAGAACCTCGACGGGCGGAACACATCGTTCCGCCCGTCGAGGTTCTCGCCCGGACGTCAGATTCGGTGACCAGCCCGTCGGGAAGGGTGACCAGCCATTCATCCCGACGGGCCGTCGAGCAAATGGAGAACCTGCTCTCTATTTGCGCGACGGGTTTCCCGACGGGCGGGGCTCGCCGAATCCGTACACATGGCCGAGGTTCTCGGCAGAATTAGGCTCCCAGCGAGGTTCTCGCTGTTTTCTGCCGAAAACCTTGGCCGTGTGTACGGGGCTTATGTCGCACCAACACTACACTGACACCACACACATAGGCACACTTAACCCCGTCCAATCTCCCCCCAGCCCCCTGTCACAATGTCACTGATTGCAGTGATCATATATTTACTGATCACCTCATTTATTGTCAGTGTGACAGTTAGTGTGACAGGCAGTTAGTGTTCAGTCCAGGGTAGCCCCGTACCCCCCTAATAAAGGTTTAACCCCTTGATCACCGCCCTAGTTAACCCTTTCACCCCCTATTGCCAGCGTCACTAAGCGATCGTTTTTCCGACCGCTGTATTAGTGTCGCTGTTCCCGCTAGGTAGCTAAAAAAAAAATTATTGCGATTTTTTTTTACTAAAGACATGTGGCTAAATTTTGGCCTAAATGATTGACTAAAATTTAGTTTATTCGATTTTTCTTATAACAAAAAGTAAAAAATATTGTTTTTTTTTCAAAAATGTCGCTCTATTTTTGTTTATAGCGCAAAAAATAAAAATCGCAGAGGCAATCAAATACCATCAAAAGAAAGCTCTATTTGTGGGAAGAAAAGGACGCAAATTTTGTTTGGGAGCCACGTCGCAGACCGTGCAATTGTCTGTTAAAGCGACACAGTGCCGAATTGTAAAAACACCTCTGGGCATTTAGCAGCATATTCGTCCGGGGCTTAAGTGGTTAAGTAAACAAACACATGCTGACCTTTTTTTTTTTGGCCATGGAATCTAGGCATCAATGACTGTTTTTGAAAGGTGTCTAAAGGCGGAAGGTTTTTTATCTTAATGCATTCTATAGATTAGTGCAGCAGCTCCCCTAATACATTCCTGAGCCCATCTTTATTCTGCATTGTTGCATGAGAGCCTCAGCTGTCCTGGACCCTCCCTCCTGATTGGCTGAGACACAGCAGTTGGGGCCATTGAGGAGAGAGAGGGGGGAGTGGGGCTGATCCACGGCTTTGTGTCTGAATGAACACACAGAGCAGCGGCTCAGCTTGGGTGCCCCAATAACTAGCTGCTTGCTGTGGAGGCACTCGGCAGGAGAGAGGAGCCAGGAGGGCTGGCAAGGTACCCAAGAAAAAGAGGATCTAGGCTGCTCTGTGCAAAACCACTGAACAGAGCAGATGAGACTAACATGTTTCTTATTTTAAAAAAAGGGGGGGGGGGGGATTTGATATCACTTTAAAAAAAAATCCCCCCCACCAAACTGCAAAAATCCAGGTAAGGCCATGCATATATAACAAAGAGGTTATGCTCGTTGAGATGGTACGATCGCATTCTCTGTAGAGTCATCTCTGTACTCTAAACTGTGATACCTTCATTTAGGGATTAGAGGTGAGATTAAGGTAAAACAACAGCTAATGAAATTATTGGTGCTTGGAATGCAATGAAATAGGATCTTTAATTGCTGGAGATCAGATGAGTAATATGCAGGATATTTTCTCAAGGATAGAACAGAAGAAAGGGAATATGTACAGACAAGCTTATAGGGCATAAAACCAGCATAAGGTACATTTTATTGGCCATATTGCAGATTGTTGGTTTAGGTTGTTTTCAGTGGTGTGTAGAAGAATCAGGAAAAAGCAATGTGATTTACAGAGTCATTTTATAAAAAAAAATACCAACTTGCATTTGTGAAAGTATTAATAAAGCCCCCTTTTATATTAGAGGTCAGTGGCAGCAATATTAGGATCCCCATTTTTTTGTGGTCTGTGACGATAATATAAAATTCTTCCCTTTTCATTGATGATTAGTAATAGTAATAGTAAATACCCCCCCCCTTCTTTTCACTGATGATCAATGGCAGTAATCAACCTCCCTCTTCATTGGTGCTCAGTGTCAGTAAAAATAAGCCCCTCTTTTATTCGTGGTCAGTGGTACAATATCAGATTTTTGATTATTAGCAGAAATATTTTTTATCAGTGCCCACTTGCAACTATCTGAAAGCCTCCCCCTCGTTTGTGGCAATAATAGTAAAGCCCCCTTACATTGGTAATCAGTGTAGTTTATATAAAAGCCTCCCCCTTTAATTGGTGGTCAGTGGCAGTTATATTAAATCATGTTTTCAGTAATGAAGAAAGAAGAAGATTGGACAGCTGCACTTCAATGCAACACCTTTATTGATGTAAAATGTGATCCATACACCGACAGAGGTACAGGTTCAAATAATCGACGCGTTTCACACCCTTATTGGTGCTTAATCATAGCTATGATTAACCACCAATAAGGATGTGAAACATGTCAGTTATTTTTACCTGTACCTGTACCTCTGTCGGTGTATGGATCATATTTTACGTCAATAAGGGTATTTCATTGGAGAGTGGCTGTCCAATCTTCTTTTTTCTTCATTGACTATGTATGCCGAGCCAGCACCCTCCATCTCTCATGCAAGGATGGTGTGAATGTGCGATTATCACCTGGAGCGGTAACTCCTTTCTTTTCATGTTTTCATTGCTTGTCTGTGGCAGTAATAATACTGCCCAAAATGAATGTGCTTAAATCGTACCACACTGAACAGCATGTGCGTTCCTATGCGATTCCTAATGTGAACCAGTCCTAAAGAATGGGTAGCATTGATTTCTGCCCTTAACTATTCCTCTTTCTATTGCAAAGTAAAAAAAATAAAACTGTAGGTCCTGGTGCCCAATTTGTGGTCTACAGCTTTGGTGCTTAATGTAAGGCCTTGGCTATATTTTAACTTGGGCCAAGAAGGTAAAAATAATAAATTTACTGGCCTCTGGTAGTTATAGGTTTGGCTTATTTATTTTACAGTATGCTCAAGCATGGTGCCATGATGACTGAAACGCTAACACCAGCCATTGCGAAAAATCTTTAATGCGGCGTACACACGATCGGCCCATCCGATGAGAACCGATGAAGCTGACTGATGGTCAGTCGTGCCTACACACCATCGGTTAAAAAAATGATTGTGTCAGAACACAACAACGTGCCCACACACGATCAGTTTGGACCGATGAAAGCGGTCCATCAGACTGTTCTCATCGGTTTAACCGATCGTGTGTACGCCGCCTTACCCTCCGCGTCAAGGTTGGGGACCACTGTTTTAAAGTACTACACATTTCCACCTTTGTCTAGCTTGTGGCAGAAAATAAATTGTGACATCTGCTGACAAATTATTAACCACTTCCTGTCCAGCGATGTACCTTTCTAGCAAAATATACTGATTGTTACATGTGAACAAAAAGTGCCAGAAAAGGCCCGGACTAAACCCACAACAGAAAAATGTCTGTATATGCAGTAAAGCATGTCACTGTGAAACCTAATATTAATCGTGTAAAAATGCTGCTTGATTCTGTATGCACAGATCCTCCTCTTCTTCAACTGACTCCAGAAAAAATCTGGATAAGGTCCCTTTCACACTTGTGCTACACCAAAGTCGCCTGATTTTGACAAGACAGTCATACGACTGTGAATCCGACTTTTCCCTACGACTTAAAGTCTGGTATGGATTTTAAGGGGAACCCCCACGCCGAAGACACAGCGTGGGGGTCCCCCCAAAGTCCATACCAGACCCTTATCAGAGCGCACAGCCCGGCAAGCCAGGAAAAAGGGTGGGGATGAGCGAGCGCCCCCTTCTGAACCATACCAGGCTTCATGCCCTCAACATGGGGGGGTGGGTGGTTCTCTTCTTCCGATGTTGACGCAACGCTCTCTCCACTGTAATGCCATTTGCACGGTGCCCAGCGACTTAGATAGGCATGGGTCGGGTCACCTGGTGATGTCATCCCCTGACCCCACCCCTTATGACATCACCGGCAAGAGCTAGCAAAAGAGCGGGCAAAAGAGCAGAAGAACCTGGCGGAAGATGACGGGACAGCGGGAGGAGAACCGGAGAGCGCGGAGAAGAAGGTGGAAGAGACCCCCAAAGTCAGAAGAGACCCCCCCGAACTGCCTAATAAATTACTTTAAACTGGAGTTCCACCCAAAAATCGAACTTGCATTTTTTTGGAATCCCCCGCTCCGGTGTCACATTTGGCACCTTTCAGGGGGAGGAGGGAGCAGATACCTGTGTAATACAGGTATTTCCTCCCACTTCCTAGCATAGGTCGCTGCGGTGATCACGGTGACCGGCGCCACTTCCTGCTCCTACTCTGTCCTCCCCTGCTGTCTTCTGGGAGACACACAGGTCCCAGAAGACAGCAGGGACCAGTGAGGATGTGCAGTACGACTCACACATGCGCAGTACGGAACCAGGAAGTGAAGCTGCAAGGCAACAGATCAGCTTCGGCTGCCGACATCGAGGATGCCCATGACAGGTAAGTGTCCATATATTAAAAGTCAGCAGCGGCAGTAGTTGTAGTTGCTGGCGTTTAATATTTTTTTACGTGGACCTCCGCTTTAAAAACCTGTCCCCCAGGGCCCACCAGGGCCCCCCCTGCCCCAAAGCACCCAACCCCCCATGCAGCCTGGTACGGTTCAGAAGGGGGGGTGCTTGCTCGTCCCCACCCCCTTTCCTGACCTTCGTGCTCAGGTAAGGGTCTGGTATGGATTTTTTTGACGTGGGGGATCAAAGTCGTGTCTCTGGTCATTGAAGTCGTACTTCGAGTTGTAGGGCAAAGTCGGATCCACAGTCGTATGACTGTCTTGTCAAAATCGTGGCCGGCAAAATCACGCGACTTTGGAGTAGCACAAGTGTGAAAGGGGCCTAAAAACAGAGTTGCTGGAGCCAGGCTGCACTTGCTCAGTTTGGTGTGTATTGCTAGAGAGTTTTTTTTTCTTGAGGGAGTGCATATGATTAGCACTGTCCAGACAAAGGGTCAGGTGTCCTGGATCCTGACAGGTCACTGAAGTATGAAAACTCCACCTACAAGCTTTAACCAGTAACTGATAGAAGTCACAAGACTGCTATATACTGCTGATTAGAAAAGATTTTTAGCAGCTGATATTTACTAAAATAATTGCATTTCCATGTTCCACGTGTACTGTGGGAGATCAGATATAGTGAACGCAGGGTCCTGGGTTTAGTAACACTTTAATTTCCATCTCTTGTAATGTATTCTCTCATTTCTGAGCATGCGTGGTCTGGGTCCCGTACAAATTCTATACTAATTAAATTAATATAGTTTGTTCTGTTATCATAAGAGAACATTTTTTGTGCTTGTCCCTTTGGAAAATTTTAGATGAACAGTTGTGATCGGGTCTCAAAACCAGTGTACTAATGATCCGATTTTTTGACAATCGCTATGAAAGCGTTACTTTTTGTCTGATTTTCTCATCATCTGTAGTACTCCCTAGGGTGATAAACAGGAATTTTCAAGATAACTTGACATGTTAAATGTCTTAAAATTGTATTTTTGTCAATTTTTTGGAACGATAAATGCAGCAGATGCAGCAATGGGCTGTCAATATTAAGGGCTGTGGGTGAACCAAGGAGTGGCTATTCATTGACATGGTAGTAAAGGAGTTGTAAAGGAAAAACATTTTTTGGCTAAAATTAATGTCTGCAAGGTAGACAGACAGAATAGTGTAATGATTCTGTTAAAAACGAGTAAATACCTATTAAATTCCTTCATCTATATCGACCCGGCGTTATAGTCTCTGTTCTCTCATTCACTTCCTGGTTTGCGCCGCTCGTTCATGTAAGAACTACATTTCCCAGTATGCATTGCAGCACGCCTAGTAATTCACTCCTCCTTGAAGTCTCTAACACATAGAGAGCGTCCTGCCACACAGATGTAGTTCCCAGGAGGAGGCGAGCACGTTACTGACCACAGCAGTAAAGCCTCCCTTCACGGTGGTGAGTAACAAACAGACAAGCAGGAAGTGAACAGAACAGAGAATAGAGCAACTTCTAAACAAAAACGAACAATGAGGAAGTGAAAAGAGGAATGTCTGCAGGTAAAGGATGCTTATTATAAAAAAACTTTTTTCCTTTACAACCCGTTTAAGGGTGCCAGCGTTTAAACAGCTACAATAGCATCAATGGTGACAACGCTGCAGTGCTGCCACTGAAGCAAAAAGTGAGTTGTCACCCTAACAAAACAAAAAAATTGGTTCAATTGGCAGCAGCAACAAGTTTTTACAAAATTTGTTATTTTAAAATGTGACCATAGTTTTACTTTAATTGCTGTGCTTAGCTAGCATCCTACAACTGCTCTTTGCACTGCCCGACTAAATAACGCTTAATAATTATGTTATATTGTGAAAGCTTTTAAAGGTGCAGTCAACTGCAGTAATTTCAACAGCATTATTTAGATTTTCTTTTAAATGGTGGTTTTGTGCTTTTTTTTTAATCAGATATGTGTAACCTTTTTGAAGCTGCTTTAAGAGCCAACTTGAAGCTTAAACTGTTTTCACTTTTTCAGTTGTCTTGCCATCTCATCTTCCCTAGTCTGCCCGCTCCCCGTCTGTTCCTTCAGCCCTTATCAGGAGGAGGTCTTATGCCCATCTTCAAAATTACAATATAAATCGAACGAAGCACAATGCAGCTTTTCACTGTCAGCGCAGACCTTGGGTAACAGCATCAACGTTGGGCAAGTTCTCCATTCACACAAGCCAAAACCTATCTCTGGAGACCACTAAACATTATTGCCCCCTGGGCAAGACTTACACAGTATTGACGTAAAATCCATTTAAATAGCACCTCTAATGCACCGTGGCAGATACTGTATGTCATTATCAGATTCCCGAGGCCTGAGAGGAACAGTTCTGAGCTGGGACAATCGCTGCAAATAATAGTCGTGTGTTCAAGGACTATAATAGGACATTAATGACTTTCTTTTCTCAGTATACAGTAACATTGAGCAGAGTTCAGCACTAAAGAGCACTCTTTAAGCAAAGGGCTCAAGTGAATGACAAAATGGACAGGATTTGTTGAAAATTGACCAGAAAGCATAATCCTTTGTGAACTGGTAATGTGCATTATCGTCTTAGACTAGCTGCTTTCTAGTATAATTATATATATTTCCCACGGTCTGGTGAATTGTAATGACCATATACATTTCCTTATGATGTTACATTCAGTGCATGTTTTCAGGTTGGGAACTCTCTTTAGTATTTAGTATTTGATTTCATGTATATAGCACCAATGCATTCCATAGCACTTTCCAGGTGATCTAAAGCCATGAATGCCAGTCTCGTATAGTTTTAAAAGTACAGTCATATAATTAAATGATCTGGTAATTGTAATTTTGTTTGGTTAATTGTATGTTTTTGGATGATGGGAGAAAACACAGGAGAAATTCAAATATATTTAAAGTGTTACTAAACCCACAACAGTAAACTCAGTTTGTATATGCAGTAAAGCATGCTTGTTATACTCAATGTTAAGGTGTTAATCCTCCACATTGTGTTAAAAAGGCTGTTTGATCTTGTCTTCTCTGATCCTCCCCTTCTTCCACTGTCCCCAAATCATCTCCTGATAGTACAGAGCCTTGGGGGAACTCTGCACATGCTCAGTTTGATGTGTATTGCTACAGAGTTTTTTTTTTTTCTTGGGAGGGTCAATGTGATCAGCACAGGGCCAATCAACACTGTCCAGGCAGAGGGTCAGGGGTCATGCAGCTTCATAGTACAAAACAGATTATAGCGCACACATACAAAAATGACATTTATCCTGCAAGGCTAGTTAAAAACACCTGAACATATTCAAAAATACGGGGGTTTGGTCACACTATATGGTCATATAGTGCTAAGCCCACTTCTTGCGACAAAGTACCCCGAATTAGTGGGTCCTACCCTAGTAATAGAATGAAAGAACCTGGGTCTCAACCATGGGAGATAAACTCCTCTATGTGGGAGAACTGAAGGGATTCTTCCTATACACTGGTGGCCACTAATGTGAGGTAATTAAGAGGGGGAGCTTCATAGGACAGGCAGAATAGAATGGAAACGCCTCATACAAGCTTTAACAAGACACTGATTTCTATGTTCTGCGTACTGTGGAGCAGATATTGTGATTGCAGGGTCCTAGGTTTAGTAACACTTTAAAGCCCGTCTCTGAGTTCAGCCCCTTTGCCCCATATGCTCTCTCCAGCATGCTACTGCAGTATATTTTGCTTTTTATTTTATACGTGGCTTTTTCCAATGTCTTTAGGATGGTCACATGATACACAGGATCTTTTTCTTTTTCCTAGCACTGGGCAGTCCTGAATTATGCAGAGTGGTGCTGACATGACGATATTAACATAACTTACTGCAGATTCATGATAGTTTGAATGATGGCTCATGTGGTGATATACTGCAATAACAGTATTCAAGGTTGAGAGATGCTGGGTTGCATTCGATCAAGAAGGCTCAGGGCATCTTGTGCTGAAAAAGAAGTACTGCAGGGAACAGCTCCAGGTTGAAAATGAGTATTGCAGCATAAGCTGTGTGTAGTTACAGACAGAAAAACAGGAAATTAGTATTTCTCAGAAGAAATAAAGACATTTAAAAGCAAAATCGAAGGATGAGGTAAGTGAAGAAGGACTGCACTAAGGTAAAGGAAGCTTTTTAGGGAACAAAAAAATTCCTTTACAACTCATTTAAAGCAGGGCTTTTTTTCAGGGGGAACTTGGGGGAACTCAGTTCCACCACCTCTGGTTCAGAGGTACTTTGGCACCTGCTCACCACAATCACTTGTAAACACAGAAGTCTGGTTTCTGTGTTTACAAGTGACAGCTCTGCATGCTGTGTGTACCCCCCTGAACTCTGCACTCTGTATGTAATGCAATCCTGGTATTTAATTCCCCTTTAAGACCCTTCTACTGTTTGTGAAATCTGAACAGGGTCGTAGTTGAGTTCCTGCACCTATTTTCTGAGAAAAAAAGCTCTGATTTAAAGTGTTACTAAACCTACGACCCTGCATTCACTATATATTGTCTCCCACGGTACACAGAACATGGAAATGCAATTCATTTAGTAAATGTGAACTACTAAATACCCTTTCTCATCAGCAGTATATAGCAGTCCTGTGACTTCTATCAATGTCCATTTGAGCACTGATTAAAGCTTGTAGGAGGAGTTTTCATTCTCTCCTGATTGTCCAATAAGGCTGCAGGACCCTGACCCTCTGTCTGGACAGTGCTGATTAGTCCAGTGCTGATCCAGTCCAGTGCACTCCCCCAAGAAAACCTCTCTAGCAATACACACCAAAATTAGCATGTGTAGCTTGCCCCCAAGGTTCTGTTCTATCAGCAGGTGGATTGGGGAGTGTAGAAAAAGGGGAGGATCAGAGAAGACAGGATCAGACAGCCTTTTTACACAATGCAGAGGATTAACCCTAGGTTCCACAGTGAGTATAACAAGCATGTTTACTGCATATACAGACTGATTTTACTGTTATGAGGTTTAGTAACACTTTTTTATTTTGTTTTGGGAGTGGGATGGGAAGTTCTGGTCTTGCCATCGGCAAAATCGTGATGAAATCGCGAGACTTTGAAGTCGTACAAGTGTGAAAGGGACCTCAATGAACACCATTCATACTGGCACGACTTTAAGTAGTGCCGACTTCAAAGTAGTCCCTGCACTACTTTGGTCCGATTTTGATGCCACTTACACAGGCATTCATTGAAATCGCGGCCGCAAAATCGCGGTAAAATCGCGGCCGCGAATCGTGGCAAAATCGCTGTGAAATCGCGCGACTTTGAAGTCGTACAAGTGTGAAAGGGACCTGAAGTGTTTTGAGGTGTGTCTCAGCACTCTGCTCTCCCCCTCTATCTGTGCACCTGCTCTGTGTTTACATTAGAGATCAGAGGGCTGATAAGCTACCAAGTAACTGCTTGGAGGGGGAGCAAAAGCAGCTACTCAAGCCTTGTGCACACAGGTTGGAAATTGTCAGACTTTTGGATTGTGTGTTCAGCTGTCTGTTCTATAGAAGCCAGACTAATGGCCATTTTCTGTCGAATGTGCGTGCTGGAAAACCGGCATTCTACCCGCATCCGATCAGAGCTGCCAGCCAATGGCTCCCAGCGCTGATCAGTGTGTTCTAGCGAGGGAAAGTCCCCCTATCAGAATACAAAGGCACAGCAGGGGGGATCACCGCACTAACATCACTTGTGTTAGTACGACAATCTCTCCGTTTTTTTTTTCGCCCACTGAGTTGAACGAAAAAAAAAAATGCTGCGTACACACAATCGGACATTCCGACACCAAAACCGTGGATTTTTTCACATACACGGTCACACAAATGTTGTCGGAAATTGCGAATGTCAAGAACGCGGTGACGTACAACACTACGACGAGGTGAGGCGATGGGCAGGTTCTGTGCAGGCTGGTATAAACACTCTCCCAAAAGCCTGCATAGAGGAAGATAGTCAAGACACCATCCGGTCTGAATGTGTTTCCGGGAGGATGTTTACTTGTGTTGCCTGGGAGACAAAAGAGGTGGCGACCTGCCGATCATTGCGCGGGCCACATGGCAAGGTCTGGCGGGCCGGATTCGGCCCACGGGCCTTGTGTTTGCCACCCCTGATGTAGAGTATAAGATTTCCCATCATCTGTGCCCAGTCTTGCCACACAGAGTTACTCCAGCTCTGAGCAATCCTCTTTAAGGCTGCTTTCACATTGCAGCGGGAGGCGCGGTGGCGGTATAGCGCTGCTAAAAATAGCGGCGCTATACTGCGTATTTACCGCGTGCAGTTTTAACCCCCGCTAGCGGCTGAAAAAGGTTTTATACGGCCCACTGTAGAGGCGCATTGCGGGCGGTATCACCGCGGTTTCCCATTGATTTCAATGAGAAGGAGCGGTAAACACCCCGCTCCTATACCGCTCCTAAGATGCGGCTAGCAGGACTTTTGGAGCGGTCCTGCTAGCGCACCGCTTCAGTGTGAAAGCCTTTGGCTTTCACATTGAAGACTACAGGGCACATTTTTTTCAGGCGGTATAGCAGCGCTATTTTTAGCGCTGTACCGCCTGAAAAACGCCCCAGTGTGAAAGGGACCTTATTGTTCAGTGAAAAAAACTTAGTCCGTTCTGCCCCCTTGCTGTGAGTGACAGGTTATTTACATCTCATGCCTGGAGACGGGCATTATTTTTTTTAATTCCCACCCCCACTCCTTTTCTGAAGTCATGTGGTTACTTTTCTGGATTTTGACTGGATGTTAGTGATCATAGCAGAATTTAGTGTAAGGAATACTTAGGAAAAAATGCATGTTGACAAGGGGAGTGTAGATGTGGGCGGGGAGTCTACTGACATCATGACTCCACCCACAAAGCTCCAGATAACAGATCCACCCACAGAATCTGCAGTTTTTCAGTTCTTATAACAGACAGAGGGGAAACATTTGACAGGTAAGGATACATACAGGAGGCATGTATATCCTTATTGATCAGCACTATGGCAGGAGTTTAGAAAGGATGAGAGTGGGTTTACATCCACTTTAATGGTTGGGATTTGGGAAGGGATAGAATGTTCCCAGAGATGGGCTTTGAATAAGCAGCCTTCTTTCCACTTATGTATATAAATTATAGCACAATAGGTGTTGCCCAGAGTGGTCAGTCAGTTGTTAACTGCTATCTTCTTGTCTGATCTAGTAAAAGTAGAACCAGAATGTAGCTGGTTGTCACAAGTAACAGCTCCACTTTTCATTTTCTCTATTATAAATACAAAAAGCCCATTGTTCTCATTGTTCCTCATAAAAGATTGCATTACAATTGTAAATTCTGCTTCATCATGAAATATTGAACATGTTCTGACACAAGCCAACAGAGGAAGAGATTATTTCTCAGTTCTCACTGGGCTTTTTTTTAATGAGTATTCCATTCATAATACTCAGAGTTAAAGTAACTCTATAGGTTGTCAGACATTACATCTGCAATAAAATAAGTAATACAGTGTATTCAACTTTGTAAAGCAGGACTGTAAAAAAATAAAACAATTATTCACAATGAAGCATTTATACCTGCAGATTTGGCCACACAGTGCACACTGTTAAAAAAATGTCTAGCAGATTCCTCCATCCACACAAACGAGGTGGATGGAGGAATCCCCCACTAGGACACCTGCAGCTGACAGAATACACTGATCATTGCAGGAAATTGGCTGCAGCTGCTAATCAAGAAACATTTTCCAACATGTCCCTCCGATTAAAGTACGGGCTCTTTCACACAGGGCGGATCAGTAATGATCCGCCCCGTGCACCTCCGTTTGCTCAGCGGGGATCGCTCCGTTGATCCCCGCTGAGCTGTCGGCTGACAGGGTGGTCCGTGTTCGTGTCCGTGTTCATCCAATCCGATCCGCCAGTCGGATGGAAAAGTAGTTTTTTCCTTCGTCATACTTTGGTGGATCGGAGCGGGTCGGATGTCAGCGGGCATGTCACCGCGGACATCCGCGGCTCCATAGAGGAGCACGGAGCGCCTGTTCAGGTCCGCAAAAAAAACTGGCAGGCGGACTTGGACGGGCGCTCTGTGTGAAAGAGCCCTAAATCAAAACAGTCGACTTCTGTTGAATATGGATGGCCACACACTGATCAAAATGCAGCCGGTCCCTGCTGAACCATCATGAAATTCAATCAGTGTTTAGCTAGCATTAGTATTATGGGGCCTAAAACTGGAAACCCAGGCTACCTTAAAGTGGAGTTTTCATCCCAATTTTTTTTTTTTCAATATTGTGCTCATTAGACCTAAAAAAAAGGCAAAAAAAAAGAAAAATGTTTTTTTTTTTTTACTCATCTGGAAATACCTGTTGCTATGCGGTCCCATAAAATCTGCCTTTGAAATCACCTAAGATTCAGACATCATCTCCCTCTAATGCTCCTAGGAAATGTGTGTCATCATTTCCCAGGATGCAGTGCACTGTCCAATTATCACTCCCCATCCAAGATTTCCAGGAAATAAGTGCTTGTAGGCTTTACAATGCCCACAAGCAAAATGGCAACAGTGTAGACATAGTTTTTTAAACTATCTTTTTTGAATAACTATGCAGAGCGGAGGCAGATTGTAAAATAGTAAGTGACCGGATTTATATTATAAAAACGCAGGATGAAAGGACATACATTTAAAAAATGCTAATTGTGGTTGGAACTCCGCTTTAATGGATATGATTTGCATTGATTGTTTAGGTAGGTTCTCCTCTGGTGGAACCCTCTAGAGGTGGCATGAAACAGGAATTTAATTTCTTGACTGAGCAGTACAGTGATGTCTAAGCCTCTTAAGCCATGTACACACGATCGGATATCTGATGGAATCTAATCTGATGGATTTTTTCGTCGGATACCCAATGAAGCTGACTGACTGTCTTGCCTACACACCATCGGTCAAAAATCCGACCGTGTCCAGTGCGGTGACGTAAAACAATACGACGTGCTGAGAAAATTGAAGTTCAATGCTTCCGAGCATGCGTCGACTTGATTCTGGTCATCCATGGATTTTAGACCAAGGACTTCCACACAGACGATCGTTTTTTTTTCTATCGTTTTTTATCCATAGGAACATTTTAAAACATGTTATATTTTTTTTCACTGATGGAAAACAAACTGATGGGGCCCACACACGATTGGTTTGTCCGATGAAAATGGAGCATTGGTCTGTTTTCATCAGACTAACCAATCGTGTGTACAGGGCTTTAGTGTGTTGGTGTTTGGTTGCCAGCAATCTGTTAGTTGCAAGTAGACTAATTTTCAAGTAGGTTTATTCCCCATTTTCCACATTGTGCATCCCCAATGTAAATCAATAGCTTTAGAAGGTATTTATGACCTTACAAAATGCATGAAAATTTAGTGTAAGATTTTTTTCTTTTAAAACCGGACTCAAGACACTGAGCTCCATTCACAGAACCAGATTGCATGCAGTATTTAGGTGTTTTCCCAAATACCAAAAACGCTTGGTAAATACTGCATAAAACATGCATGCAGTAAATAAGTAGTGGTCCCTGCATGCAATATTTAAGGAACCAGCAGCCACTGGCACCCTAATGCCCTGTACACACGATTGGATTTCTGATGGTATAAAAAATGTTCGTCGGAATTCCGATGATGCTGACTTTCATCAGTCTTGCATACACAAGACAGTCAGACTAAATTCCCACCGTCCCAAAACGCAGTGACATAAAACACTACGACGAGCTGAAAAAAATGAAGTTCAATGCTTCCGAGAATGCGTCGACTTGATTCTGAGCACTCGATGGAGTTCCACACAGATGATCGGAATTTTCTATTGTTTTTTTTATCCATCGGAAAAATGTTCTATTTTTTTTCACCGATGGGAAAAAAGACCGATGGGGCCCACACACGATCGGTTTGTCCGATGAAAAAAGTCTGTGTACACGGCATTAGACTGGGTTCATACTATTGCAAATTGGATGTGGATTTGACCGCATCCAGTTTGCATGTCAGGAGATTGTTACCTGCTCTCTATGGAGCGGCTCTAATGTGAATTGCACAGTCCTGTGCGTCTTCTGGTCTGCTTCAGGTCCGAATTCAGCCCAAAATTCAGACTGAAATCAAACCTGAAATGGTAAATGGAGACGCACCAGACCCCTGCTGTGAGCTCCTCCGTTCCTCAGTGTGAACCCAGCCTTAACAACAAGTAAACAGCCTGGTTGTTAAGGAGTAGGCCGCCTCGCGTCCTTAACAACCATTGAGTAATTTTCTCTTAATTTTTTATTGCCGGCATTTTTTTTTTTACATTCAGCTGTCAGTGGGGAAACCTTGTTGATAGCTGAATGTAAAAAAAAAATATATGCTGGAAATAAAAATTAAGAAAAAAAAACGTATAGGGTCCCCCCCACCCCGATCCATACAAGGCCCTTTAGGTCTGGTATAGATTTTTTGGGAAGCCCCCATGCCAAAATGATAAAAAAAATGGCGTGGAGTCCCCCCAAAATCCATACCAGACCCTTATCTGAGCATGCAGCCTGGCAGGTCAGGAAAGGAAGGGGACGATCAAGGGGGCATTGAGTCGGGGGGCCTCTTCCCCACAACCCTGGCCAGTGGTTGTGGGGGTCTGCGAGCAGGGTTCTTATTGAAATCTGGAAGCCACCTTTAACCCCCAGATCCTGGCTCCCCCTTCATTTGAATGAGTATGTTGTACATACTGTAGTACCCCTACTCGTTCACCAAAAAAAAATGTGTATTGTAAAAAAAGACATTAGACCGTTTTTGACAAGTCCTTTATTTAAAAAATTACAATTTAAAAATATGTCCACCAGTGTAGATCCATTATCAATCACGCTGCCCACCACCACTGCCAACCGAAAAAAAAGGTCAGCTCGTGCCAAAGGCTTCTGCTGTGTGCCAGCTCTTCCATCTGACAGTTCTTAAATAACTAAGGGGCATGGCCACCTGGTGACTTCACCGGATGACCCGACCCCTTGTGCCATCATCGGCCAGGGGCATGCTGGGTCAATGATGTCACAAGCGGTGGGGTCACCCAGTGATGTCACTGGGTGGCCCTGCCTCCTTAGTTATTAAAGAACTGTCAGGCGGCGGGATCAGACCTTTTTTTTTTGCTTGAATAAGGGTCAATTAAAAAAAAAAATGATGTGGGGGTGCCTCTCAAAATCCATATCTATCTTTGTGATATCTATACAATAAATGGGTGCTGCCATTCCCACCACTTCCTGCTCTGGCAGTAAGCAAGGATGAACTATCCCTTAATATGGGCAAAGATAATAAAAATGAAGCGCTACCCCCGAAGGAGCCGCTGGATTGTTTTGGGATCTACTCTCTTTTGATTTAACACACTCCTATTAACTTGCTCGATCCCTCCCTTGACACACCAGAAGTCTGGGGGATGTATTGTGACCCCTGCTGGGCGGAGGCACAATGACAGGCATACAATATTCAACATTGACAATATTGACAGTATAACGAAAGTATTACCTGAATAATGGATGGCCCCTCCAGACTAGAAGAATACACTCACATAGTGGTATATTTAAATCAAAGAGAGTGAGTTTTCTTAATAAATACTCAAGAAAAACACACACTAATTTACACCATCAAATGAACAGTTGTAGGCAATAACACAGTGTGATTTCGCAAGGGCCCTTGCAGAAATTCACAAATGGCATTTATAAATGAAACAAATCTATACTAAAGAATGGTACCATTCGGCTAACTGGTGAACAGTCTGTGCTCACAAGCTCCCTCTATCAGGCGATCCTGCAAACAGCTGAAGTTCCCATTGCGGCCGGATGGTGCACGTTATATTTGTAATCCACAAACAAGGAAAGGTAAGGGAAAGTTAATCCAACAAAGCGTGGTCAACCTAAATGTTGATGAGCTGATCGCTAGCCAGTATCAGTCACTTCTGGATAACCACTATAGACAGTGAAAAAGGTATAAGTTCAAGGTGGAAACCCATCAGGGGGGCGGGAGGCCTGTGAGACGGTACTAAAGTGTCTGTGTAAAGAGAGAACTATGAGGTTAGCATGTGCCCTCTCACCCGACAGGCCGATCCGCCTAATCTCGCCCCCCTAATCTCAGCCTAATCCGCCTAAGTGCGTCGGTGAATCACTGCTCCACGGTACAAAGATCCCGGACGAGGGTATTCCACTGTTTCAATTGTCAGCTGGGCTTCCTCTCCGATCTCCGGATACACAGGCTGGATGCAGGAGTCTTGCTTCCTTCTGGATGGGTGGCCTCTCAGGAAATTTAGGCCCAGGCTTCTGTGCCTAGCAGCACGGCTGTCCCCGTCAGCAGCTCCGCAGAGGAGAAAAGCTGGTCCCGAGAGAGAGAAAAGGCACCCCTCCCTCTTCTTAAGTAGCCTCCCCCACAAGTCTGTGCGGAAGCGTCACATGTTCCATCAGGGCAGGGTGTTGTGGGAAATGTAGTCTGTTTTCTCATAAGAGTCTATAGAGTCCATATCTCTGACTACTCTCCGTCCCACAATGCATAGCTCCTTAAAGGTAATGTACATATTTACAGATGTAGATATAGTCTCAGCAGGGATGGCCTGTCATTAGATTCTGACAAGGAGACCCCGCTACAAAAAAAATCAGACAAAATTTTATTATTGACAACCTTAGCACACGCATAGGCAGAGCTGACCACAACTGAAGGAATAGCGCTTCTGAGGTGTGGCCTATTAGATGGGTGTCAGCACTTCATAAAGAAATGCTGCCAGTGATAACTTGCTTTTTCAAGATGCAGTGTAGATACAAGCAAGTTTATATACTCTACAAACTCCAGTTGGTTTTAAATATGCAGCCCAAATGATTTTAAATGCCAGGTAGCTTTGTATACAGGATGGAAAATTAAAAACAGCTAGCTGAAGCCTGTTAGATCTTTACAAGCAAGTTTTCTATGTGATGCTTGGCACTTTTTTAGTGGCTCAGTAACAGAGATAAATCCTTTCTCATTACCATCTAGCCGTGCACATCAACAGCCATAGCTGCGTCCCCAGGGAATATCTGTCCTAATAGACTCAAATCCTAAAAAGCGGGCCAGGGCAGGCTTTCTTAGCTCCAGGTGGAGAAGGAATTAAACCTAGCACCAGTTTTAGGCTGTCTAACTAAAGTCTTATTGTTTTCTATAAGAACGTGATGCACTCTTCTCTGTAATTAAAATGTTTATTGCTCTGAACACAGTATAAATCTCAGTATTTTAAAATATTTGAATGAGGGCAATTTGGTGCCTTATAATCAGCCTCAGCTTTCTTGCGCAACATGGTACACTGTTGGTGGAAAAATAAATCATTATTCATTTGGCTAGAAATGTTGACAGACAAGAGACACTGTGTTTGGAACAACTTGTTTCCTGAACTTAGAAAAGTGGTTCTGGCCTCATCTTTTGGCAGTTCCTGCTCAGCAGTTGAGTCTGAATGTGAGCTACAGCATGGCCTCAAAATAGGACATTCAGATCAAAGTACAATGAAATTATTTTCTCAGCCCTGCATAATATTGATAGTCTAAAGGCCCATACACAGGATAGGACTTTTTGACAGCAAATTTCAAAATGACTAGGTTTTTCAAAAAATCTGACCGTGTGTACGGTCCATCGTACAAACTTTTTTGTTTTTTATCGGACAAAAGTTCTCTCTGCAAACAGACAAACTTTCCAAAGTCCTACGGTTCAAAGTCCTGCCGTGTGTACAGAAATCCATCGGACTTAAGTCCAAAGTACAAACACGCATGCTCAGAATTAATGCAAAAGATCAGACAACAATACAGAAGTTGACCAAAGGGTGGAGGTAAAGAGCTGAAAAACCATGTAATTTTGGGAAAGTTTGTTGAAAAAGTCCTGCCGTGTGTATGCATACCAAGTTCACGCCCAATGCCCTTCGAACAAAAATCGACAGAAAAGTTTGTTTGAAGTCCAATCGTGTGTATGAGGCTTTAAGCAGACAGGGTTCTGTGGAACATTAAGGTTCCTCTAGAACAGTGGTTTGCAACCTTTCTAGTGCTGTGACCACTTGATAAAATTTCCTAAGTTGTGGGGACCCCTAACAGTAAAATTATTTTCTTAGTGTGGGTTGTCAGCAACCAAAGCAAGATAAGTAATGTGCGCCTCCAACCGGCAGACATTTAGCGCTCCCTGAGTCCCTTCCACTTGTAAGGTATTAAAACCCTTATGGTACATTTTAGTATGTACCACTCTTTCTCTTTGTTCTCCTTTCTTTCCCTTTTATCTCTCTTTATGCTAATTTCTTATTTTTTTCCCCCATCCCTCTCCCTAGCCTACTTTTTTTATTATTTCTCTCCGTTTTTCTTTGGTCCTCCCCTCTTTTCCTCTCCATTGCATGTATTCTCAATTTTTTACTCCTTGGTGGGGGAATGGGATGAGTGGCAGTGCTGGCGGGTAGTTGGGATCAGTGACAGTGCTGGGAGAAGTTCTGATCAGCCAACTTAGGTGCTCTGGATTAAGGTCATCTGCTGATCTGAGAACTGTAGTGGGGACTTTTAATGGCAACTATAATCACAGGTAGTGTTACTCACTGTGTCTCTGACTTTGTGGTGTCTCGTAGCAGTGACACCTATGCCGAAATCAGGAGATTGGGTCGCCTCCAGCCCCTCCCACTTCACATTCCTCACCAGTCAGCTGACCTCTAGTCTCTGCCCCCCAGCCATGTCGTGAACTGAATAGGCGGCTGCAAAGAGGCTGAGTGGGCTGCTGCAGGCTTCGGGAACAGCCCAGCTGGGCAGCCACAGGCTCCAGGGACAGCCTTTCTGGACAGCTGCAAAAAGACTGGGAGAGAAGCGCGGGCTTTAGGAACAGCCCAGGATTTAGTCACCCCTGGCAAATTGTGATTCGACCCCCAAGGGGGTCCCAACCCCCAGGTTAAAAACCACTGCTATTGAAGCTGTTTGATGGGGTATCCTTGAGCAGCACAAATAGATTTCCCCCGATGGGCCTCCATTGTTCTGGCATAGCGTGGGACCAGTGGAGCCTCCCCTTTTATCTCTCAGGTTAGTAGCCAATAATACCAATGGTCTTTTTAGTTGTCTGTTGTTGTTTTAGCTGCCTGTCTTTCCACTTAACTCCAAATTAAGAAAGCATTTCTCTGTGTTTTTTTTTATTTGACCATTATAATTCTGTTAATTTCATGATTATTTAAAATCATTTTCTAGTCTAGAACCTTGGTGCCCATTTGTGGCCCTTTGGTTTTTGTACTGCAACCCTTGGACCCCATCAATAGTGAGAGCGAAACTTAATTTGTAAAAGGGTGTAAAGACATAATATAACATTTTTTTTTCTGAGAAAAGATGCAAGAACTCACCCCCCTTTTCAGCCCCCCTACCCACCCCCTAGAACTTCCCCTAGGACCACCCCTTGTCTCCACCCTTACACACCTAGCACCGTCCCCTATAGAGAACAGCGAACCAAGTATAATGTGGGGGAATATATAAGGTATTTCTGTATAGAATTTGTTAATAGAATGCAATGCAGTAAAATGTACAACAAAAAGAAAAATATTCAGCACTTACCAAAGTAATCTCGGGCGCCCCTAATGGACGGGCTGCCACTGGGTGTCAACTAAGTTAGGCACGTCATGTTCCTTATTTATTATTAGAAAAAGCGGTTGGGGGTTGTGGCGCCAAGTAATAATGATATTACAGTAAAAACAGTCCGCTGTACAGCAATCTAGTCCTTTTTTGATCAAATAATGAAAATAAATAAATAAAAATAATACAAAAAACAACAAAATTAAATACAATAAATAAATAAAACCTGAAAAGCTGGAATGGATGAAGGGAATGGCGAAGAGAGCTCTGTTTTGTGATGTGTTTTAATCTTCAAAAGAATAACGCTGCTCCTGGGGCAAGCCTGCCAGATGGGGGGGGGGGGTCTGAGCAGAGACTCCAACATGTGCAAAGAAAAAACAAACAGAAGGCGCCTCCTGGTTAAGCGCTGTAAAATTTGAATACATCACAAATTACAGTGCACAGTTACATTAAAAAATCATGAGGTCCAATGTGGGGATACAGTCCGATCCCAGATTGAGAGAGGTGTGACGTCCAACCATGCTAGTTGTTATGCTGATGATGCCGCCGGGTAGAAGCCTCCTGTTGTGTTTTTCTCAGCTGATCGTGGCTGGCTAGGATAGTAGAACCCAGGGCTCAGCGTGAGCTTTGGTGACGTCACTGGATGTGCGACGACGTTTCGAAGCGTGCGCCCGTCGGAGAGCGCGCTTCTTTCTCAAGCAGTGGGAAGTCTCCGACGGGCGCACGCTTCGAAACGTCGTCGCACATCCAGTGACGTCACCAAAGCTCACGCTGAGCCCTGGGTTCTACTATCCTAGCCAGCCACGATCAGCTGAGAAAAACACAACAGGAGCCTTCTACCCGGCGGCATCATCAGCATAACAACTAGCATGGTTGGACGTCACACCTCTCTCAATCTGGGATCGGACTGTATCCCCACATTGGACCTCATGATTTTTTAATGTAAGTGTGCACTGTAATTTGTGATGTATTCAAATTTTACAGCGCTTAACCAGGAGGCGCCTTCTGTCTGTTTTTTCTTATTTATTATTATATCTACTAGGGTTGTCCCGATACCGATACCAGTATTACTTGTACTCCAAATGCCCCCGATGCCTGAATAGAATACTACCCACCCCCCCCTGCTGCCACCGCATACCGCAAAGCCGCTGCTGCATACCGCAAAGCCGCAGCCGCCGTGTTAATCCCCGTGCATTACAGGCAGCTTTCGTTTGAATACTTGTAATCCCCGCCGCGCCGTGTATAGACACTCCCCCTTGCTCGGGATTGGACGGATCTGTCCAGTCCCGAGCAAGGGGGAGTGTCTATGCACGGAGCCGTGTATAGACACTCCTCCTTGCTCGGGATTGGACGAATCCGTCCAATCCCGAGAAGGGGAGTGTCTATACACGGCGCGGCGGGGATTACAAGTATTCAAACGAAAGCTGCCTGTAATGCACAGGGATTAACGCGGCAGGAGCAGCGGCGACGGCGGTAGAATCATCTACTACTAGGTATGGGGGACATGGCTGCAATATGTGGGGGGACTTGGCTGGATATATGTGGGGGGACATGGCTGCATCTATGGGGGACAGGACATGGCTGCATCTGTGGGGGACATGGCTGCATCTGTGGGGGACATGCATGGCTGCATATATGGGGGACATGGCTGCATCTGTGGGGGACATGGCTGCATCTGTGGGGGACATGGCTGCATCTGTGGGGGACATGGCTGCATCTGTGGGGGACATGGCTGCATCTGTGGGGGACATGGCTGCATCTATGGGGGGACAGGACATGGCTGCATCTGTGGGGGATATGGCTGCATCTGTGGGGGACAGGACATGGCTGCATCTATGGGGGACAGGACATGGCTGCGTCTGTGGGGGACATGCATGGCTGCGTCTGTGGGGGACATGCATGGCTGCGTCTGTGGGGGACATGCATGGCTGCGTCTGTGGGGGACATGCATGGCTGCGTCTGTGGGGGACATGCATGGCTGCATCTGTGGGGGACATGCATGGCTGCATATGTGGGGGACATGGCTGCAATATGTGGGGGGACATGGCTGCAATATGTGGGGGGACATGGCTGGATATATGTGGGGCTGGATATATGTGGGGGGACATGGCTGGATATATGTGGGGGGACATGGCTGCAATAAATGTGGGGGGACATGGCTGCAATATATGTTGGGGGACATGGCTGCCTGCAATATATGTGGGGGGACATGGCTGCAATATATGTGGGGGGACATGGCTGGATATATGTGGGGGAACATGGCTGGATATATGTGGGGGGACATGGCTGGATATATGTGGGAGGACATGGCTGGATATATGTGGGGGGACATGGCTGGATATATGTGGGGGGACATGGCTGGATATATGTGGGGGGACATGGCTGGATATATGTGGGGGGACATTTAAAAAAAGTATCGGTATTCGGTATTGGCGAGTACATGAAAAAAAGTATCGGTACTTGTACTCAGTCCTAAAAAAGTGGTATCGGGACAATCCTAATATCTACAACTGACTGAGCATTGTAATTTACCATACGTTGTAGATATAATAATTGATAGCTAAAGTTGCTAATACCTGAAAATGAAATCAACAGTTCTTCCTTGGCAATAAAATCACAAAAGCTCCTTTAATGTTAGGGGCTGTTGATGTGCCTTTGTTTGTTTCAAGCGTGTTTTGCATTCTCGTGCAAGTCTATGGGCATGCAAAACCTGGTTGAAGCAGTTGAAATTTGCTTGTCAATTAATTCTGACTGACCTTAGAAACATTTAAAATTGATCTCAAATTGATGCAATTAACACAAACCCAATTCCTGTCAACATAGGCCCTTAGGCAGCCAAGAAGGACTAGGTCTGTACAGCAGGTTGCTGGAATTTACTGCAGACAAATGAGTAATGCAGAGATCAGCAAAGGTTGGGGAGCTTTCTCTGCACAGGTTTCTACACTTTTACTTGTTGCAGCTATTAGCTTATTTCCTTTGATCTCTTTCAAACAAGGCAGCAGTGCATACTAGTGAAAAACTAGTGTAGCCCTAGTGCTATAAATAAATAGGGATTACTCCTGAATAAAAAGGGTAAACTCAAATATACAATGAAAAACCTTGGTGAATAAACATCAAGGATAAATGGTAAAACAACATGACTAGTGTAGATTAGATAGTCCAACCTTTTACTCCCCACCTTTAGAACCCCCCAAATTCTTTAAACATTTTTCCATTTACCCATTAACGAGATAGACACAGGAGTTGGAGTAAACTCGGCCACGACAGCCTATTTATTTTTTCAAACCAAATTAAATATTTAAATCCAATTAACTAATTCCAAGTAACCAAAACTTTATTCATTAACATTTAACCCAAATAACTTTATAAACACCCGTCCAATTTGGTCTTTGACAGCAACCCCACTTAAACCTTTTTATTTTCCATTACACTGCGTTACCATTACCATATCCGGCCCCCAGCCGACTCCAGCTCGGAGACACCCCCTTTTTACACTGCAGTGTACCATAACCGTATTACAGCGGACACCGTTCCACTGGAATAACACCATACGGGGGCCATCCCACCGATGAGCCCCCCCACCATTTCCATTCCATCTGTTAACTGTCACCATCAAAGACCAAAGGACACCGCCAACACTGTCATGACAACCTTTCTTCAGAACCTGAAAGAAAAGAAAACAGACGCACAACACCAAAATACCACAAAATGGGAGGTTGGGTAGCACCCCCACGTAAACCTTTTTTTTTTTTTACCGTTACACTGCGGTATCATTACCATCTCCGGCCCCCAGCCGACTCCAGCTCGGAGACACCCCCTTTTTACCAGTGTACCATAACCATATTCCAGCGGACACCGTTCCACTGGAATAACACCATAAGGGGGGCCATCCCACCGATGAGCCCCCCCCACCATTTCCATTCCATCTGTTAACCGCTACCATCAAAGACCGAAGGACACCGCCAACACTGTCGTGATGACCCCTCTTCCGAATCTGAAAGAAAAGAAAACAGACGCACAACACCAAACATACCACAAAAACAGGGAGGGTGGGTGGGAAAAACCTGCCTCCCAGCGTGCTACACTTCCTTGAATGTCCCACGTGTGCCCCCGCCCCCCCTTTAAAAAGGGGGTTCCTCCTACCCAGTCACCAGACCTCCTACAGCCACTCCCCTGAAAGCACCTCCTTCCTTCCTTAACCCTTTTGTTGCACTACTCCTCACACAGTCATGCCCAGCCCTCGGTTATTTGTCCTTTTTTGTCATGTCACTCTGGGCTTTCCTTGACTAGTGTAGATTAGATAGTCCAACCTTTTACTCCCCACCTTTAGAACCCCCCAAATTCTTTAAACATTTTTCCATTTACCCATTAACGAGATAGACACAGGATTTGGAGTAAACTCGGCCACGACAGCCTATTTATTTTTTCAAACCAAATTAAATATTTAAATCCAATTAACTAATTCCAAGTAACCAAAACTTTATTCATTAACATTTAACCCAAATAACTTTATTAACACCCGTCCAATTTGGTCTTTGACAGCAACCCCACTTAAACCTTTTTATTTTCCATTACACTGCGTTACCATTACCATATCCGGCCCCCAGCCGATTCCAGCTCGGAGACACCCCCTTTTTACACTGCAGTGTACCATAACCGTATTACAGCGGACACCGTTCCACTGGAATAACACCATACGGGGGCCATCCCACCGATGAGCCCCCCCACCATTTCCATTCCATCTGTTAACTGTCACCATCAAAGACCAAAGGACACCGCCACAGGCCGGAAGGGGAACCCCCTTTCCCTTACGGACCCCTCCACACCCGCAGGGCCCTCTAGATCCCCTCCTGTAACCTAGTACCCACAAATCCATACCCACAACGGTTAGGTGAACACCATCTACAAGCAGGTACAGACCCACATTAACCTCCAACTCCGTGTAACAAACAACCAACCCCCCATGCTTAGCCACAAACCTCCCCACCACCTTGTTCCTCTTGCTAGCCACTGACCTTGCCATGCACCATGTGGTCCGAGCTACTATGTCAGGCCACACCCGCAACATCCCTGGAAAAGCTGCCCTGAACATCAGTATGTCCGCCTTAACAGCGGAGATAAAATCCCCCATCGGCCGAACCCCCCAGGTCATTGCCCCACACGTGTAAAACTGACACGTCGGGCGGGCGGCCGGTCGAGCCGGGCATAGCACTGCACCTCAGGCAGCACCCTGCCCTACCCCATCCCAGGAAAACTCCAGCCAACGAATTCTCACCTCCCGCCTGGAAATCCCCAACTGTCTACATCCGGGCCTAGCATCCACTCTCCTTGCCCACCCCTTGCAAACAGAATAATGCCCCATGATCCACACGCGGTGTGAGTGACCTCCCTCTGAAAACAAATAACAACAGTGATAATCATGCCACGACCCTCCGGAATATTATGAACCCACCTCCTCCAGTCCATACCTCACCACCACACCTCAATCCAGCGCCATGTGTTGGCGCACACAAGAACGAAATCTTCTAGATTCCCCACCACCTGATCCTTTTTGACCGCCACCTCATCCAACCCGCACCTGGCCGCCCCGATGCGGAAGGAGTGTGAGGTAAATTGTAACTCAGCAAACCCAGCCGTTGTTAGACATTTCTTACACACCTGTCCCAACTGAAACCGTGACACAAACGAACCATCCCCATGCATAAAGAAGGGCCCCTCCAACCCAGGGCGTATTGTTAAAAAACTCCTGCACCGTCCGCACAGGGCAGACCCCCCGAACCCAGCAAAGAACACAAACGCATCCACCCCCTTTTTCCCTCTGATCCGTTTTGGACCCACAAAGCCGAAAACCACGCTGTCCTCCACCGACTGCACATCCTCTACCATTAGACCTCCCGCCACCTATCTGGAAGGGCCAACCAACTCACCCACCCTAAAAAACTTGAAAAAACGCCACCACAAAACCGTATGGAGTAAAAAACTCACCCCATAACTGGATGTCCCCCAAAACGCCACAAATCTTCCGCAAAATCGAAAATTCACCGGTCCCCGCTGTTCCCTAAGAACGTGACTTTTCTGTAATCCTTACCCGCCTGTTTTACACCCCCTTTTTTCCATCTGTCCAGCCGCAAAATACACCACCAACCAACCCAGCTCCACCTCCCCCAGCTCGGCATCCACCTGCCGTTTTAACACAGACCATTCATCCCTTACCTTTGCGTATGCCGCCCACATCGGCCCACTCACCGACCTCCTGAGCCAGCTTGTGGCGACCCCAACGCAATGCTCCACATCCCCCCCGGGCCTGGGGCCCCTCCTCTGTCTTCCTGCGTAGCCAGCTCTCTGACTTGTCCCACTGAAAAACCGAGCTTTAGCGAGTGTTGTCTACACCCTGGAATGTGCCCAGCGTACAGAAAGATGTTCCAGTGTAAACAGCGCCACACGAGGTGGCGCAGCAACCGAACCACCGGCAACGAGGATCCGGAAACTCGGTTGATAACTTCCACCAACCCCATATTGTCACAGCTCGATGACTACCACCACATGACAGAGCTCCAGCAGCACCATGTTCCTTTTAAAAAACCCGCTCCATTGTCCCCTAAAGAAAGCCCCCGTAACCCATGGAGCCCACCACGTCCCTGACGATCTACCAATCAAAGTTCCTCACCGGCCCCGACATACAAAACGCCCGCCCAATGTACTCTTCCCAGAAGGTGTGCCACACCTGCAGATCCACCTTACATTCCCCTGACCAACGAATGTAAGGCTTCGGGGGCCCTGCCCCCACTGTAGCTGCCGACAGCCGTCCGCAGAACACCCTGCCCATGGGAATGATACGACAGGCGAAGGTCAACTTACCTAGCAGTGACTGCAACTCCCTTAGCTGAACCTCATTCCACCCCAACATCCCCCCCGGAACACCAGCCGAAGGTCCTCCACCTTGTCCCCCAGCAGCATACCCTCCATTGCCCCCGAGTCAATCACGATCCCCCTGCACCTTCGACAAGAAATGACAAATCCCTCGGAAAAACTCCTCCACGAGCAGCGGCGCCGCCGCCCTGTCTGGGTATCTACGCGAAAAAGGTCCCCTCCTTTCCCCCTCACTGGCGTTGTTCCCCCAACACACCCCCCCATTTTTTTCCCGGCCGGCGATCCAGAAGTGGGCGTACCCTCGGCCCGCCCTGAAAAACTGAGTATTAGACCGGGGTGCGGAAATCATCCGTATCCACAAACTGATATCTTTGTGGTCCCATCGCAGCGTAGGGCGCCCAGCCCGCCGCTGATGAAACTGCTTGTCATACTTTAACCCCCCTGACCCCCCATATACCCGATAAGCTTCCCACATAGCGTCCATATAGCAGAAAAGCGCAGAACAGTGCTCCGGGCTCTTCTCCCCAAGGCGCTGGCCATGATCGCAAATGCCTGCAACCAATCGCCGAACGTACGAGGAATCACCCCTACCTTCTCTTTACCTCGTCATCCTTTTCCAAAAACTGTCTGGCTTCACCCTATCCAAATTAAACTTCTCCAAAAGCAACAGGGAAAGAATCTCCGCATACTCACCTTTTTCGATTTTTCCCCTGACCTCCTGCTTCAGATGAGCCCCCCAGCGGCCCCCCCCCAAGCATACATATATAACTCACCTTCGGCCGCATTAGCCATCCGTACCACGTCCGTCCTGACCCCCCCCGTCTTCTCACGCCCCATGTCACGTCAGGAACTACTGTCCTGCACCACCCACGTACCCCCCCCACCGGGGGAGGTACCCCAACAGCCACAGGAACCCCCCCAAGCCGATCCCCTAACCCAGGGTGCCGCCTGAGATGGCGTCCCCCCCCCTGGCAACGCTGTACCAGGTCCCAAAAAATAACACACAACAAATCCTGTAAGCCCCCCCCCCAGGGGAACCCTGGGCAGCAGGCAACACTCCCGCCCCCCCGGGGCCCCTGGTTGTCGGCAAACATTACCCCCCCCACATTACCCCAATTACAGGGGGACCCCCGCCCCCCACCAGCGAACACCCTGCAGTAACAAAAATTCCCCAAAAGTATTGTTAGTGGACTCACCAGGCTGGCCGGGAACGTCCCACACAGCCGTCACCGGCAACTCCACCGCAGGCGATTCATCCATGCGACCCTCTTCCTACGATCCTGATGCCTCCCCCTCCAAACGATCTTCCGAGGCCGGCGTCCTCGCTGACATCTGCCTCCCAGGCACGGAAGGCCTGGAGGCCGAAGATCCCAGCCTCCCGGCGGATCGTCCTCTACCACTCGACCCGGCCGTGGACGTCTCCGTTCCGCTGCTCCCACCGACGGACCTCCGCTCGACCTCCCTTCTCCGATCCGGGGACTCCGGCCTCCCCACTGCCTGGAACCGGTGGTCGCGATCCTGGACGACCCCCCGGCTGTTCCCCCGCGTTTTTGTCCCATTGAGATCCCCCCCTTGATGTCCCAGTGAGTGTGGGGGGAGGCTGCTCCATCCACACTGCTCTGCCCACCGGGCTCAGACTAAGGGCCGGATTGCGTCCTCCATCCTCCCCGGCCGAAAAATATGTTCCTCTGCGTGTGGGGGGGGGGGGGGGGTTGGGTTGGCAACAGGCTGTAACCATGCGGACGAGGAACGGGTGGCCTTTACTGCCCAACGCCCCGCCCACTGCACCCAGACGCCTGCCCCCCGCCATCACCGCCAGCCGGCGGGGGAAGAGGATCCACCTGGGGGCTCCTGTACATCCGCCGTGTTTATGACCCGAACCCTGGGAAGCAACAATAAAAACCCGCGGCCGCCGAGCGCGTGGGGACACCAACGCGGTTGTACCCGACCCCCCCGCCTCGTCCCATACAGCCACCCACCTGTGAATCAAGCCCTCCGGGGGTGTTTGTGAAGCAGACGCCGCCTAAGGCCGGGTTCACACCTATGCGAATTGGTTGCGTCTTAAACCGCATCCAATACGCAGAACATTTTTAAATACATTGTTTTCAATGAGGCTGGTTCACATATGTGCAATGCATTCGCACTGCGCATTGCCGGAAATCCGTATGCGTTGTGGAGGCTCAGGTGCGAATTCAGTCCCATTATCTTCTATGGGTATGCAGCTGATTCGCAGATGTGTCAAGTTCTCTTCAGGAATTTCTGTCATTCAGCTCAATACACTTCTCCCCCACTCTCCTCTCACTCGGAACTTCTCCCAGGTCTCCAAATTCACAGAGCTAATCTGCTGAACACTTCCCTTATCTATCTGCAGAGATAAAAAAGCTGAAATTCTCACTGCACAAGTGTGAACCCAGCCTTAAAGTCCCCAATCTGTCTTCTCAATGAAAGCTGGGAGCAGGGAAAAACCTGCCTCCCAGCGTGCTACACTTCCTTGAATGTCCCACGTGTGCCCCCGCCCCCCCTTTAAAAAGGGGGTTCCTCCTACCCAGTCACCAGACCTCCTACAGCCACTCCCCTGAAAGCACCTCCTTCCTTCCTTAACCCTTTTGTTGCACTACTCCTCACACAGTCATGCCCAGCCCTCCGTTATTTGTCCTTTTTTGTCATGTCACTCTGGGCTTTCCTTGTGTACAAAACACGCTGTGAATATTAAAGTCCCAAATGTAAATGTGGACTGCCAATAGTGTACAAGTGAGGTATAGAACACTGTCCACACAAACGGGAGAAAAGCAAATGAAACTACTTCCTGTTGGAGTGACACCAAATAATAAAAAGGAGGAAGAGTTGCCTGTAGTCACTCTTGTAACTCTTCTAGGGTGAATTAATGAGGTACTCTTACCTCATGAGCCACACATGGGCACACATGTCTTTCAACAGTGGGTCATATAAGCTTAAAGGGGTTGTAAAGGTTTGTTTTCTAAATAATATTTTCTAAATAGGTTCCTTTTTAGAGCCAGTTTAGATCCAGTTCACACAACTTTGGGGGCGACTCGGCAAGGCGACCTGAAGACGACTTCAGAGGAGACTTGCAAAATAAGTCACCCCCAAAGTCGTACAAGAACCTTTTTCTAAGTCGGAGAGACTTGCGTCGCTCCTATTAGAACGGTTCTATTGAATAAAATGGGACGCTACTTGTCTGGCGGCTGAGTCGCCTGACGAGTCGCCCCAGTGTGAACCGGCTCTTAAGCTAGTGCATTGTTGGCTCACTTACCTTTTCCTTCGATTTCCCTTTTAAATGTTTATTTTCTTTGTCTGAATTTCTCACTTCCTGTTTCTCCTCAGTAAACTTCACACCATCATCCGAGCGGTGTTTAGTCAGCTTACCGAACAGCTTACTGAGGAGGAACAGTCAAGCCGCGTACACACGGCAGAGAACCTTGACGGGCAGAACACATCGTTCCGCCCGTCGAGGTTCTCTGCCGGCCGTCAGATTCGGTGACCCGCCCGTCGGGAATGGCAACCAGCCATTTATCCAGGCGGGCCTTCGAGCAAATAGAGAACATGCTCTCTATTTCTGCTCGACGGCATTCCCGACGTGATGCTCGCCGAGAGCGTACACACGGCCGAGGTTCTCGCTGGAATGCAGCTTCCAGCGAGGTTCTCGCTGGTTTCCAGCGAGAACCTCGGTCGTGTGTACGCCTCCTAAGTGAGAAATTCAGACAAAGAAAACAAAGAAAAAAAATATTTAGAAGGGAAATTGAAGGAAAAAGTAAGTGAACCAACAATGCACTAGCTTAAAGGAACCTATTTAGAAAATAGAAAACAAACCTTTACAACCCCTTTAAGATCCTGGAATGACTACAGTCCACATTTATTTTTGGGACTTTAATATTCACAGCGTGTTTTGTACACATGTTGTTTCACCATTTATCCTTGATGTTTATTCACCAAGGATTTTCAACGTATATTTGAGTTTACCCTTTTATTCAGGAGTAATCCCCATTTATTTATAGCACTAGCGCTACACTATTTTTTCACTATTCCCGTTTGACTTTGTTTGTTTGAGTGTCAGCTGCTTGTTTTTTGATTTACACATTTGATTTAGCACAGTCCCCCCCCCCCCCTCATTCTTATAGCAGTGCATACTGCCCATTGAAAAGTTATATGCAGTGAATAACATTTTAAAGGGCATTAGAGCAGTAGCGGGGAGGTGTTCAGGAGGCACTACCTTTTTGTTCTTTTTACTTTTTTTTTTTAATTGTTAAATAGCAATCGTAGATTGCAGGACTGTGCCACTGTCAGGCAAGCATTTGGCTCGCTGTTGTGGTGCAGTCCCATTGATCTCAATGGGTAAGTTGACAGGCAGTGCTGTCTGTCAAACTCTACAGCCCGAGTTAAAAATGCAATGGGCCAGATTCAGGAACAGTTAGGCTGGCGGATCCAGTGATCCGCCAGCCTAACTGTGACTTTAAGCCGGCGTTTCTGTTTTCTGTAACCAGAAAACAAGAAACGCCGGGTTGAAGCTCCGATGCGAGCAGCGTAACTGAGTTTCGCCATCGCATCGTTACTTCAACTTAAAAATGGCGCCGGGGGCGTTCCCGCCGATTTCCGCTCAAAAAATATGTTAATGAGCGGAAATCGGCAATTCACGATCGCATTCCGGCACGACGCAGTGACGTTACGACGTTTCCGGACGGGATACGTGGCGCATAGTTATACCTACATGGGGTTGGAATATCCTATGTTAGGTATAGGCGTCGTCATCGCGTCGGAAAAAAAAAAAAAAAACGTCGCTTGCGTAAAACGTTCATGAATGGGAATGTGACGTCATTGACGTTCATTCACAGAATTTGGAGCATGCGCACGGGGATGTTTTGACACTCGACGCATGCGCAGTACGTTCGCGGCGGGAACGCGCTTCGTTTTAATACTACACGCCCCGTACCCGCCCAATTTGAATTCCGCCGGCTCATTTGCGATGCGCTGCCGAAACTTTAGGAGCAAGTGCTTCGTGAATGACAGCACTTGCTCCTAAAATTTCTGCAGCGTAACGCAAATGAGAAGCGTTACTCTGGAGCAAAGATGCTCCCATCTACCTGAATCTGGCCCACAGTGTAGAACTCTGTTAGGCTCTAATGTTAGCATTCGAATGGGTGGCTGGGGGGCGGTAAAACAGTGGCTCAGCCGCCTATTTTTACTATCACCCATGTGAAGGAACCCCTAGAGCACCTTTGCAAAACAACATATAAATCGTGATGGATCTCTCCATTACACTTATAATCTTATGCTGTCAATTATTATTGTTCCAAATTAATGTATAAAGTTAACATTTATCATTTTATAGTGAAAACTTTTAATTAAAATTAATGACAAGGTTGCAGCATAGTAAAAAATAATTATAGTTTTGCGAATCATTGTCTGTATAATATTAAAGATTTGAATCATGTTTTGCAGAAAAAAAGGAAATATGCTTTGATGGCCATAGTTTCTTGTGAAGCCAAAACCAGTGTAGATGTCATTAGTTAGCTCATTATTCTCACCATCTAATCAACAAAATAAATGAGCGGATAAGGCAAACAAATGCAATGAGTGTAGGTGTAAACTGTAACTGACCTTCCTTCCCCAGCTATGTCCCTACATGAAAACTCTTGAGGTAGTGTGAGAATGTACTACACTGTCTAAGCAAACATCTCTCTTTCTTGCCAAACTGTACTGAATGATTTGCCTCTGTCACCGAACATTGTGTGAATCACAAGGGAGGGGCCGCCACAGCTTGTAAATCTCATCTTTGAGTTTGTTGGTTGAATTCGCTTAAAGTGTTTCTATGGTCAAAACCTAAAATCATATACTGTATCTCACAAAAGTGAGTACACCCCTCACATGTTTGTAAATAATTTATTACCGTATATACTGTACTCGAGTATAAGCCGACCCGAGTATAAGCTGAGGGTGAGAATGCAGCAGCTACTGTAAGGCCTCGTACACACGATCAAATCTGTCTGCTGGAAACGGTCTGCTAGACCGTTTCAGCAGACAGATTCGATCGTGTGTACGGGCAAACAGACGGATTTGGCCACCCGACAGATTTCAAAGCATGCTTTGAAATCTGTCGGCTGGGAACCCGTCCGCCCGACATGTCTGCTGGTTAGTATGCTAACCAGCAGACATGTCTTCTCGCACACGCGCCGAATGATTTTGACGCATGCGCGGAAGTGTTTTACTTCCTGGTGCGGTGACGTGGCGGCGTCAACGTCACCGCCACGTCACCAACACGTCAGCGCGCCGTCTGCTGGCGGGGATTTTGGTTTGCTCGTGTGTACACGCGAGCAAACCAAAATGCCAGCAGACAGATCTGTTCAAATCGGTCGGTCCGACCGATTTGAACAGACAGATTTAATCGTCTGTACAAGGCCTAAGAGGAAAAGAGGGTCAACAATGCCCATTTGCAGCTTCACTGTGCCCATTGCAGCCTTACTGTGCCTATTCTCACTGTGCCCATTGTAGCCTCAGTGTACCTGTATTCTTGACAGGCTGCGAGCATCCATTTTTCAAAAGTCGCGGCTTCCTCCTGGTCTGTAATAAGCGTTTGACACTGTGTTGACACTGTGTTCGGCTGCCACCTATCACAGAGGTCCTCTAATCCTTGGACTCAGTTTCCCAGCAGACACTGTTTTCAGTGTTCAGTGTATACTCGAGTATATACAGTATATCTTTTCATGTGACAACACTGAATAAATTATCTATTTCCCAAAGTCAACCTCTGGATATGACACTGAGCATGTGCACTCAACTTCTTTGGCGACCATGGTGAGGCCTGTTCTGAGTGGAACCTGTCCTGTTAAACCGCTGTATGGTCTTGGCCACCATACTGCAGAGCAATTTTAGGGTTTTGGCAATCTTCTTTTAGCCTAGGCCATCTTTATGTAGAGCAACTTCCAGTGAACAGTATGAGAGTGAGAGTGATAACACCAAATTTAACACACCTGCTCCCCATTCACACCTGAGACCTTGTAACACTAACAAGTCACATGACACTGGGAGGAAAATGGCTAATTGGGCCCAATTTGGACATTTTCACTTAGAGGTGTACTCACTTTTGTTGCCAGTGGTTTAGGCCGCGTACACACGATCAAATCTATCTGCTGGAAACGGTCTGACAGACCGTTTCAGCAGACAGATTCGATCGTGTGTACGGGCGGACAGACAGATTTGGCCAGCCGACAGATTTTAAAGCCTGCTATCTGCTCGCATATCTGCATATCTGCTCGCAAATGCGTCGAATGGATTCGACGCATGCGTGGAAGTGTTTTACTTCCTGGTGCGGTGACGTGGCGGCATCAACGTCATCGCCACGTCACCACGATGTCTGCCGGCGGGGATTTTGGTTTGATCGTGTGTACAGCGATCAAACCAAAACAGCCCAGCAGACAGATCTGTTCAAATTGGTCTGTCAGACCGATTTGAACAGATGTTTTGCTCGTGTGTACGGGGCCTTAGACATTGTAGCAAAGTGTCACTTCTTCAGTGCCGGTTCACACTACAGCGACTTGGGATCCGACTTGTATCGCCCCAAGTTGCCCCAAGTCACGCGACATCAGAAATTCAATTGAAGTGAATGAGAGCCGTCTTAATGTACACTACTGAAGTCGCTCCAACTTCAGAAAAGGTTCCTGTACTACTTCAAGGCGACTTCTAGGCAACTTGTAGGCAACTTGTACCCATTGATTTCAATGGAAGTTGCCTCCAAAGTCGGATCACTGTCATAACTAAAGCAACTTTACAGGAAGAGAAAATAGTTTTCTCAGGCAAACCCCTCACTCCCACAGAGCTGATTATTGTTTTATTGGCCACTGGCAAAGTTGCCTGTCCTGTTTTTATTTCCACATTGTATTTTAATTATTTCTAGTTACTCCTATTAATCTAATCCTATTACTTTGTGAAGCAAAAACAGGTTTGGCCCCCATAGTATATTGGGATTTTAATGGCAAGCGCTTTACTGGCAATGGCTTTACTTTGTGAAGATCCCTTAAACATTTACTTCCTTGAATTTCCTGTGCGTAGGCATGCTGTGTCACACATTTCACAGAGCCTGCCTTCTGAACTACAGAGGTGCTGAGAGGAGGAGTTTCAGCAGGGGGAGTGAGTATAGGAATTGCTGCTTACAGGCATCAAGGTACCATAGGATATATAGTCCTTAGAAATTAAAAGTGAACAGCAGCAGAGAAACTGCAAAGCATGCTGGGAATCTAAGGTGTTGCGTAAAGAGATGGCCAGAAGACAGGCAGCACTTACAACATAAAAGGAGCTTTTCAAGTAAGTTTATATTGGATAGTCAAATAGAACTATTGTTGCAATTACGATGCTGATGTTATAAAATGAAAGTGTATGTTGTCAATACAGAACGTTAAGGCTCAGCAATGTGAAATTGTGTCCAATAAATTGAGTGTGTAGCGCTACCCCCAAAGGAGAAGTTGCAAATTGTCTGGGTTATTTTTCTCAGTAATTGCCCCGCAGTCAGGCACACAATCACAGTCACTCTTTGGCTCAATGAAAAGTCTGGTGTGTTCTATTTGGTGTTTTTTATTTTAAGTCTGGGCATTATACATGTGCTTTGCCAACCACCATTGTAATACTTACCTGTAGATTTAAAGGGGTAGTTCACCCAAAAAAACTTTTGTTTAACATTGATTGAGGCTCGTTTTGTCAAGGGGAATCAGGTTTTTTTTTTTTAGAATCGAAGCAGTACTTACCGTTTTAGAGATGCATCGTCTCCGTCGCTTCCGGGTATGGTCTTCTGGTCTGGGCAGACCTATTTGATTGACAGGCTTCCGACGGTCGCATACATCACGTCACGAGTAGCCGAAAGAAGCCGAGCGCCGGTGCGGCTCTATACTGCGCCTGCGCACCGTCGTTTGGCTACTTTCGGAAAATCGTGACGCGAGGTATCCGACCGTCGGAAGCCTGTCAATCAAATAGGAACGCCCATTCCTGAAGACCATACCCGGAAGCGACGGAGACGATGCATCTCTAAAACGGTAAGTACTGCTTCGACTCTAAAAAAAAAACACCCGATTCCCCTTGACAAAACGAGCCTCAATCAATGTTAAAAAAAAGGTTTTTGGGTGAACTACCCCTTTAAGGATGAAATTATGCAGACTTTTCTTTTGCACCAGATCTTGGTCTGAATAGTTGAGCTGACCAATCTCGGACAAATTAGTAGTAGTTTGAAATACGTATCTGCCACTTGTAAAAATTTTTCCTTACAGTGTAATGATTGTTTGTAAATAATTTTGCATTTTTTAAAGAAAATCCCTTGCCAGATTTATAGGTGGCCACAAACTTCTTTCTGACTTTCTTTCAGCATTTTGACTGCCCCCTGTATGCCTACCTACAAGCATTCATGTTTCCTCTATGGTGAAGACACGTTGCTGCGGACACAATGCTTTGCATTAAGATGCAGTCATTTCAAAGCAATAGGCTGACTTTGAGGCCACGTACACACAATCGAATCTATCTGCTGGAAACGGTCCGACGGACCGTTTCAGCAGACAAATTTGATCGTGTGTATGGGCGGACAGACGGGTTTTTCCAGCAGACAGATTTTAAAGCATGCTTTAGGTCCCTTTCACATTTGTACGACTTCAAAGTCGCGCTATTTTACCGCGATTTTGCCGCGATTTCAATATATGCCTGTGTAAGTGGCATCAAAATCGGACCAAAGTAGTGCAAGGACTACTTTGAGGTGGGCACTACTTAAAGTCGTGCCAGTATGAATGGTAGTCATTGAAAATAATGGAGATTGACTTGTCCTATGATTTTGCAGTCCAAAATCGTGAGACAAGTCGTATAAGTGTGAAAGGGTACTTAACCACTTGCCTACTGTGCACCTACACCCCCTTCCTGCCCAGACAAAATTTTAGCTTCCGGCACTGCGTCGCTTTAACTGACAATTGCGCGGTCGTGCGACGTGGCTCCCAAACAAAATTGACGTCCTTTTTTTTCCCCCACAAATAGAGCTTTCTTTTGGTGGTATTTAATCGCCTTTTGTGCTATAAACAAAAAAATAGCGACAATTTTGAAAAAAGACACAATATTTTTTGCTTTTTGCTATAATAAATATCCCATTTAAAAAAAAAAAAAACATTTTTTATCTCAGTTTAGGCCGATACGTATTCTTCTACATATTTTTGGTAAAAAAAAATTTAAAATAAAATCGTAATAACCGTATAGTGACTGGTTTGCGCAAAAGTTATATTGCCTACAAAATACGGGACATAATTATGATTTTTTTTTTATTATTTTTTTTACTAGGAATGGCGGCGATCTGCGATTTCTTTTTTCAGGACTGGGACATTATAGCGGACACATCGGACACTTTTGACACATTTTTGGAACCATTTACATTTATACAGTGAACAATGCTATAAATATGCATTGATAACTGCATAAATGTAACTGGCAGGGAAGGGGTTAACCACTAGGGGGCGGGGAAGGGGTTAAATGTGTATCCTAGGTGTGTTCTACCTGTGGGGGGGGGGGGTGACTGGGGGAGGTGACCGATTGTGTCCCTATGTTTACACACAGAGCTCCACGTCCCAGCTCAGTTACTCGGCAATCGCGTGTGCCCGGCGGCCATCGCGGCCGCCGGGCACACGCACGGGGTCCTCAGTGATGCAACGGGTGCATGCGCGCGCGCCCCTAGCAGCTTTCTATGACTGCACGTCATATGACGTGCAGTCAGGACAAGGGAGTTACCCGCCCGCCGTCATATGACGGTGGGCGGGTAACAAGTGGTTAAAATCTGTCTGCTGGGAACCCGTCCGTTCGACATGTCTGCTGGTTAGTACACTAACCAGCAGACATATCTGCCCGCGCATGCGTCTAATAGATTCGACGCATGCGCGGAAGTGTTTTACTTCCTGGTGACGTGGCGGCCTCAACGTCACCGCCACGTCACGGCGCTGTCTGCCGGCGGGGATTTTGGTTTGATCGTGTGTACACGATCAAACCAATACATCCCAGCAGACAAATCCGATCAAATCGGTCTGTCAGACCGATTTGATCGGATTTATTTCATGGTGTGTACGCGGGCTGAAAGAAGGTTCCCTCCTGCCAAACTATCCTATGTATATGAATGGGGCTGACACCTAATCTGAAACGCCTGATTCTGGTTTCATTGAGATGGTAGTAAATGAATGGGTGAGCTTACTTTTCCCATATGACAAATCTGTATTTAGTTAATTTACGGTAGTATGGAAACAAATGAAGTGGTCTGATGGTCTGATGTGTGTACACACCATCAGTTCAAAAACCGATCTTGTCAGAACGCGGTGACGTAAATTGCAACGACGTGCTGAAAAAACGAAGTTCAATGCTTCCAAGCATGCGTCGACTTGATTCTGAGCATGCGCAGGTTTTTGAACCGATGCTTTTGCGTACTAACGATCGGTTTGGACCGATGGTCAGGCGTATTAAAACTTTGGAAAAAGGAGAGAAGCAACTGCGCTAACGTAAACACAAGAAAAATACTAATTGAAGCAACAAAGTGCTTGTGATCTAAAGTGACTCAAAAGAAAGCTGCACCTGACTGTAGTGACAAATACAGAAAAACAAAGTGGCAAAAGAAACAGGATGCGCTAATAAAAAATAAACAAACCATACAAGGTAATAACAATGAGTGAAAGTCTAGATGGACAAACTAAATTAATGTCCAAACGTAGTGCACAGAAATGAATACATAAATGTCCAATGGGTCCTGACGGACCAGTGGGTGATAAAATCTTGAAAAAACACCAGTGCAGAGATGTGATGATGACAAATAAACGTGGTGACATTCAATGTACAGTGCTGATAGAAGATCCTCCACCTTGCAGGCAACATTAACTGCTTACCAGAAATCCGGTGGTCTCTTAATGAAAAGAAGACCCCAGAGAGCGTATATACAACCAAAGGAGGGAGGTAGTAGGCCAGATGAGTTGTCAATCCCCGTCAGACTGGAATCTCAGAAACAGTATCCAGGGAAAAACAAGAGGGGCCACAATAGTGTAATTCCGTCATGAGAAAGATTTATTAAAAAGTCAAAAACACACTTACATAGAAACTTTAAAAACAGGCATGTCAGTAGTATGCTGGGACTCCGGCCGGAAGCGATCCATGCAAACAATTGACCCGTCCAAAATTGGGAATGGGAAGAGGCAACAGCGGGGGATGAACCGGTGAACCACAATATCCCGCCCGACCGGTTTCGCGAGAAATCGCTTAGTCATGGGGCACGGGTGACACACCGGGTCATCCCCCTTTATAGGTTTCAGAAAAAAACACAATGACGTCAGTCTACGCGTCGGCGGCAACGCGCGCGTCCGAGACCGCGAGTGCGCACGTGTGTCGCGTATCGATGACGCCTAGGTAACAATGTGAGGACGCAGAGACGTCAATCCAAGCGCCAACAGCGGCGAGCGTGTCCGAGGCCGCAAGCGCGCATGCGCGCCATATAAAATAATAAAGAAAAAATACACAGTAAAAAAAGTATGTGCCTAGACCTACATACCAACAAATGAGTGCCAGACACATACTGACCAATGCGGACGTCGTTGGCAGACCGTCCCACATTGTGGCAACCAATCACCAATGCTCAGGTGCAGGCGGTGGTACGTCACTTGACCAAGGCGGTAACCTAGCGCGTCAACGTGGCCAACACGCGCAAGGCACGCACAGTGAAGAATCACATGACTGGACCAACCTCGTCACATGCTCGTGCGCGTCAACGGAGCCGCCGGCGCGCGTCACAAAACAAAGGATGTAAACAGCAACACAATGGGTATCCACAACAGGTGACCGCGCGCATAGATGACGTCATTGGTTTACACCGCCGATCACCTGACCTAACAGGCCAATCGGCTGACAGAAAAAGGAGCCAAGCCTCACTATGGGAATCGCCAGGCAAAAAGCGATCTCATTACTGGGAGGCTGGTACCCAAATCTAACATGATATATCATACAGAGACAAATGAATGGGAAAAAATTATAAAAACTGTATAAAAAATAAAACTGGCAGATAAATTAAAACTCAAGCAATGGGGGTATCATTCTGTGTTACTGGATCAGCAGGTGCATACTTCATGCCACCTCATAGCAACCCCATACAGTATAAAAACTGGTACATGGTTAACATACACCTATCCATCACTAATAGGAGTAAGTTGTTAATGGACAGTACATATGCAGAAGACCAAATAACTATTGTACTTTCAAACAGAGATACTAGATGCCAAAAAACCTTAAAAGTAAAATGCAAACTTATACATAGTTAGAGTACACCTATCCAAATTAAATGGAAATAAGGTGTTCAAAGACATTATCTGAACAGATGGCCAGATATCTGTTAAACTTTAAAACTGGGATATTGGATGCCAAAAAGCACTAAAAGAAAAAAGGGAAAGCCTAATAATAAGGAACCCTAAATTCAGGAGTTGTTGATGAACGCATTGATATCAGTATCTATGTTTAGACCAAATGGCGTAAAAGTTTTGGCTCGATAAATCCAAGCCATTTCCTGTCGGGAAATTTCCCTAACCAGATTGCTCCCTCTCCAGTGGGGTCGATATTTGTCAATCCCTATGAATAGTGTATTCGAAGGGTCTCTGTTATGTTTAAGGTCGTAATGTCTGGAGACAGAGTGTTTTTCAAACCCACTTCTAATCTTAGTGATGTGTTCGTTCAGTCTAACTGATAACGCCCTTTTCGTCCGCCCTATATACTGTAAGCCACATGGACATTGAATAAGGTAGACCACCCCTTTAGACGCACAGGTAATAAACTGGTCAATTTCAAATGACTGTTGGGTGGCTGTGGACTGAAACGAACAAATCTTCCTTTCTCTGCATGTATTCAGGGTGCAAACTTGGCACCTCTTACATCTGTAGTAACCTATGAGATCATCAAAGAAAGTCCTAGATTTTGTGGGAGGATCATGTACACTCGGGGCGATACGATTACCAACCGTAGATACGCCTTTGAAAATTACATTTGGTTTGGTTGGAAGAATAGGGGCCAGAACCTGGTCTGTTGCCAGAATGTGCCAGTGTTTCTGGATCAATTTTTTCACACTGTAATGTTGGGCAGAAAAAGTGGTTATGAATGGTATAGTGAATTTATCATTCACTGCTCCCTTATTCTTATCAGCCAATAATAGTGATCGATCTAGGCTCCGGGCTTTCTCCAGTGACTGATGTAACACAGATGGATCATAACCCTTCTCCTGAAATCTAGTTGACAATACCGAAGCCTGGCTCTCAAACGTACAGGGATCTGAACAATTACGTCTAATACGCAAGAATTGCCCCAGGGGTACTGATTTGAGCCAAGTTGGAAGATGGCAGCTATCGAGAGGAATATAGGCATTGCGGTCCGTTGGCTTAAAATAAGTTGATGTCACAAATTTCTCTCGCTCAACGGTGATATGAAGGTCTAGAAAGTGGATGGTATGCTGGCTGGTCTCGAAGTTGAACCTGATACCCCTGGTGTTCTGGTTCAAACTTGCCATAAAATCACGGAGGCCAGCCTCACAACCGTCCCAAAGGAGGAGAACGTCATCGATGTACCTCGCCCAGAGTACAATCTCCGGACGACGGCAGTTATCAATGACGTCCTCCTCCCACTTAGCCATGAAGAGGTTAGCCAAACTGGGGGCATATTTAGCCCCCATAGCTACACCCCTATCTTGTCGATAGAACAAGTTATCACACAGAAAATAATTATGCGTAGCTGCATATTTCAACAGTGACATAATAAAATCAATCTGTGCTTTGACTAGTCCCGCACAGATAGTCTAGCACAGATTAGTCTAGCACAGATTGATTTTATTATGTCACTGTTGAAATATGCAGCTACGCATAATTATTTTCTGTGTGATAACTTGTTCTATCGACAAGATAGGGGTGTAGCTATGGGGGCTAAATATGCCCCCAGTTTGGCTAACCTCTTCATGGCTAAGTGGGAGGAGGACGTCATTGATAACTGCCGTCGTCCGGAGATTGTACTCTGGGCGAGGTACATCGATGACATTCTCCTCCTTTGGGACGGTTGTGAGGCTGGCCTCCGTGATTTTATGGCAAGTTTGAACCAGAACACCAGGGGTATCAGGTTCAACTTCGAGACCAGCCAGCATACCATCCACTTTCTAGACCTTCATATCACCGTTGAGCGAGAGAAATTTGTGACATCAACTTATTTTAAGCCAACGGACCGCAATGCCTATATTCCTCTCGATAGCTGCCATCTTCCAACTTGGCTCAAATCAGTACCCCTGGGGCAATTCTTGCGTATTAGACGTAATTGTTCAGATCCCTGTACGTTTGAGAGCCAGGCTTCGGTATTGTCAACTAGATTTCAGGAGAAGGGTTATGATCCATCTGTGTTACATCAGTCACTGGAGAAAGCCCGGAGCCTAGATCGATCACTATTATTGGCTGATAAGAATAAGGGAGCAGTGAATGATAAATTCACTATACCATTCATAACCACTTTTTCTGCCCAACATTACAGTGTGAAAAAATTGATCCAGAAACACTGGCACATTCTGGCAACAGACCAGGTTCTGGCCCCTATTCTTCCAACCAAACCAAATGTAATTTTCAAAGGCGTATCTACGGTTGGTAATCATATCGCCCCGAGTGTACATGATCCTCCCACAAAATCTAGGACTTTCTTTGATGATCTCATAGGTTACTACAGATGTAAGAGGTGCCAAGTTTGCACCCTGAATACATGCAGAGAAAGGAAGATTTGTTTGTTTCAGTCCACAGCCACCCAACAGTCATTTGAAATTGACCAGTTTATTACCTGTGCGTCTAAAGGGGTGGTCTACCTTATTCAATGTCCATGTGGCTTACAGTATATAGGGCGGACGAAAAGGGCGTTATCAGTTAGACTGAATGAACACATCACTAAGATTAGACATTACGACCTTAAACATAACAGAGACCCTTCGAATACACTATTCATAGGGATTGACAAATATCGACCCCACTGGAGAGGGAGCAATCTGGTTAGGGAAATTTCCCGACAGGAAATGGCTTGGATTTATCGAGCCAAAACTTTTACGCCATTTGGTCTAAACATAGATACTGATATCAATGCGTTCATCAACAACTCCTGAATTTAGGGTTCCTTATTATTAGGCTTTCCCTTTTTTCTTTTAGTGCTTTTTGGCATCCAATATCCCAGTTTTAAAGTTTAACAGATATCTGGCCATCTGTTCAGATAATGTCTTTGAACACCTTATTTCCATTTAATTTGGATAGGTGTACTCTAACTATGTATAAGTTTGCATTTTACTTTTAAGGTTTTTTGGTATCTAGTATCTCTGTTTGAAAGTACAATAGTTATTTGGTCTTCTGCATATGTACTGTCCATTAACAACTTACTCCTATTAGTGATGGATAGGTGTATGTTAACCATGTACCAGTTTTTATACTGTATGGGGTTGCTATGAGGTGGCATGAAGTATGCACCTGCTGATCCAGTAACACAGAATGATACCCCCATTGCTTGAGTTTTAATTTATCTGCCAGTTTTATTTTTTATACAGTTTTTATAATTTTTTCCCATTCAATTGTCTCTGTATGATATATCGTGTTAGATTTGGGTACCAGCCTCCCAGTAATGAGATCGCTTTTTGCCTGGCGATTCCCATAGTGAGGCTTGGCTCCTTTTTCTGTCAGCCGATTGGCCTGTTAGGTCAGGTGATCGGCGGTGTAAACCAATGACGTTATCTATGCGCGCGGTCACCTGTTGTGGATACCCATTGTGTTGCTGTTTACATCCTTTGTTTTGTGACGCGCGCCGGCGGCTCCGTTGACGCGCACGAGCATGTGACGAGGTTGGTCCAGTCATGTGATTCTTCACTGTGCGTGCCTTGCGCGTGTTGGCCACGTTGACGCGCTAGGTTACCGCCTTGGTCAAGTGACGTACCACCGCCTGCACCTGAGCGTTGGTGATTGGTTGCCACAATGTGGGACGGTCTGCCAACGACGTCCGCATTGGTCAGTATGTGTCTGGCACTCATTTGTTGGTATGTAGGTCTAGGCACATACTTTTTTTACTGTGTATTTTTTCTTTATTATTTTATATGGCGCGCATGCGCGCTTGCGGCCTCGGACACGCTCGCCGCTGTTGGCGCTTGGATTGACGTCTCTGCGTCCTCACATTGTTACCTAGGCGTCATCGATACGCGACACACGTGCGCACTCGCGGTCTCGGACGCGCGCGTTGCCGCCGACGCGTAGACTGACGTCGTGTTTTTTTCTGAAACCTATAAAGGGGGATGACCCGGTGTGTCACCCGTGCCCCATGACTAAGCGATTTCTCGCGAAACCGGTCGGGCGGGATATTGTGGTTCACCGGTTCATCCCCCGCTGTTGCCTCTTCCCATTCCCAATTTTGGACGGGTCAATTGTTTGCATGGATCGCTTCCGGCCGGAGTCCCAGCATACTACTGACATGCCTGTTTTTAAAGTTTCTATGTAAGTGTGTTTTTGACTTTTTAATAAATCGTTCTCATGACGGAATTACACTATTGTGGCCCCTCTTGTTTTTCCCTGGATACTGTTTCTGAGATTCCAGTCTGACGGGGATTGACAACTCATCTGGCCTACTACCTCCCTCCTTTGGTTGTATATACGCTCTCTGGGGTCTTCTTTTCATTAAGAGACCACCGGATTTCTGGTAAGCAGTTAATGTTGCCTGCAAGGTGGAGGATCTTCTATCAGCACTGTACATTGAATGTCACCACGTTTATTTGTCATCATCACATCTCTGCACTGGTGTTTTTTCAAGATTTTATCACCCACTGGTCCGTCAGGACCCATTGGACATTTATGTATTCATTTCTGTGCACTACGTTTGGACATTAATTTAGTTTGTCCATCTAGACTTTCACTCATTGTTATTACCTTGTATGGTTTGTTTATTTTTTATTAGCGCATCCTGTATTAAAACTTTGGTCCGAAGAAACTGGACTTCAGTCCATTTTCATTGGTTTTGACCGATCGTGTGTACGCGGCCTAAAAGTCACCATGGGGTGTGCTTACTTTTCACATGACTGTAAAGAAGAAGAAATAGCATGAAATACAGTAAACACTGTAATGCATTTAAAATGCATTCATCACTGCAGACAAGGTGGATTTACAACTCAGTTCAGTTGGTTGTTACCGACTATAACTGAGCCTAAGGCATACAATTTTTATTATTTACCCAATATTATATGTAATTATTTTTTTCTTAGATTAGTTTTCTATAAATCGAGGATATCCTACAAAATCTTGTGGAGACCTCATTGTGGGTGGGATATTAGAGGAGACTTTAAGGCACAAGGATAAAGGAGACTCTTTTTTTCCTGCTAAACAGTGGAGTGTTTGAATGAACTTGTCATTCTGCGGGCCCTGAAACAATACAGAATATAGTTACTCAGTAATGCTGGCAGCTGTAATCTTTTTCGGCTGAGCTTGGCTCTCTGCCTCCTTAGTTAATTTAAGTCTAACGTGTCTGTGCAGCACCATCTTTGCCCTATTAGAAAGGGATCATTCATATATCCTAACCCCAAAACTTCACAACAAAATACAACTCATTCTGCATAGTGGTAAATCACAGAATGTCCCAATGATATGAAGCTGAGGATAAATCCATATTAAGGTTTTGGAATGTTGTTTGTTGACTCTCTCCCCCTCTCTATCCTCTTCACTCCACTGTCTATCTATCTATCTATCTATCTATCTATCTATCTATCTATCTATCTATCTATCTATCTATCTATCTATCTATCTATCTATCTATCTCATACCATCTTCTCTTCTCTAAAGAATACAGCTGGAAGGAGGACTCTCATAAGCAGCCTCCATGGCCAGGGGACTACATCCACCCCTAGCAGCCAACCATCCGAAAGATTCTATTGGCCAACTGGCAAATAAATAGTAAGGTGGGGGATCAGTGAGAGATATACTGAGCAGTAAAGAAAGACTGGCTTGTGACTATTTAAGGCTACTCCCTGTATTGAAGGGACAGAGTAGGTAAAAGTGGGAGGGGTGTTCCAATATCTTAAGAGTGATTTGATGGTGAATAAAAAGGGATGACATTTCTAACGGGGCTAGTGACTAGGTGAAGTGTTCTAAGCTGGAGCTTCAAATGGACAAAACAATTGGTAAAATAATTTTGAGTATGCTTTAGGCCCCTCACATTAACGAGGAGGAGACTCATTTCCTTTCACAGTTAGAAATGGCAGAGAGACAGACAGGGAAAAGTAATCATGGGGACTTCAAATATCTTGATAATGATTGGGCAGATGGAACTGCAAACTCAACTAAGGCTCATCATTCCTTGAGCATATGGCAGTACAATTTAATGTGTCAAATGGTTAAAGCCCCAACTAGGAATAAAGCTCTACTGAACCTTCATTTTTTTAAATAACAAAAAGCTTATACAGATGTGAAAGTAGATAATAATTTAGGTAACAGTGATCATAAAGTAATTGCATTTGTCATAGATTCTAGGAAATGGAGACAGAAGGGTAGGACAAGAACACTAAATTTCAAAAGAGACAAATTTACTAAGCTGTACTCCATAATGCATGGTACTGAATAGGATCAAATTATTGCAACAAAGAGCACTGAAGAAAAGTGGGAGTGCTTTAGGAACACATTAAACATTACTTATTAATATCAAAAAGCAGCATTCATTAGTGCATTCCACTGAGCAAAAAATATAAAAGTGAATAATCAAAACAACGTGCATACACAATAATACAATGATAATACAATAATAAAGTAATAATAAAATCCAAGGCTAAAAGCCTACAAATCTTCTGACGTGATCAATGCCACCACCTTCTTATATCCATAAACTTCCAACGTGTAATTAAAACAATTCCCCTGCTGAAGTCAGGTGATGTGATGAAATGCGAAGGGACCCTGTGACCGGAAGTGATGCAAGACACCATAATCGGTATAGCTACATGAGCTTTTATTATTGATTTTTATGTCAGAGTCTCTCTTATTTTAATAAAGTATTGCACTTATGGTTTTACACTATGGGAGGTTGGTATGTTTTATCCCAACATGTTAGTGAGCGGATACAGTGGAGGCATTAAGAGACCAGTGGTGTCTTAAAGGTAACTGAGTCTAATTATCTTGGTGATCTGTATACGGTAATCGGAGACCATAGGAGTTCCCTGGAAACAGATTTTTGATTACTTGCTGTTATACATCCTTGATGAGGTGAGAGTTCTGTGAGCACGGTATCACGGCACCATGGTGTGAGTGCACGCCAAGTTTTATTTAAACAGGTTGGAAGTTTGAGGATATAAGAAGTTGGTGGCATTGATCACGTCGGAAGATCATCTGTAGGTGTTTAGCCACTTTGGATGAACTCACTTTACTTTGGACTTTATTATTGTATTATCATTGTAGTATTGTGTATGCACATTGTTTTGATTATTAACCTTAGTTATTTGGTTTATTTAGGCTGCACTGCCCCACATCATATCTTTATTATCACTATTTTTGTGGCACACACAAAGAGGGGTTGCAGCAACCAACACACAGCACTTTATATTTAGGTTTCCAAATAACCACCTGAAGGGCAGATGTCCACTTCACACATTAACAAATATAAAAGAGCAAAAGTTTAAAATGGGTGGTTAATTAATAAGGTAAAAAGGCCTATTAATGAGAAAAGGCTGTCCTTTAAAAAATATCAGGCTGAAGGGGCAACATTGTCATTCCAAAACTACAAAGAATGCAATCAGAAATGCAAGAGTGCAATCAAGGCAGATAAAATTGATTATGAGAGGCACATTGCTGAAAAGAGTTAAAAAATAAATAACAATGTTTTTAAATATGTTAATAGTAAGAAGGTTAAAGCATGTTGGCTACATACAAGATGATCAGGGAAGGTTGGTCAAACGTGACAGGGAGAAAGCAACTGGGTTAAATGCATTATTTTCCACAGTTTATATGAATGAAATGGAGGGGTATACAAAACAGGACAGTCATTTTAATACCATTATTTTGAATGCACCTTTATGGCTGACAGAAACAAGTGTTCAAAAAAGACTAGAAAAACTTATTGTGAACCAATCATCAGAATCAGATGACTTACACCCGAGAGATATTAAAGAACTTAGTTATGTTATAACAAGACCATTGTTTCTAATATTTATGGATACCTTACTGACTGGAATGGTACCAGCAGATTGGCTAAAAGCAAACCTGGTACCAATACTCAAAAAAGGACCAAAATATATAAATGAAAACTGCAGACCAGACAGCCGACATCAACAGCATATAAACTTTTGTAAGGAATAATAATGGACTATAACCAATATGGATTTATGAAAGACTGTGCTTGCTAGAGGAAGATGAGCTGTGATTTTAGATAGAGGAATGCCTGTAGATTTCGCTAAGCATTTGATACAGTACCCCACAAATGCGCAATATAAATTGAGATCTTTTTGGCATTGGTGATATTGTATGTATCTGGATCGAAAGCTGGTTGCAGAAGCATGCCCAGAGGGTGACAATTGATGGCATATTTTCTTAATGGTCTAGTATTGTGAGGAGCGTTCCCAATGAATTGGTCCTGGGACAGATTCTGTTTAACTTGTTCATACAAGGTCTTTGATAACGCCCTGTGGGAGGGGGGAAACGCATCAACGTAAGTTCTGGCTCCTCAGTGACGTCAGGTTCGGCAATCGGTGGGACTCAGGCGAGGTTGTGTGAGAATCAAGCTGCTTCCTGGAGCGAGCAGACTTTCTTGGGATAATTAAACAAATGCGCTTTTTACTCTGCTACATTGTAAGTGAGATTTTAACTTCTTTATTGAAATAAACCAAACGTTCTACACTATAAGGGTTCTCTTTACTTATGTACAAGTTTGAACTACAAAGGAAGATACATATGAAGTGTCGTCTCATCTCCCTGCTCACCAGTCTAAGCCTGATTGACCCACATGCAGTATTGCTAAGGGGTCCATTCCATCTGGTGAGCTTAAGCACAAAAGGGGGTGTGTGAAGCACTGATCACTTGTGTGATTGTTTTGAGCACTACAGCACTTTGGAATATCGTTTGCACAGGAGCACTTTTGAAGAAAATTGTGTTGGGGACTGTTTATAAATTTCAACACAGACTTTCATTGACTACATGCTTGTCAGTTTTTTTGTATTTTTTCACTTGTATAATTGTATTTAGTTTGTATATGCACAGAACGTGCACTTTACGAATTTGTATTGCACTGGGTTTGTTTGTGCAGTGGTTTGCAGTTTTAAATTTACATAGAGGTTGGAATAAATAGTACAATGTATGGTTATACACATCTAAGCAGGACAATAACTTAACAACAAGATATATTAAAATATAAGGGTGGGCAGTTATATGACAGATGAGGTTTAATATTAAATAATGTAAAGCTTTACACTTGGGAGCTAAAAATCTGCATGCAAGTTACTCACTAAGGGGTAGAACCGCTAGGAATATAGGGCCAGATTCAGGTAGTCCAGAGCATCTTTGCTCTGGAGTAACGCTTCTCATTTGCGTTGCGCTGCAGAAATTTTAGGAGCAAGTGCTGTCATTCACGAAGCACTTGCTCCTAAAGTTGCGGCAGCGCATCGCAAATGAGCCGGCGGAATTCAAATTGGGCGGGTACGGGGCGTGTAGTATGCTAACTAAGCGCGATCCCGCCGCCAACGTACTGCGCATGCATCGAGTGTCAAAACATCCCCGTGCGCATGCTCCAAAATCTGTGAATGAACGTCAATGACGTCACATTCCCATTCATGACCGTTTTACGCAAGCGACGTTTTTTTTTTTTTTTCCCGACGCGATGACGACGCCTATACCTAACATAGGATACTCCAACCCCATGTAGGTATATCTATGCGCCGCGTATCCCGTCCGGAAACGTCGTATCGTCATTGCGTCGCGCCGGAATTCGATCGTGAATTGCCGATTTCCGCTCATTAACATATTTTTTGAGCGTAAATCGGCGGGAACGCCCCCGGCGCCATTTTTAAGTTGAAGTAACGATGCGATGGCGAAACTCAGTTACGCTGCTCGCATCGGAACTTCAACCCGGCGTTTCTTGTTTTCTGGTTACAGAAAACAGAAACGCCGGCTCAAAGTCACAGTTAGGCTGGCGGATCACTCGATCCGCCAGCCTAACTGTTCGTGAATCTGGCCCATAGTATGTATATGAGTCAGCAATAACATGCAATGCTAAGCTGCTGCACTGAAGACTAGCAGACCATTAGCTTGGATTACCATCTGTATTTATTCAAGAGCAGTGGCGGCTGGTGCTCAAAATTTTTGGGGGCGCAAACAAACAAAAAAAAAATCAATTGCAGCCTCACTGTGCCCATCAAACACAGCTACTCTGTCTATCAATTGCCACCACTGTGCCCATCAAATGCAGCCACTGTGCCCATCAATTGTCGCCACTGTGCCCATCAATTGTCGCCACTGTGCCCATCAATTGTCGCCACTGTGCCATCAAACGCAGCCACTGTACCATCAAACGCAGCCACTGTGACCAGCAATTGTCACCACTGTGCCCAGCAATTGTCGCCACTGTGCCATCAATTGTCGCCACTGTGCCATCAATTGTCGCCACTGTGCCATCAAACGCAGCCACTGTGCCATCAATTGTCACCATTGTGCCATCAATTGTCACCACTGTGCCAAGCCATCAATTGTCGTCACTGTGCCATCAATTGTGGCCACTGTGCCATTCCATCAATTGTCGCCACAGTGTGTCATGCCATCAAACGCAGCCACTGTGTCATGCCATCAAACGCAGCCACTGTGCCATGCCACTGTGTCATGCCTAGTCTGCACTGAAGACTAGCAGACCATTAGCTTGGATTACCATCTGTATTTATTCAAGAGCAGTGGCAGCTGGTGCTCAAAATTTTTGGGGATGCAAACAAACAAAAAAAAATCAATTGCAGCCTCACTGTGCCCATCAAACACAGCTACTCTGCCTATCAATTGCCACCACTGTGCCCATCAAATGCAGCCACTGTGCCCATCAAATGCAGCCACTGTGCCCATCAAATGCAGCCACTGTGCCCATCAATTGTCGCCACTGTGCCATCAAACGCAGCCACTGTGACCAGCAATTGTCACCACTGTGCCCAGCAATTGCCACTGTGCCATGCCATCAATTGTCGCCACTGTGCCAAGCCATCAATTGTTGCCACTGTGCTATCAATTGTCGCCACTGTGCCATCAAACGCAGCCACTGTGCCATCAATTTTCACCACTGTGCCAAGCCATCAATTGTCGCCACTGTGCCATCAATTGTGGCCACTGTGCCATTCCATCAATTGTCGCCACACTATGTCATGCCATCAAACGCAGCCACTGTGCCATGCCATCCAACGCAGCCACTGTGCCATGCCATCCAACGCAGCCACTGTGCCATGCCATCCAACGCAGCCACTGTGCCATCAATTGTCGCTACTGTGCCCATCAATTGTCGCTACTGTGCCCATCAATTGTCGCCATTGTGCCCATCAATTGTCACCACTGTGCCCATCAATTGCTACCAGTTTTTCCCCTCAAAAAACGCCAGATTGCTTAGCCCCCGTCCCCCAGCACTTACCTTTCTTGGGTCAGCCATCCTCCCTCGATGTCTTCTCCCGAGTCCCGCCCGCAATGTTGCTTTAGCCAATCAGGTTACCGGTAACCAGGCCTGGTGAACTTGACTGGCTGAGATGAGTGTCAGGCCTTGTACACACGATGGGATTTTTCCGCTGTAAACGGTCCCCGGACCGTTTACAGCGCATATTTACGCCGGGATGTTTTGATCCGATGGCTGTACACACCATCGGATCAAATTCCCCGCCGGCGGACAGCGCAGTGACGCGGCGGTGACGTTGACGCCGCCACGTCACCGCACCAGGAAGTAAACACTTCCGCGTGCATGCGTCGGATCCATTCACAGGATACGACGCATGTGCGGGCAGATATGTCCGCTGATTTGCCGTACTAACCAGCGGACATATCTGACGGGCAGCTATCCGGCGGAAAAATTTCAAAACATGCTTTGAAATTTTTCCGCCGGAGGAATCCGGCCAGAACGGTCCGTTTGCCCCTACACACGAGCGGATTTTTCGGCTGAAATGGTCCGTCGGACCATGTTCAGCGGATTTATTCCCTCGTGTGTACAAGGCCTCAGTGTTAACCAGGGAACGCACATCCCCTGCGTCCCCTGGTTAACTATTTGGAAGCCAATTACAGCCCTGGCTCTGATAGGCACTTCCAAACACCAACAAACTGCTGTTATTCAGAGGGCTGGCGCTCACCAGGGGGCTGGCCATCTGAATAGTGGGTGGCAGTGGCGACAATACATAGAGATTTGTGCAATGCATGAATCTCTATGTATTGTACACTTGAGTGACGGCGCAGGGGAAAGAGGGGGCGGCGCTCCTGTGGCCACTATGGACGCACTGCCGCTGGAGATAAAACTATAGTTCTATCATTTTACAAAACCCTGAGTTGGTTGCATCTTGAGCATGGGGTCTAGTTTAGGTCACTGAGTCTAGAGAAGGGCAACAAATCTAATGGGGGGGCTGGAGGACCTCAGGTATGAGGAGCGACTACAAACATTAAACTTATTCTCCCTGGAGAAGAGACACTTAGGAGGGGTATAATCATGATATACAAATATTTATATTTCAATGTTTTTTTTTATTGAAAAGGTAACAAATTCGAGAATGAACAGACGCATTAAGATATACAAATCTTTAAATGGCAATTGTATCATTGGGAGAAAACTTTTTAATATTAGGCCTCTAAAAAAGGTGCATTACCACACAATGAACTTGGACGAGAAGTTTTTCAAGCTTAAACTGTGTTAAACACGCTTTAATGTTAAAATGGAAAGGATGTGGAACTCCTTTCCACAGTTAGTGGTGTCAGAGGGGAGTGTAGACATTCAAAAAAGCTTTTACGTGAGTTTCTTGAATGTACAGGGATATTGAAATTGGTAGTGACAAAAACACATTCACACATACACTCACAATCAGCTCAACTATGTGATTGGCGTCTTCAGCTGAGAGAATGTAACCCCATCCACCAACCAGCAGTGAGGGAGAGTGGAAGACCCAGAGTTGCAGGGAGAGCCCAGGCCATAGGTGTATTACAAAGACAGAGGGCACATTACTGGGGAGGGGGGTTTTACTGCAGTGAGCCCAGAGAGGGAGGTTAGGAATTTAAAAAACACACAAGCAGCTAGGGGTCCTGCTAGAGACTGCTGAGAGCCATGTTGTGTGTAAGCTGTGTTCATAGCTGCTGTGTGAGTCTGGCAAAAGTCCTGTGCTGCTGAACAAGATAGTGTTGCTCCAAAGAAAAACTGTGTTGCTGTTACTGTCAACTGCTACTGCTGTTGTGAGAGCTCAGGACAGCTGCTGTTCCAATATCCTGATGTTCCAGATCCAGAGTCTTCCAGTTTCCTGCTGTGTCAAAGTTTAAGTATTCCAGCTGTTCCAGTGTTAAACTGCTGCTTGCAGTGGGCCTGCTATTTTATTGAGAGATTGCCGCATCAGGAGATCCAGAGCTACTGGGTAGAGCAGTCATCATTCACCCCCAACTCAAGTGGGGGGGACTTTTCGCTGGCCTACAAGGGGCCATTTGATATACTGTACTGTCAGTTGAAAAATTGTAAAATGTTAAAGTGTTCTGAAGTTGCATTTGATTTGACTGACTTATCCAATGCTGTTTGCCAAGTAATGTGTCTTACAGGGCCGATCCTAGGCGCGGTGCACAGGGTGCTTTGCACCCAGGCGCCTGCAGAGGTGGGGGAGCAGAAGTGCCAAAGTTCTCCCCTCCGTCCTTCTCTCCTTGTTTGTGTCCGTCCAGAACTTCTGTTCTGAGCATAGGTGTGTGTCTGTCCAGAACTGATGTGTGAGCATAGGGCAGCCAGTCCAGCCTGGCAGTGCTCGGGGGAGGGGCCTCTCCCCTTCCTGACACAAGGGTTCTAGTTTTCAGTGGCTGCTGTAATTGTACCATCCTTACAGGGCTTTTTCCTTACATCCTGTGCCTGCAACATCTTCCCAGGTGTACAAATACAGTTGACTTGGACCTTGGGCACAGAATTTTCCACTTTTGGTTTAGCTAAATGCTGTGTAAAAACAGAGATTTGTGAATGGGCCCATAGCATACAAAACAGAGCTTTGTGAATGGGCCCATAGTATACAATACAGCTGAATATAAATCACAGATCTGATATCAGCATATCAGGGCTCATGTAAATGAGCCCTGATACTGCAAGATATATTCAGAATGTGCAAGCTTGTGCTTTTTTCTTTTTATGCTTTGGTAAGATTTCCATGTAAGTGACGTCATCATTAAAACCTCTTCAAAATAGTTGTACCTTGCATAATATACAAATAAAGATGACCTCCATATTTGTACACAGGTTTTCTTTTACTACTATGTGGGGATTCCTAATTCATCAACAATGAAAGAGCCCCTTAAAAACTGAAAGCTAAACATTTTAGAGTGTAATGAAAGGGGGCAGGTAGAACCCGCGATACGGATCAAATTATCAAGTATCAATTGCTACCTATAGGACTGGTAGCAGTGCTAAAGTGGCAGCCCCTACGTGAAATTCCACCTAAATGGAATTGGATAATGTTTGGAGGTGAGGTAGTAGGTGTTTGGCGCCTCTTTATATGAAAGAGTGAGGTTGGGTAAATAAAATGCAGCCCTAAAACAAATACTGTATGTGCTTACATCCACATTGGGTAAACCATAAAAAAAAATAATAAAAATGAATACAAAAATAAATAAATAAATATACACATGTAAAAAAACGTGCTAATAGATGATGATATAATATAGTATTATAAGGTGCTCTGTGCCATAAAATTGGATTGAAGTTATATTTAGGCAGTCCATGCAATAAAGTGCTTAGTGCTTCATGAAATAACTGTGATCATTCAGTGCTCCCTCTCCTCATGCTCTGATAGGTCCCTCACTCACCAGATCCAGGTACCCACAGGGGGTTAAAGGCTTTCACAGTGTTAGCCCCTGTGTGGCTCTGTGGCAGTCTCCTCTGGCTTCAGGTGCTTTGGGTCTAATACGGCTCAAAGAAGAAAAAGTCTAAACAAGTCTAGCAGCAATACACATTGATAAGTTTGTCATCTGACCTGACATTTTCCTTTCCATTTTTGCTCTCATCACTTAATATGTATTTATGTTCTATAAATTCTGATATGATAAAATTAGTCATAACAATTACTTACCCAAATGTATATGACATTTTTTAACCATAATGTATAGTCATTTGATTGGGCACATTACATATCCTAAGCAGAGTGGGCATACGATTAATATTATGTTTGATATCTATCAAGATGTTATTTCATTCTATTTGATAATACATTGTCAAATTGTACAACTAACACTGAGGGAAGATCCACTGAAATATCATTAATGCTTCAGCATGCCTACCCTCAGCTCTCCTGATTGGGCGAGGATTGGCTTAGTGACACAAAATTGGCAACGACAGCTCTTAATTTTACATCAAAACCATGCCATATTGCTATGGGTAATTCATGAGAGTCAATGGCCCAGATTCACAGAGCAATTACGCCTGTCTAACTGGTGTTAGACAGGAGTAATTTCAAATTTTGCGCGCCGTATCACTAGTTTGAATCCTCAAACCATGATACGGCGGCTTCGGGCTTCGATCCGAGAGGCTTACGTCTTCGTAAGCCTTCGGATCTACGCTGCGATATTTTTGCGGCCGCTGGGAGGAGTTTGTGTCGTTTTCATGCGTCGGGATATGCAAATGAGTTTTTACGGCGATCCACGAAGATACGAGCGGTCTTCGCAATCGCTTTCGTCTATTTTTTTATACGTACTGTTAGACCAGCTTTTTGCTGGTCTAACGGTGCGTAGCCCATGTTAAGTATGGCCGTCGTTCCCGCGTCGAATTTAAAAAAAATTTTTTTTTTTTACGTAACTCGTTCGGGAATAGGAATCTCCGTAAACGACGCTACTCAAGAAAAAATGACGTAACGACGTGATTTCGCGCAATGCACGGCGGGAAATTTGCGAATGGAGCATGCGCAGTTCGATCGCCGCGGGAACGCGCCTATTTTAATTGATTCACGCCCCCTACTCGCGCAGATGGATTGCGACGGGAGAAATACACTACGCCGCCGTCGTTTACTGGACAAAATCTACCTGGATTCCACGTAGAGCCAGGTAAAAAACGGCAGCGTAGTGTATTTCTGATACTCTACGATAGTCTAATTCTATCTGAATCTGGGCCAATGACTTTAATGCATCAGATTGGATTTTGCCAGAAACAAGACCAGGCAAACTTTTTTTTACATGTAATCCTGTTTATTTTGCTGTTGCTATTGTCTGTTTTGTAATCTCTTTTCTGTAAATATTTTTCTTGCTACCATTTTTTTCTTTAATTAAAAACAATATTTAAAAAAAAAGAAAAAAAAAAGAAGGAAAAGTGCCCACATAGCGTAATACAGTATGCCAAGTTTTTATTGTAGACAAAAAAAGTCAGGTACTCACATTTAAGCATAGAGTAACAGGCGTATCATAAAGTGTGTGATCCACAAGTGTGTACTACTCTATGCTTAAATGTGAGTACCTGACTTTTTTGTCTACAATAAAAACTTGGCATACTGTATTACGCTATGTGGGCACTTTTTCTTCTTTGAGCCGTATTAGACCCAAAGCACCTGAAGCCAGAGGAGACTGCCACAGAGCCACACAGGGGCTAACACTGTGAAAGCCTTTAACCCCTTGTGGGTACCTGGATCTGGTGAGTGAGGGACCTATCAGAGCATGAGGAGAGGGAGCACTGAATGATCACAGTTATTTCATGAAGCACAAAGCACTTTTTTGCATGGACTGCCTAAATATAACTTCAATCCAATTTTATGGCACAGAGCACCTTATAATACTATATTATATCATCTATTAGCACGTTTTTTTTTACATGTGTATATTTATTTATTTATTTTTGTATTCATTTTTATTATTTATTTTTATGGTTTACCCAATGTGGATGTAAGCACATATTTGTTTTAGGGCTGCATTTTATTTACCCAACATCACTCTTTCATATAAAGAGGCGCCAACACCTACTACCTCACCCCAAACATTTTACAGTATCCATTTCTGTATAGCAGTGTTTATGCATTAACCGAAGGCTGGGCATTGTTTATGTTCTTCCTGCATGTGAATGGGCACCCAACCCAAGCAGAGCATAGTCTTCATTCCAACACTGCAGTAGTAAAAACAACCCTTACCTATCCATATATTATCTCTCACATACAAATATTATATCAATACTGTGGGTTTTTGAATGTAATTTTGTTATCTTGACTATGATATTAACCACTTAAGGACCCCCGCACGCACATATACGGCCACAGAATGGCACGTACAGGCACAAGGGCGTAAATTTACGTCCCCGCCTAAGTGCGGTTCGGGGGTCCCATCGGGACCCCCTCCGCGGCGTGCGGGGGTCCCCCTGGCTCCGGGAGAGATCCGGGATCTGGGGGCGGATGTCGGCGAATACCCGCCCCACCGCGATCGCTCCCAGCCAATGGGAGCGCGCTCCCAACCTGTCACTTCCTCCTCCTGTGTTTACACAGGAAGGAGGAAATGATGTATTCTCTCATGGCAGCGCTGTTTCCCAGCGCTGCTGATGAGAGAAGACATCACAAGTAAGTGTGCACCAACACAACACTGACACACACTCACATAGGCATATTAACCCCTTGTGATCGCCCCCCCCCCCCACCCCCCTGTCACAGTGTCACTGAATGCAGTGATCTAATCACTGCATTTAGTGTCAGTGTGACAGGCAGTGTAAAAAACAGTTAGTGTTGGGTTCAGGATAGCCCCCCCACCCCCCCTAATAAAGTTTTAACCCCCTGATCACCGCCCTAGTTAACCCTTTCACTCCCTATGCCAGCGTCACTAAGCGATGATTTTTCTGATCGCTGTATAGTGTCGCTGTTCCCGCTAGGTAGCTATTTTTTTTTCTTGCGATTTTTTTTTTTTACTAAAGACATGTGGCTAAATAAATTTTGGCCTAAATGTTTAACTAAAATTTAGTTTATTTGATTTTTTTTTAACAAAAAGTAAAAAATATAGTGTTTTTTTTCAAAAATGTCGCTCTATTTTTGTATATAGCGCAAAAAATAAAAATCGCAGAGGTGATCAAATACCACCAAAAGAAAGCTCTATTTGTGGGAAGAAAAGGACGCAAATTTTGTTTGGGAGCCACGTCGCACGACCGCGCAATTGTCTGTTAAAGCGACGCAGTGCCGAATCGCAAAAACACCTTGGGTCATTTACCAGCGTATTGGTCCGGGTCTTAAGTGGTTAACTATGTTTTGTAACTGCTACCAGTAACCCCATCCCTCCCCTTAAGAACCACGCAACACTGGAATGGAGAAATTGCCCATTGTGGCCGTTTTATTAACCAAATATAAATATATAAAATAATTACCATATTAATTAACATTAAACACTTTTAAACATAACACCAGTTATTCCATGCAATGGAGCCCAAGGTCCCAATGGCCTAAAAAACAGAACTGTACCTGCTAGTACTTCTCAGGCCTCTAGTTGCGAAAACCACAGACTCAGAGACAATTAGCAGGTACTCATGTACCACCTGGGAGCCGTACCTTGAACCCCACCAAATGCAGCAATCAAACTTAAAATCCTGTAACCCCACCTTATACAAACACAACACCCACCAAGTTGTAGGGCGGGCGGGTGGGAAGTTCCTTACTCAGCTCTCCCTCATGGTGAATTGATCCCTCCCCTTCCTGCTGGCAGTCCTGCTTCCTGCATGCTTGCCGTGAGCCTATCACACGGCCCCCCTGCCGTGCCCCAAAGCCACCCCCCCCCAGCACGTACTCCCTCTCTGTAAGTTAACCCCTGTCATGCTGGCAATGCATGCAGCCCTGCGGACACACTCCGGGCCTCTCTTTAGAACAATGAATGTTTGGCTAACAGCAACATAAATACAATGTATCTTATATTTCCTTACAGGTTATTTTGCATATCAACACATTCATTAAAAACAGTTGCTCTGGCATTTTGAACACAACATTGTATCATCCAGAATTCCTCTTTTTTTTTTCAGTTTACATATGTATGAATAGACAAATATATCTTAGATAAGCTCTGTCTTGGAAAGCTGGGGAGCACAGGAAACCCCCACATGTCTGCCCAGTTAGGAAGAGGATTTTTTTTGGCATACAATGGGGCTGATTTACTAATGACTCTGCGCTGCGCCGGTACATGCCTTAATTAGTGCGCTGGATGAATCCCTAATTAGGCGCATGAACCGGCGGCAGCAGCAGCGCGATGTGATTGATAAGTAAAGCCGCCGCCGAACTCCCTGTATAAGTCTATGGGGGAAAATCTTAATAGTGAATATTAAAGCTAATCTGCAAGTTTTGTCCTAAAAAGTGTTTGGGACCTCAGTCCTCTGCCCCAGGGGACATGTACCAATGCTTTTTTTATTTTTTAAAACGGCCGTTTTTTCGGGAGCAGTGATTTTAATAATGCTAAAAGTGCAATAATAAAAGTGTAATTTTCCTTTAAATTTCATACTATGGGGGTCTCTAATGTCAGCATGTGAAAAAGCGCATGTTTCCCGTGGTTAGAACTGTCTCTGCAACCAAATGTCATTTTTCAAAGGAAAAAAGCCATTTAAAACTGACTCGCGGCAATAATGAATTGTCGGCTCCCGGCAATTGCAGGAGAATTCATTCATTAAAAAAAGGAAAAAAAGCGTGGGGGTCCCCCCAAATTCAATAACCAGACCCTTTAGGTCTGGTATGGATATTAAGGGGAACCCCGCCGTCAATTTTTAAAAAAAATGACGTGGGGTTCCCCCCAAATATCCATAACCAGACCCTTCAGGTCTGGTGTGGAATTTAAGGGGAACTCCACTCCAAATTTAAAAAAAAATGGCGTGGAGTCCCCCCCTAAAATCCACACCAGACCCTTATCCGAGCACGTTGACCTGGCCTGGCCGCCCGCAGAAAAGAGGGGGGGACAGAGCGCGGCCCCCCCCCCTCTCCTGAACCGCACCAGGCCACATGCCCTCAACATTGGGAGGGTGTTTTGGGGTGCCCCCCAAAACACCTTGTCCCCATGTTGATGAGGACAAGGTCTCTCTTCCCCACAACCCTTGCCCGGTGGTTGTGGGGGTCTGCGGGCAGGAGGCTTATCGAAATCTGGAAGACCCCTTTAACAAAGGGGCCCCCCAGATCCCGGCCCCCCCCCGGTGTGAAATGGTAATGGGGTACCTTGTACCTCTACCATTTCACGAGAAAAAAAATGTAAAGGGTTAAAAAAGACAAGAGCCGGTTTTTGACAAGTCCTTTATTATCTTCTTTCTTCTTTCCTTCGGGTTTCTTCTTCCTCCTTCTTCTTCCTCTGCTTCTGTCTTGGGTCTTCTATTCCCGCATCTTGCCCGGCGTGTTCTTCCATCTTCTGTTCCTCCCGCTGTCCTTCTCGTCCGCATCTTCTTCTCCTTCTTCTTCTTCGCCGGAGGCGCCGCTTCCAATTGAAATCCCCGCTGTCTGCCGACACACGCCCCCCCCCTCTGACGCCACGGGCAAGCTCTTAGGAGTGGCTGCCAGTGCGTCCAGAGGGGGGCGTGGTCACATGTCAGAGGGCGGCCAATTCAATTTGAAGCTCGTGCGCGGCTTTTCTTTGCCAGAGTCGCCGCTTCCAATTGAATTGCCCGCTTTCTGGAACATGTGACCACGCCCCCCTCTGACGCACTGGCACCACACGGGGACTTTCCTAAGAGCTCGCCCGTGGCGTCAGAGGGGGGGCGTGGTCCGGCAGACAGCGGGGATTTCGATTGGAAGCGGCCGCTCCGGCGAAGAAGAACAAGAAGGAGAAGATGCGGACGAAAGGACAGCGGAAGAAGATGGAAGAACACGCCGGCAAGATGCGGGAATAGAAGACCCAAGACAGAAGCAGAGAAGAAGAAGGAGGAGAAGAAGAAACCCGAAGAAAAGAAGAAAGAAGATAATAAAGGACTTGTCCAAAACGGCTCTTGTCTTTTTAACCCTTTACATTTTTTTACTCGTGAAATGGTAGAGGTACAAGGTACCCCATTACCATTTCACACAGGGGGGGCCGGGATCTGGGGGGCCCTTTGTTAAGGGGTCTTCCAGATTTCGATAAGCCTCCGCCCGCAGACCCCCACAACCACCGGGCAAGGGTTGTGGGGAAGAGACCCTTGTCCTCATCAACATGGGGACAAGGTGTTTTGGGGGGCACCCCAAAACACCCTCCAATGTTGAGGGCATGTGGCCTGGTGCGGTTCAGGAGAGGGGGCCGCGCTCTGTCCCCCCCCTCTTTTCTGCGGCGCCAGGTCAACGTGCTCGATAAGGGGTCTGGTGTGGATTTTAGGGGGGACTCCACGCCATTTTTTTTTAATTTGGGGTGGAGTTCCCCTTAAATTCCACACCAGACCCGAAGGGTCTGGTTATTATTTGGGGGGAACCCCAACGTCATTTTTTTTAAAAAATTGATGGCGGGGTTCCCCCTTAATATCCATATCAGACCTAAGGGTCTGGTATTTGAATTTGGGGGGACCCCCACGTCATTTGAATAATTATTTTTAAAATTCGTACCATGGGGGGGGGGGGGATGTCAGCAGGTGAATAAAGTGCACTTTTCCTGCGGTTAGAAATATGTCTTTGCACAAAATGACATTCTGAGAAAAAAAAAAAAAAAAAAAAAAAAAAGCCATTTAAAACTGACTCGCGCGCTATAATGAATTGTCGGCTCCCGGCAATTGCAGGAGAATTCATTCATAAAAAAACGAAAACAAAAAGCGTGGGGGTCCCCCCAAATTCAATAACCAGACCCTTTAGGTCTGATATGGATATTAAGGGGAACCCCGCCGTCAATTTTTTTAAAAAAATGACGTGGGGTTCCCCCCAAATATCCATAACCAGACCCTTCAGGTCTGGTGTGGAATTTAAGGGGAACTCCACCCCAAATTTAAAAAAAAATGGCGTGGAGTCCCCCTAAAATCCACACCAGACCCCTTATCCAGCACGTTGACCTGGCCGGCCGCAGAAAGAGGGGGGGACAGAGCGCGGCCCCCCCCCTCTCCTGAACCGCACCAGGCCACATGCCCTCAACATTGGGAGGGTGTTTTGGGTGCCCCCCAAAACACCTTGTCCCCATGTTGATGAGGACAAGGGTCTCTTCCCCACAACCCTTGCCCGGTGGTTGTGGGTCTGCGGGCAGGAGGCTTATCGAAATCTGGAAGACCCCTTTAACAAAGGGGCCCCCCAGATCACCGACCCCCCCCCTGTGTGAAATGGTAATGGGGTACCTTGTACCTCTACCATTTCACGTAAAAAAAAAGTCAGTGTAAAAAAAGACAAGAGCCGGTTTTTGACAAGTCCTTTATTATCTTCTTTCTTCTTTCCTTCGGGTTTCTTCTTCCTCCTCCTTCTTCTTCCTCTGCTTCTGTCTTGGGTCTTCTATTCCCGCATCTTGCCCGGCGTGTTCTTCCATCTTCTTCCGCTGTCCTTCTCGTCCGCATCTTCTTCTTGTTCTTCTTCGCCGGAGGCGCCGCTTCCAATTGAAATCCCCGCTGTCTGCCGGACCACGCCCCCCCTCTGACGCCACGGGCAAGCTCTTAGGAGTGTGCTGCCAGTGCGTCAGAGGGGGCGTGGTCACATGTCAGAGGGCGGCCAATTCAATTTGAAGCTTGTGCGCGGCTTTTTCTTTGCCAGAGTCGCCGCTTCCAATTGAATTGCCCGCTTTCTGGAACATGTGACCACGCCCCCCTCTGACGCACAGGCACCACACACACGGACTTTCCTAAGAGCTTGCCCGTGGCGTCAGAGGGGGGCGTGGTCCGGCAGACAGCGGGGATTTCAATTGGAAGCGGCCGCTCCGGCGAAGAAGAAGAAGAAGGAGAAGATGCGGACGAGAAGGACAGCGGAAGAAGATGGAAGAACACGCCGGGCAAGATGCGGGAATAGAAGACCCAAGACAGAAGCAGAGGAAGAAGAAGGAGGAGGAAGAAGAAACCCAAGGAAAAAGAAAGAAGATAATAAAGGACTTGTCAAAAACCGGCTCTTGTCTTTTTTTACACTGACACTTTTTTTTGTACTGGTGAAATGGTAGAGGTACAAGGTACCCCATTACCATTTCACACAGGGGGGGGGCCGGGATCTGGGGGGCCCCTTTGTTAAAAGGGGTCTTCCAGATTTCGATAAGCCTCCTGCCCGCAGACCCCCACAACCACCGGGCAAGGGTTGTGGGGAAGAGACCCTTGTCCTCATCAACATGGGACAAGGTGTTTTGGGGGCACCCCAAAACACCCTCCCAATGTTGAGGGCATGTGGCCTGGTGCGGTTCAGGAGAGGGGGGCCCGCTCTGTCCCCCCCTCTTTTCTGCGGCCGGCCAGGTCAACGTGCTCGGATAAGGGGTCTGGTGTGGATTTTAGGGGGACTCCACGCCATTTTTTTTTTTTTTTTTTTTGGGGGGAGTTCCCCTTAAATTCCACACCAGACCCGAAGGTCTGGTTATGGATATTTGGGGGAACCCCACGTCATTTTTTTTTTAAATTGATGGCGGGGTTCCCCTTAATATCCATACCCACCTAAAGGTCTGGTTATTGAATTTGGGGGGACCCCCACGCTTTTTTTTCCCTTTTTTAATGAATGAATTCTCCTGCAATTGCCGGGAGCCGACAATTCATTATAGCCGCGAGTCAGTTTAATGGCTTTTTTTTTTTTTTTTTTTTTTCAGAATGTCATTTTGTGCAAAGACATATTTCTAACCGCAGGAAAAGTGCGCTTTATTCACCTGCTGACACATCCCCCCCCCCCCATGGTACGAATTTTAAATTAATTATTCAAATGACGTGGGGGTCCCCCCAAATTCAATAACCAGACCCTTTAGGTCTGGTATGGATATTAAGGGGAACCCCGCCATCAATTTAAAAAAAAAATGATGACGTGTTCCCCCCCAAATATCCATAACCAGACCCTTCAGGTCTGGTGTGGAATTTAAGGGGAACTCACCCCAAAAAAAAAAAAATGGCGTGGAGTCCCCCCTAAAATCCACACCAGACCCCTTATCCGAGCACGTTGACCTGGCCGGCCGCAGAAAAGAGGGGGGACAGAGCGTGGCCCCCCCCCTCTCCTGAACCGCACCAGGCCACATGCCCTCAACATTGGGAGGGTGTTTTGGGGTGCCCCCCAAAACACCTTGTCCCCATGTTGATGAAGACAAGGGTCTCTTCCCCACAACCCTTGCCCGGGGTTGTGGGGGTCTGCGGGCAGGAGGCTTATGGAAATCTGGAAGACCCCTTTAACAAAGGGCCCCCCAGATCCCGGCCCCCCCCCTATGTGAAATGGTAATGGGTACCTTGTACCTCTACCATTTCACGAGAAAAAAAAAGTGTCAGTGTAAAAAAGACAAGAGCCGGTTTTTGACAAGTCCTTTATTATCTTCTTTCTTCTTTCCTTCGGGTTTCTTCTCCTCCTCCATCTTCTTCTTCCTCTGCTTCTGTCTTGGGTCTTCTATTCCCGCATCTTGCCCGGCGTGTTCTTCCATCTTCTTTTCCGCTGTCCTTCTCGTCCGCATCTTCTCCTTCTTCTTCTTCTTCGCCGGAGCGGGCCGCTTCCAATCGAAATCCCCGCTGTCTGCCGGACCACGCCCCCCCCCTCTGACGCCACGGGCAAGCTCTTAGGAAAGTCCCCGTATGGTGCCAGTGCGTCAGAGGGGGCGTGGTCACATGTTCCAGAAAGCGGGCAATTCAATTGGAAGCGGCGACTCTGGCAAAGAAAAAGCCGCGCACGAGCTTCAAATTGAATTGCCCGCCCTCTGACATGTGACCACGCCCCCCTCTGACGCACTGGCAGCACACTCCTAAGAGCTTGCCCGTGGCGTCAGAGGGGGGGGGGCGTGGTCCGGCAGACAGCGGGATTTCAATTGGAAGCGGCCGCTCGCGAAGAAGAACAAGAAGGAGAAGAAGATGCGGACGAGAAGGACAGCGGAAGAAGATGGAGACACGCACGCGCGGGCAAGATGCGGGAATAGAAGACCCAAGACAGAAGCAGAGGAAGAAGAAGAAGGAAGAAACCCGAAGAAAGAAGAAAGAAGATAATAAAGGACTTGTCAAAACCGGCTCTTGTCTTTTTTAACCCTTTACATTTTTTTTTCTCGTGAAATGGTAGAGGTACAAGGTACCCCATTACTTTCACACAGGGGGGGGCCGGGATCTGGGGGGCCCCTTTGTTAAAGGGGTCTTCCAGATTTCGATAAGCCTCCTGCCCGCAGACCCCCACAACCACCGGGCAAGGGTTGTGGGGAAGAGACCCTTGTCCTCATCAACATGGGGACAAGGTGTTTGGGGGGCACCCCAAAACACCCTCCCAATGTTGAGGGCATGTGGCCTGGTGCGGTTCAGGAGAGGGGGGCCGCGCTCTGTCCCCCTCTTTTTTCTGCGGCCGGCCAGGTCAACGTGCTCGGATAAGGGGTCTGGTGTGGATTTTAGGGGGACTCCACGCCATTTTTTTTTTTAATTTGGAGTGGAGTTCCCCTTAAATTCCACACCAGACCTGAAGGGTCTGGTTATGGATATTTGGGGGGAACCCCACGTCATTTTTTTTAAAAAAATTGATGGCGGGTTCCCCTTAATATCCAGACCAGACCTAAAGGGTCTGGTTATTGAATTTGGGGGGACCCCCACGCTTTTTTTTTGGTGTTTTTAATGAATGAATTCTCCTGCAATTTCCAGAGCTGACAATTCATTATGCCGCGAGTCAGTTTTAAATGGCTTTTTTCCTTCAGAATGTCATTTTTTTCACATGCTGACATTACACCCAGGGCCGCCATCAGGGGGGTACAGGCAGTACACCTGCAGGGCCGCCATTAGGGGGGTACAGGCATTACAACCGCCCGGGGGTCCCCAGGGCCCCCAGGGGCCCGGATGGGAACCACCCTAAAACAAAAAAAAAAAAATTTTTTTTTTTTTTTTTTTTTAAGGGCTCCGAAGGTCCCCAGGGGCCCGGAGGCCACAAAGGGCCCCCAATGGCAAGCCCTTTTTTTAAAATAAAATATATATATTTAAAAAAATAATAATTTTTTAATATTTTTTTTTTTTTTTTTTAAGGAAAGGGCCCAGAGGTCCCCAGGGCCCTGGAAGGCTACCCCCTTGTTTTTTTACTTTTTTTTCGATAAATTTATATTTAAAAAATATATAATATATGTATTTTCTCTCTTTTGTATTTTTTATTTGATAAAGAGCACAGAGGTCCCCAGGGCCCCGGATGGCTACCCCCCTTTTTTATATATATTTTTCTTTATTTCTTATTTCTGTCAAAATTTTTGTAAAGGGCCCCCCGCTCCTCAATTTGTGGCACCACCCCCCCCCCCCCCCCCCCCGCTTCTCAATTTCATGCGGCAGCACCCCCCCCGTTTCTCTGCTCCAGGGGCCCATGCCTGAAGCTGTGTAAGGGCCCCAAAATTCATGATGGCGCGGCCCTGTACACCTGTAAGGGGCCCTGGGTCCGGAGGTGCCCAGATGCCTGGAGGCCCCCCAGCGCCCCAGATGGTAACCCCCCTCTTTTTTTTTTTTTTTATATATTTGTTAGTTGGTTTTTGTAGGATTTTTTATTAAAGGGCCAATTTTTGAATTTTAATATTTTTAGCAGTCTGGAGGTCCCCAGGGCCCCGGTGGCAACCCCCCAAATTTTTTGTTATTAAAGGGCCAATGTTTTGGTTTAGGGGTCTGGAGGTCCCCAGTGGCCTGGTCCCCAGTGGCCCGGAGATCCCAGGGCTCCAGATGACAACCCCCCACCTTTACAAAAAAATCAAAAAAAAAAACATATATATATTTTTTGGTTATTTTTTAAACATATATATATATACATATAATTTTGAAAGCTCCCAGAGGCCCCTTTTTGCTTCTAAAAATGTTATAAACATTTTCCCCAGGTTTGTTACTTTTTACTTTAATTTCTTTTTTAAAGTGTATTTTGTGCGTGAAGTCGAGAGAGAGGAGCTGGACTTGCAATCGCCATCCTTCTCCATGCCCCCGGTGGCAATGGTGGGGTGAGGGGGGCCTCACCCCACCTGCTACACTTGGGAGCCCAATGGGACAGAGGGACTCCCCCTATGAAGAGTGTAGCCCACCCAGCCAGCCCTGTAGGTCCTTCACCTCCCTTATTTTAGGAGACCTCATGGCCAAAGTGTGTGCAATGTGTGTGTTTTTTTTGTGTGGGGGGTGGTATAACTAAGCACAGGCGTACCTTGCATAGCACACCCACGGTGAGCCCGGGCTGACACCCACCAAACTCAATTCACATGTAGCCGAGACCGGGATCCGAACCCTTGGCTGCAGAGGTGAACGGCTTGTCAGCGCAGTGCCATTCACTTGAGCCACACCACAGCTCCCAACCAATGTTATTTTTTTTTTTTTTTTTTTGGTAGTTATTTTTATTAAAGGGCCCAGAGCTCCCAAGGCAACCCCCTTTTTTATTATTTTATATATGTAGATATTGTAATTTATTTTTCATTAAAGAGCCCAGAAGTTTTCTTTTTATTAAAGGGCCCAGTGGTCCCCAGGGCCCCCGGATGGCTACCACCCTTTTTAATATATATTTTCTATATATGTATTTTTTAGTAAAGGAACCCCCACTTAATCAAATTGCGGCAGCCCCCCCCCCCTTCTTAATATCAGAGGCGGCACACCCCCCCCCCTATTCTCTGCTCCAGGGGCCCATGCCTGAAGCTGTGTAAGGGGCCCCATAATTCCAGATGGTGCGCCCTAATTGCCTCCCCCCCCCCATGTTACGAAATTTTCAAGGAATTTTTCACTTTTATTGGTGCACTTTAACCACTTTCCATACCGCGCAGTCTATTCTGGCACTTCTCTCCTTCATGTAACAATTATATTTTCTTCCTTGAAACTTACTCAGGACCCCCAAACATTATATATATTTTATTAACAAACACCCTAGGAATAAAGTGGCGGCCATTTTTTCGGACACATTTCCAACAGTATTTGTGCAAAAATTTCAAACGTTTTTTTTTTTTTTTTGGCTTTCAAAAAAAAACCTGTTTCATGAATGACAAAATAAGAAAGCAGTAAAGCTAGGCCAATTTTAGGGATAAGGTAAAAGATGATGTTACACCGATAAATAGAATACCTAACTTGTCACGCCTTCATATTGCGCACACTCATGGAATGGCGCTAAACTTCGTTATTAAAAATCTCCATAGGCAACGCTTGACTTTTTTTTCTCAGTTACCACTTTTGAGTTACAGAGGAGGTCTAGTGCTAACATTATTGCTCTCGCTCTAACGCACGCTATGATACCTCACATGTGGGGTTTGAAAGGATGTTTACATATGTGGGTGGGACTTGCATGCGTGTTCGCTCTGAGTGCGAGCGACTAGGGACAGGAGCATTTAAATTCCTTTGTTATTTTATTTTTTTTACTTAATATTTTATATTTTTGCACTTGTTTGTCCCTTTGTTTGTATTATTTTTCACTTTCCTTTCCTATTACAAGGAATGTAAACATCTTTGTAATAGGACTAGTGTGTGACAGGTCCTCTTTATAGAGAAAGGCGTGGTCAATTAGACCCCACATCTGTCCTCCAGGCTGGAAAGCATGAATTGGTAAAAAAAAAAACATCTCATGCTTTCAGCTGCAATCGATGTTCGTTCAGCACAGTAGCGTAGTGTGTAGCATGTTCACTAGCAGCAAAAGGGTTGCTGGTTCGAATCCCGCCCGTGACACTATCTGCCTGGAGTTTGCATGTTTTCTCACCTGTGCGGGTTTCCTCCCACAATCTAAAAACATGCTGTTAATTGGATCCTGTCTAAAAAAGCCCTAATGGCAGTAGGATATTTAGGTTTTTGTGCTGCCCTACGGCCTACCAAATTTTGGCACCCCCCTAATAGAAAAATGACCCACCCTTCCTGTCAAGGCCACACCCTGTTTTTTTATGACCCACCCAGGAATTTTCAGGGGACACACACAATTCTGTGGGGGGGACTTGGGGGGGCCCTTAATTTGCCTACTTTTTCGATCACTTCCTGTTTGGCTATGGGGCAGGAAGTGAAGGCCAATCTCCCCAAACGGACAGGGATAATACAAAAATAAACTGACAGAGCTTCTAACCCCCCCCCCCCCCCCACCAACTCTATCCAAAATGAAAGAAATCCAAAAAATAAAAGTGATGATTATTGTTCCAGTTTAACCCCAAATTTCAGATCATTTTATTGAGAGGCTTAAGAAAATATAACCATGCCAATAGGCCACGATCCAGCGTTGCTAATATGATGAATGTGTGTTAGGGACCCCACAAACACCACCCAATGTTAAATCAACTATTTTCATGTTGTGTTTTGGGGATGCCTGCACCCCTGATAGGGTAAAGGACACCTCACAAATGTTGTCACTTTCTACTTAATTCATTCACTCCTGCCACACAGCCAAACAGAAGTGAGGGAAACACCTGAGTAATGTTTTGTTGGGGACACACAGATCAATATAAATAGTTTCCCATTTTGGAAATGGCATTTTGCTGTGTACACCCCAAATTAGTAGGAATCTTGGACTTTGGGGTCCATTTACTAAAGGCAAATCCACTTTGCACTACAAGTGGACAAGCAAGGAAGAAAACTCAAAACTTGGCGGGATTGGAAGTAAAAACCATCAGTGCTTCCCTTCTGATTTTCATTGCCTACGCTTCTACTGCAGAGCGGCTTTGCCTTTACTAAACCCCAAAGTAACTAATCATTTGGGGTGTACACTGCAGTGCAATTTGCTTAATGGTGACACTAGTTAGATTGACCTGTGTCCCAAAGAAAAGACCATTGTAGGGTTTTAACCTCACTCCTCCTTCCTGTTCAGCTGTGTGACAGGAAGTGAAGCCAATTTTAGGAAAAGGGACACAAAGCCCAACCTAAAAACACTAGCAGGGGTTCTAACACTCAATTGGCTTCCCTCAAACAACCCACAATTAGAATAGGATTGTCTTGTGCTAGTTTCAAGCACAGCGCTGTAAATCAGCACTTCAAGCCTGTCCAAAAAAAACACCACACCCCCCCCCCCACGCTCCAACAGGCCCTGTTTGCAGCTTTTCCTACATCTTGCACATGTGCTTTAAAAAGTCAGTCTGGACATCAGTTCTAGGAAACATTACTTACCGCTTTGTCCTTCCTTTTCTGTGACTAAATTTCATTTCATGCATACACACCAGGAAAGAGCTTAGAGACAAATCACACTTGATGGTTTAGGCCCAAACTAGTTCAGCTGCAGCGGTTGAAATCCATAGCATGAAAAAAATATCACAAAACAAACTTCAAATTTGAAAGTAAATTTTTATTGGTCCACAAAACAAGGAAAGCAAAACAAAAAATTACAAATAAACACACCAAAAATATATAAAAACACCTAAAAAACCAAAAAACCAACGTTTATTTCACAGTCATTGAAAATAAATCATGCTTTGAAATAACAGGATAGACCCACAGGATTAAAACATTAGTCATTAACATCTTGAGAAACATTTAGCAAAATTATGTAGCAGAGAAAACATCAAAAAATACAAAACTTGCTCCAAAACATCTCTGTTTCGTCTCCACCATTACTTCCAGCCAGCAAATCTGCCCCCTCGAGGGCTTTAAAAAGTCAGTCTGACATCATTATCAGGAAACATTACTTACCGCTTTGTCCTTCCTTTTCGTTTAAAAAACTGCCAAATTTAGATCATTTATTGAAGGCTTAAGAAAATATAACCATGGCCAATATGCCACGATCCAGCGTTGCTAAATGTATGAATGTGTGTTAGGGACCCCCACAACACCACCACCAATTTAAATCAACTATTTTCATTGTTTTGTTTTGGGGATGCTCTGCAACCCCTGATAGGGTAAAGACACCTCACAAATGTTACACTTTCTACTTAATTCATTCACTTCCTGCCACACAGCCAAACAGGAAGTGAGGGAAACACCTGAGTAATGTTTTGTTGGGCCACACAGATCAATATAAATAGTTTTCCCATTTGAAATGGCATTTGCTGTGTACCACCCCAAATTAAGTAGAATCTTTGGACTTTGGGGTCCATTTAACTAAAGGCAAATCCACTTTGCACTACAAGTGGACAAGCAAGGAAGAAAACTCAAAACTTGGCGGATTGTGAATAAAAACCATCAGTGCTTCCCTTCTGATTTTCATTGCCTACGCTTCTACTGCAGAGCTACTTTGCCTTTACTAAAACCCAAAAGTAACAATCATTTGGGGTGTACACTGCAAGCAATTTGCTTAATGGTGACACTAGTTAGATTGACCTGTTGTCCCAAAGAAAAGACCATTGGTAGGGTTTTAACCTCCCTCCTGTTCAGCTGTGTGACAGGAAGTGAAGCCAATTTAGGAAAAGGACAACAACGAAAGCCCAACCTAAAAACACTACAGGGGTTCTAACACTCAATTGGCTTCCCTCAAACAACCCACAATAGAATAGGATTGTCTTGTGCGAGTTTCAAGCACAGCCTGTAAATCAGCACTTCAAGCTGTCCAAAAAAAACACAACCACCCACCCCCCCCCCCCACCTCCAACAGCCCTGTTTGCAGCTTTTCCTACATCTTGCACATGTGCTTTTAAAAAGTCAGTTTGGACATCAGTTCTAGGAAACATTACTTACCGCTTTGTCCTCTCCTTTTCTGACTAAACATATCATGCATACACACCAGGAAAGATCTTAAGACAAATCACACTTGAGGTTAGGCCCAAAACTAGTTCAGCTGCAGCGGTTGAAATCCATAGCAGGAAAAAAATATTCACAAAACAAACATCAAATTTGAAAGTAAATTTTATTGGTCCCAAAACAATTGAAAGCAAAACAAAATTCAATTATAAACACAGCCATCGGACACCCAAAAATATAAAAACACTAAAAAAACAAAAAAGACCAACGTTTTTATTTCAGTTCATTGGAAAAATAAATCATTGCTTTGAATATAACATGATAGACCCACAGATTAAAACATTAGTCATTAACATCTTGAGAAACATTTAGCAAATTATGTAGCAGAGAAAACATCAAAAAATACAAAACTTGCTCCAAAACATCTCTGTTTCGCTCGCACATTACTTCCAGCCAGCAAATCTGCCCCCTCTGAGGGGCAGCTGACACGTGCAGTATCCACCGCTTTTTATAACATGTGCTAATGAACCAATTGAAACACATGAAGAAATGTCAGCCTCTAGTTTGTGTTGCACTTAACTGCTTACACCTGTTAAGGATGTCCTTAAATTACTAACCAAAAAAGACTTTCTGAGCATGCTCAGAAAGATGCAAGTCATTTTCAGGATGAAACTTCCAACCTTCTTTTCTAACTGTTCGAGCATGCCCAGTTTCACTCGAATGCAGTACCAGAATCAATCTGCAATGGCGGGATGAAGAGCATTAGAGGTGTTAAATTTTTTTTTGGTCCCCCTGAAGTGATGCTTTACAAGCTGAACGGAGGTC